>CM050217.1:7172500-7187500 GCA_027475355.1 Coilia nasus
GTTGTTGTTTTATTATCGCTGTATGTATTTTAAATATGTAAATATGCTTTCTGCCTTTAAAAAGAAACTTCTTGAGCGTTTTTATAAATATTTAAAAGGAAGTCCGTTGTTGAGTCATGTGTGCAGCCATGCACATGTGTTCAAGTAAATTACTGAAAGTTATTGCGCTCATTCACAGCATAATTCACTACTACATAATAATCCTCATCAAAATAATTATTGTCTATTTTAAAAGATTCAAGAAACCATACATACCTCACATAATTATTATCTTTTTGAGTTCAGTGAAAAAGCACTGATAACTCGGAAATTATTAACTTCAGTTAATTCAGTTTAAGGAGCGTGTGATTTTTCACCAAGGCTCATATTTTACGATTGTCACACACCAGACAGCGCCATCTTGTGGCCAAAACACTAACAAACACTCGCTCTGGATCTGCCTGTATTTCAAATTGTACAATAACAATTTTGTTTAGGGTCATCTCGTACACTTATTACTGTGCAAATTCAACAAACCTTGATAGCCTATTATTGTTGAAGGGTTTGTGAATTTGCTTTAGTGTATTCCGGTGAATTTAAGTAGTAGGTTTCTCCTTAAGTTAATGATTGCAGGGTCGTTTATTGTTGTGCCTCAATAATTTCAATGGTTGTTAAATAATGTAAAATTAATTTAAAAAAAAACCGCCCGGTAAATTCTGGGTTGCCACCTGAGTTACAGTAACATGAACATTATTATATGCCTGTATAAAAAAAAAACGTTGTAGGCTGCCTAGATATAACATGATGCACAAATTGGCAGGGAAACAAAATATGTGCTTTAGAATCGCAATCTTTAATATATCCTGTGTGGATTTCTTTCGAGTGCGCAACATTATGTAATTAGCAGATGATGTAGTTTTTAGGAACAGACTACAATATCCATGATGCAACTGTTCATCGGCCTACCCTGACCAAGTATCGCGATTTTACAGTATTCCTCTCTACTAGCAGTAGCTTACTGGAAGCTGTCAGTGAAGTCAGTAAAGGGAGTCCAAATTCTAGAAATCGGAGAGTATTCACAACATTCATTTTGTTTATCTTGTCTAGACGTTACAGAGGAGTACACATAAAGATTTGGCAACATACAGTTGTTTTCGTCAAATCAGTCATTATTTTCTAGCTGTTTAAATCAGCTGTATGTTATTCCCTAGCCAGATCTAATTAAACCAGCAATGGCGTTGAAAAGAATCCAGAAGGTGAGTGCTCGCCTGTTTGTTGCTCTGTGTGGCGATATGTCATGAAAATCTTAATGGATCAGCAGTGTCTTCGCTATGGCAAATCTCGGAGTCGCGATTCTGTCCGCTCAGTTGTAGACGTTGGTATCTGTCTTTGTGTTACACATTAAAGGACTTTCCTCCTCTTCTCTATCCGATCAAAAAGGCACTGGCTGGATACTTAGACAAAGACGGATGGTCAATGGTGGGAGATTGCATTTGACGCATTGAAGCACTCTTCTGGCCACAGCAAGTCTTTAGATATATGGGACTGATTTGGGAATAACGTAAACGATTTCGATGTCGTTTTCTAGTAGCCTATGTTGTTTTGTTTTGTTTTGTTTTGCACAGTAGTCGATCGTATCCATATGCAGGCTTGCGGCCGATGCGTTGTAGCATAAGGACAGTGCACAATGATGACACAGACGCTGGTGGTGAGAATATATTCTAGTTGATGTTCTCATCAGATTGACATTTCGATTATGTTAGTGGGTTGGGTGCTTGGAAACGTATTAAAATGCCAAATTGTGTGCCTTCTGCTTTTTCGTCATGAATGAGTGGTACGTTTGATGCGCAGGCGTGATGGATGGCAGCTGCTTGCAACTTGCCAAATACTGAACCCCAATGTCAATGCTTCCATATATGGATGGGCAACTAGGGCACTGGGGCAGCCGAGGGTATTTTTAACAGATTTCACCGGGCATCCGAGTACCCGTGTGTTTTCACAGGAAATTTTAAAGGAATTTAGAAGCCGTTATGTCCACGACCCTTTTATCCAGGTTTCACTCGCTACTCAGCTGGTGTGGTTGAGCAGGCCACGCGCGGTAGCCTCTGAAGTTTCCAAATCAGTTTTCCTCATTAGTAGTCGCCGTAGGAGTGCGGTGTCTTTGCCGACACCCAATAATAATGGATAATGGATAATATTTAATGTGAACACGAATTCACGCTCTATTCCTAAAACAGTGGCCACAGGCCGACCTAGAAGAAGCAGCAAGTTTCCAAATGGAGTTGCACTGATGGTGTCAAATGACATTGCATAATGTTCATTTTGTGAAGAGGTTAGATTACACAGACCCAGAAAATAAGTCACTCACTTCATTTGAGACTTAATATGATGTTCCACACTTGACATTTTAATTAATGACATAAAACTCAAAGGGGCTCTGATAACATTAAATGCACGTTTTTGTTACATTAAAACAGACTGTGTCATGCTCCTGTTTTAAGACAGCTGTTGCAGTATGGCTGAAAACGTCCATAGATAGTGTTGCAGCTTTTGAATAGTATGACCTTTTCCCTGAGTCTTCTCTTACGCTGTGTTACATCACTGAGAAGTAGTTAGAAAACAGTGTTTCCAACAACACCACTGAATTTAACACCAGAGATTTGTATGTAGTTTTCATGTAGTCCTTGTATATAGCCTAAACATTGACCACCACCTACATGCAACGAATCTGGCCTTATAGTCTGGCACATTGGCACATAGGTTTTCTGAGTAAAATTCAAAGTTAAATCATTTAATATGAAGAATATATCATCAGTGAGAGAAATGTCTTATTGCACTGGTTTAAGCTATTTACAGGTAGAAAGTAATACAACAAGTACTCACTTTTAATGTACCAAAAGTAATTCTTGCCACATGTTATATTCAGTAATACTCTGAGTGAGTTCTGGAGGGGAAACCGTGAAAGTGGAAATGGCCTTTTAACAGGAGGTTGAACACAAATCCAGATGGTATGTATTCTGTATCATATGATATTACACTGGAAACACAGTCAGTCTGACACTTTGCCCAGTTTTATGATAGCATCTTGCTATCCCCCCCCACAGGAGTGTAGGGAATAGGCTTGAAAGAGTGCTCCTGGTGAGGTTGTGACCTGCTATGTATGGCAGGCATCTTAAATGTCAGAGGGAACAGAACTGGCAAGAGGAGGTTTGGTGGAAAAACAGTGTTGGACACACCAAGCTCTCCTGATAAGTGCTAGCAGTCTGGGTTTAAAACTGTACAGAACTCTGCTGGTAAACAGATTTTTATTGTTTACTGGTGAATGTGATGCTGCATTTAAATTACCTTTAGCAATTTAATGTGTTAACAAAAATCTCATTTTGACCTTGAAGAAAGACGTCTCATCTAGTTTGAACACTAAAATAAGATTCCATTTTGGCTTTCTGTGGGAAAGGAGCTCTTTTTGTCACTTCTTAGAAAAGAACATAAGCTATGACAAATATCCACCTGACTCATGGGGTGGCTTGGCAGTAAAGCTGCAAATGTGGTGTGGACTGCTGTGCCTCGGCCAAACCTCTGGATTCGGAGTGAATAAATGTGTTTCGTAAACAGCTGACGGCTCGCACAGCTAACTTTAGAGATAGAGCCTGTTTCTGGCGGAGTGAGTCAGAGTTAATCTAACGCACTGTTTTCAGGCTGACATGCAATACCAACAGTTGTGACAAGGTCAGGATCCTAAGGCCTAAGACCCAAGGCCCAAGTTCCATCATGACGCTTTCACCCATGAAAAAATATGTTTGTTGTCTACATAGAATGATAGTGGAACATGGCAATCCTACAGCATACCAAGACCCAACCTGGGAGATTTTAAAGGAGTTCATTGTGAATCAATCCATAGCTCTGTTGTTTAAGGCCACTGAGTGCTGTTGGTAGGAAAAAGAACAAGAAAATTTGATGCAACATAGACTGAATAATGAACTGGTAGCTAATGCTAACTAAATGGGGCATAGAAACTCAGTTTCATTTCCCTATTCCCCATTCAGTTAGTGTTAATGTTAGCTATCAGCTCATTATTTTCTCTATGTTGCATCAAATTTCTTGTTCTGTTTCCTACCAACAGCACTCTGTGACCCACTCGTGTGACCTCAAACACAGGGCTACAGATTGTTCATACCAAACTTCTCCTTTAAGATTACATAATTTCACAACCTACAATCGCTAATTTGGTACAGCTCACCCGTCATCTGTGCCATGCTGATCAATACATACATGATCAGTGGATCTTAATCTCTTGGTCTTTAACACTACCTCCTAAGAGACAAATTATAAAAGACCATTTGTTTCCTGCAAGCCATTGAGAGTGAACCTCAAATATATACCATACACAGCAGTAGAGTGCAGAATCAATGGTCATTTAAACTATATGACTTTCATACAATAGCATAGTACCTATAATTTAGGATGTGGTCTTTCTGCTAAAAAGAAATGATGTGTGCAGAGGGCAGGGCTGCTGTGCCTTAGCTGATAGAGCATTGGGGAGGCCATAAATGTAACTCAGAGGATGACCAAGTGCTCATAAAATGTATGCGCGGACGTGACTGTAAGTAGCGTTGGATGAAAGATTCAGAGGCTAAGCATAAAAGGACGCTTTTAAAGGTTTTCCAATGCGGCATGGACGGATTAACCTTAGTGGGTATATTATTATAATTTTTGTTATTATTATTATTATTATCATTGCTGTTGTTGTGGTTATTCTTGTAGTTGTAGAAGAGATATTTTCATATTTTCTGTGCCATATCTGTGTACATTTTAAATATGCTTTTTGCCTTTTATGAAGCAAACTTCTGGATTTTTATAATTACTGAAAATGAGGTACAGTACATTGTTGAGCCAGTTTCCCAGTGCCCAGGCCTAATGTGACATCTGTCTGAACGAGGCCCTCTGTGCTCTCTCCTGTACAGGAGCTGACAGACCTGCAAAGGGATCCTCCCGCCCAGTGCTCAGCAGGACCAGTTGGCGAGGACTGTAAGTAGTAGACCTGTGTGTGTGTGTGTGTGTGTGTGTGTGTGTGTGTGTGTGTGTGTGAGTGTGTGAGTAAGACAGTGAAAGAGAGGGAGAGTCTTGCCAATGCGTCCAGACGGCCTCGAGGTGGAGTTTCCTGTAAAAGCCACCCCCACCACTCCCCTCAATGCTTATGTGACATGGAAAAGTAAAGCGGTATAAATTAGCGGTCTGTCAGAATAAGTGTAGGCCTGTTTTGGTCACGCTACGATAGCTTGCTGGCACTGCTCCAGGCTGATGTAGGGGCCTGCATGTGTGTATACGTGATGGTAAGCGGCCAAGTTCCTGACTCCAGAAGTATGTGTGACGGCTGTGATTTAGCACAGATTTTCTCCGAGTTTACCGTGACAGCGAGGTACAGCACGACATTAATAATGCAGTGCAGAGCATCTGCTTTGATTCAGGCCTCACAACTGTTTAGATTAGCCATCTAGCATTGGCCGCATCTGCCTCCGTGTCCTGACTGCTGTTCTGCGTCTTGTGTTTGTGATGTTTTTCAGTATTTCACTGGCAGGCGACGATAATGGGCCCGGTAGGTATATCATTTTACACTTGTCTGAGCCAACTAATCTGTTCAGTGATGCCCTGAGTCAAACAGTGGCTGCCACCCCTCTAACACAGCACATCTGTCTGGGTGTCTCTCTCACAGAACGACAGTCCATACCAGGGCGGTGTGTTCTTCCTCACCATTCACTTTCCCACAGATTATCCCTTCAAACCTCCAAAGGTAAGTACGTTCATGACTTACAAAACTGCTTCGTTTCAAATATGAAACGCAATTAAAAGCACCAGTTGTGGTAAATGTTGGATTGTGCCACATCATCCCCGACGCTGTGTAATTTTCTTCTCTTTTTCTGTGTCTTATTGAAGGTTGCATTTACGACAAAGATCTACCATCCAAACATTAACAGCAATGGAAGTATTTGTCTGGATATTTTAAGATCACAGTGGTCGCCAGCGCTCACTGTATCCAAAGGTACGTCCAACATAATTTACTGTGTTGTAAATAAGGGAGGGATTTGGCTAAAAGGCACAGTCTTGAGTCTTTAATCGCATATGCCTTCTGTCATATTCATGGAGTAGTTTTCCAGGTTCCTTTGGCTATCTAGTGTTTTGTGTACGGTCAAGAAACCCTGATGTGTTCATACCGGAGGCGAACAAACCAGATTGTTAAAGTAAAAGTTAAGGCTGCTCGATTATGGAAAAAATCTGAATCACGATTATTTGGGCCAAACCTGAAATCACGATTATTCAAACGATTATTTTGTTTTCCTCAGTAACATGCTTCATTTATTGAAAATGAATTCAAAAACATTTCGAAAAAACATTCTTGTACCTTCGGATTTTCCTTAATACCTTTCTTCGTAAACATTAGTAAGTCTCCTTTGATGTCTAATGTACAAACAGTAGAAATGTCTAATGTATACATCCAATGTACAGTACAAACAGTAGAAAATAATTAGGACAAAAACATTGTTGCCCTCGATTTTATTTGTTTTGAGATCATTTGGCCCTGAAATCGTTATCACGATTAGAATTCGATTAATTGAGCAGCCCTAGTAAAAGTCCTGCCATGTGCAGTATTCCTCCTGCCTGTGCTTCAACACAGGTGATTTCACTCATTATCTCATCTACCCAGGATCAGCTGATTCAGTGAATTGGCTGGAACGAATATGTGGCAGGAGTTTTACTTTCTTTTTACATGGCATGTCCACGTCAGGTTCGTACACAATCAAAGCCCTGTGAAGGATAAACAAACACAGTCTCTCAGACCGATCTATAAACAACCCCAGCCAATCAGCATGTTGCCTCAGGGCAGAGAGGAGAGAGGACTGTGATTTGATTGGCTTTTAAGATCAACTATCAGCAACCTTTAGCCAGAATAGCAGTCTCTGTGGATAATGGCGTTGGGGGGGACCATTTTAAATCTGAAGCACCGAGGTTACCTGGCACGCCTGCACACTGTGGACCTCTTTGTTTGTATCACACTCTCCCAGCTGCTGGTCATTCACAGATTCTCTCCTGGACAGACCTAAAATAGGCGTCTGTGTTGGTGTGTGGCAAATTAGCGAGAGGCTTTTACAGTGGCAGGTGGTAACTGTATCCAGAAATAGCAAAGCATATAGCATGAATGGCGTGGATATACCATATATATACTGTATATATATATATATATATCTGGACTGGGGTGTTTGGCTTTATGGACACAGCACCCAAAGTGGATTTGCGGTCCCAAGTTGCACTGAGGGGACCAGCATAGATAATGTGCAGTTGCATGTTTACGGTAGTTTTTCCAGTGAGATTTGAGCCGTTGAGATATTGTGAAGCGTGGGAGAAGCTAAAGCTTTAGCGTAAACAAGCACGGGGTTGTATTATTTTTAGCCAGGCAAAGGACAAGTGCTCACACACTCACACACAACTATGTGCACCACTGTGTGCCGTGTAGAAAACCCAGCCACTGTTGTCATAGCAATGCCTGTAATGGAAGCCGGAGAGGGGTGTATGTGGGTGTCACTCAGGCGCGCAGACCCTCCAAGACTGAATAAAAAACACCCTATTCCCTCCAGATTCGCCAGTCTTTGGATTTCCCAGCAGGGTTAAATAAATGATGATCTTATATGCATAGATGCTTGCTAGCATGCATAGATGCGTTGTCTTGGGGCATGGAAGTGTTCTTATTAAAGTAGCAATGCTGTAATAATAGTAGTAGTAAGTAGTAATAGTAAATGCTCATATAACAGTAGTGACAAAAATTAATCTGGGTTATAATAGCGCAGTGTGTTTATAATTACAATAAATTATGGATGAATAAAACAGTTTACCGTTAATGTGTGTCATATTATATACTAATGCTAATTACACAGTACTGGTGTAATCAGGGTTGACGACTTTTTGACTTGCATAGCTTTGCTTAAGATTGGGGTGGGGTTTTGGTGGTATCTGTCCCTCGGATTTGCCTATTATACATAAACAGTCTACAGTAATTCAGAAAACCTTGGAGTGAAGTGAGATTGGTGAAGTTTTTTGGGATCTTTCAAGATCACTACCAGACATTCTTTCATAGCGACAACAGAACCGGACTTCACTTATTTTCACTAATAACTACTGTTGGTCATTTATTTCAACTAATATAATCAGTGAAAAACAACTATAGCTAAACAAAGCTAATGTATGTGCAGAGGTTCTGACTGTGGACTGCCATACACCTTAACACTGATGCAGCATGAGCTGAGTCACCATAGTAACTCTGGTATCGATGTGCTAGTGAAGTCTCTGCTAACTGGCTAGGTTGAAAGATGCATTAGCCACCAACAGGGGGGTTACCTGAAAGGGTAAGACCTTATTTGGATAGTCCACCCACAGAGACTTTACAGATGATTTGTTGAAATTCAGTTTTATGTTGTCTATTTTTTACTGATTATCACCTTAACCAAACCCAATCCCTAACCCTAACCTTAATAAGACAGAGTTTCAACAGATAGTTTATTAAATGTCTACTGAACTGTCTACAGGTCTATCCAAATTAAGTGTGACCTCTGAATGTTAATCAGTATTTTGTCAGCGTTATTTTTGTGTGAGAAATGGCTGCTTTGCTTGAGTAAAATGGCTGATCATGTGAGATCATCTGGCTCTAACACAAACAGATGCTACTTCTGGAACATCGTGTCGCGCCACAATCTCAGACCGCCCTCAGTCTTTACTTCACTCTTTACACCCAGGAGATGACAAACGGCACTCGTAGTCCTGCTGTGCTCCGTGTTGTGCAGTGTTTGGGTTTCCCATCATGAGTGTCTTGTTTTGTTTTCCAGTCCTGTTGTCCATCTGCTCTCTCCTGTGTGACCCGAACCCCGATGACCCACTGGTACCGGAGATCGCACACACCTACAAAGCGGACAGGGAAAAGTGAGTGACCAAGCTGTGCATCCTGGAAATATTCTGTTGCCTCTACATATTCATGGGACAGTTATTGTACATGCATATACAGCATATACTCCTTTCCATCCAGACTGTCTGTTCAGCTAAAGTTCTAAAACTAACAGCTATTTTGTGTGCCATATCTTACATACAGTGTTATACTATTTATTTATATGGACAAAATAGTGGATTACTTTCATCCATTTTCTTTCGTGTGGACATAAATTGGTTTAATTGCTAAACAGTCAAACTGACAGATGAACACAATTGCTTTTGGGTGTGTTGTCTGCCCGGTGATTTGCTATTAGCATGCTCAGCAGAATCTGTGACTCTGTCACCACGGCAGACCTTGTGAATCTCTTGTGGTAATCTATAAATTCTGTGAAACAAAAAGCTTTCCAGTTTTCTTCAGATTTGTTGTTACCCCAACTCTTCAGACCAGTAGTTTTCAAAGCTCTTCAGATTATCAATGCTGTTCTATGCTATGTCTGAGATTGTGTAGATGGAATTCGTTTATGCTCTGGGTTTGACTTAAATACCATTGAACACAAAGTGGTACACGTGTGATGTGATGTTAACATTAACATTACCATGACCATTAAATCACTATAGAACACAAAATTGCAATTATAAAAAAAACTATACTGCTTGCAATTCATTCATTCATTCATTCATTCATTGTTCCTTTTGATTGCACTGGCTAACTGCTATTTAAAACCATGCTGTATTCTGGAAGGCAATATTGAGCATAGTCATGTTTAAACTTTGTGAACAAACATTTGATCACTGATTTCTTGGTAGAGCCAATCAATGGCCTGTTACCCGAATTTCAAAAATGAACTTGCACCTTTACACAAACACACTTTTACAGTGGTCGAAGACTACTGAAATTAATAGCTAATAGATCCAGTTATCTCTTATCAGAGTTCCAAGATGGACTTGAATCTTTACAGAAACAAAACTATGACCGTGGAAGAGGTTTAGAGAAAAATAAGGTAATGCTAACAACTAACAAGGGCAAATGCCTGTTTGGCGCTAATAATTCCCTTTATGTTTCCTGCAGGTACAACAGACTAGCAAGGGAATGGACTCAAAAGTATGCCATGTGAGAGTCCACAGAACACGTCAAGAACCACTACAAAGGAGGCAAGCAAAGGAACACAGAAAAAAATATATGTTTTAACATTTTTAACACAAGGAGTTGGAGCCAAACAGGGGGACATACAGTAAAAATAACTGACATACCTTTTTGAAATGACAAAAAGGAGAGAACAAAAACAAACAAACAAACAAACAGAAAAAAATCAAATGGAAAGCTCCAGACATGGGCTGCCTGAGTGACACCTGTGTGGACTGGCTGCAGTGTGCCTCTCCGCTGCCCCGGGTCCTTCTGCAGACCTGGGCCCCAACCCGGCGGAGCAAAGCCTGCTGTGACACGCGGGCCACCACCACCACCACCACCACAAAACCAGGAAAATAAAACAGCAACACTAGACTTTTACTACTCATAGTGCTACTACTGTTATTGTGGTTCATACATTATAATTATAATTATAATTATTATTATTATTATTATTATTATTATAAGTGTTACTTCTCATATAACGTTTATTACGCTTATGATCACCGTTTTGTCATCATGGCCATGGCTGGTGTTGGAGCCATCATTCTGAATGTTCTTGTTGAAATTGGAAAAAGGGAGCCACCCGGTTTCTCAACCCCCTCTCCTCCTTTCCAGAACGTGCGCCTGGGGGGTTTTTGCTCTGTGGCTGTGCTATTTGTGTGCGTACATACATATTTTGTCGGTTCTGCAGTGTCATTTCGGTAACGTGATTTGGATTGGATATTGGATTGGATTGGATTGGAGTTCCCCTAGTGCAGTGAAGCCTGTCCAGTGCCCAAAATAGCCACTGGTGTCACCCTGGCTCTCTCACAAACATTCTCGTGCCTGTTTTATTTTTTTTATTTTTTATTTTTTGTCCGGCTGAAAAGAGGCTGCCACCACACTGACCTCAAATCTTGAAGTGCAGAACTTGCTGTGAGGTTGACTTGGTTAATCTTTCACGTCAGCAGCTGTAGAATGTTGTCTATTAAGATCTTCTGGTGCTGTGACAAGACCTGCAAAAAAAGAGCCTCGTTGTAATACTTCAAACATCAGGAGAGAGAATGAGCCAGGTTAATGGCCTTCTTTTACCCTGCAGAAAATAACCTGATTGATAGCCCTGTCTCTGATCATACAGCTGACAGCTTCTCCGAGGCCATACTCAGACACTACAGGAAGTGCTCCACTTGGAACAGGAAGCAGGTAGTGTTCTGATCAGCTGGTATCTATCTGGCAGAAGCATGTAGTGTTCGTTCTGCTTTCGTTTTCCCCTCTCCATGGTATCTCCCTGAAGTTGTGCAATAGACAGAGACCATGTGGGCTCTTGCTCTAGTACCCCCCCCCCCCCCCCCCCCCCCCACTCCCCGAATCCCCCCAGTTCTCCTGTGTACACATCAGTTCCAGTTTTGTTGTCCAACCTGATAACATGAATGTTAATAGCTGACTATAGATAGACTAGAGCCTTGAAAATGGAAACCCTTTGGCCGCTCAGTTCTGAGATGGAAAAAAAGAGTCTTTGATGAAGACTGGAGACAGTTGTGTTTTCTTAAGCCCTGTGAACCAGCCTTTGACTTTTCCCAAAGGTCATAACCTCATATTGACATAAATTAATGTTGCTTTTATTTTCTATTTAAATGTTTTATTTAAAAAAAAAATCTCCCATTGATGCACCTGTGAAGTTGCACAGGTGGTTCACCTGTGTTTCCTACAAAAATGGAGTTTCCATCGTGAATTTTTGACACGAGACTGTAACCAATGCATGTGCATGTTACAGTAGAGATCTAAGACTTAGTTTACAACGTAATAGGATCCATAGCAGACAGTATTTTGTGTAAGTAAGTCATTATACGTCTAAAAGTTAGACGGTACTCTCTTTCTTTCCAGCCGAGTATTACCTGTACAAAAGAGAACTGGAATTGTAAAAAACAAAAAAAACAAAAAAAAACAACATCTCACAAAAACTGCTCTGCTACACTGACTCACCTCCATGACAGGATGTCCTGTTTTATTTACTGTTTGGGAAGGTGCATCTTGGGACGTGTATAAAGGCAATAGACTTACGTACGACTCACTATCTTTGTACTAAAGATATTTGTTTTTATTTACGCGAGTCTCTCGCATCTCTCTCTCTCTCTCTCTCCATTTGGTCATTCACTAAACTTACTAACCTTATCGTGCATTTCTTTTCAGTTGACAGTCAACTCTGTATAAACCCCAGCACAGGTGCTGGAGGACCTCTGATGCATTTTGTTAGGGCTTCTTCTTTTAGGCTCCACACCTGCTTCTCCCATCACTGGGTGCTTATTTTTGGATCGGAGGGATGAGTCTTGCCACAGGAAAGGGAAATCAATCATGCTGGAAGAAGAGAGGAAGTGTGGGGACACGGCCGGCTTTGCACTGCTTGTGTGGAGGCGGTGTAGACCCAGTACCGCCTGAGGCTCACTGGAAAGATGGCCTAGAAGATGTGCAGTGCTGTTGGATAAGTCTGTTTTGTAACCCTGCTCTAATTTCCACCACACAGAGGTCCTCACACTCTTGTTTTGGGGTAGTCAAATGCCATTTTTTTCCCTGATAAAGGGCTCTTTTTGGTCGTTTTTTTTTTAAATAGCTTTCAATATCACTGAGAAGATCTGACTTGTATATCATTTCATAAGTTGGTATTTAAGCACTGAAATGTTTTTTGGTCATGTTTTTGTTCTGTACTTGATATGCCTTGATAGTTTAAAAAACTCGACATAGAACACAGCGTGGGGGCAGGGGGGGGGAAGATCTGATGGAACCTCACAAACTTAACATGATGGGCTGTGTATGTATCCACAGAATTCATTTTTTGAATGTAATCTCCTGAATGCAAACCGAACTCTCTCATTGGATGGATGGGCCTGCTTGTTCTCCTGCATTGGCTTAAATGTTGAGGAGGTTGTGCATTATCCTCGCTAGACACCGCTGACTGAAGCTCACTGGTTGTGCTCCCCGTAGTGTGTGACGTCTATTTATTTATTTATTGTTTCGCTATTTATTTTTTGTTGTTCTTGTTGTCGTCTTCCACCAAAACGCTTGAAATGCAGTCAGAGTAGTGTTCACAATGGAGCTTTGATGATGGATGTCACGAGAGGACGGCTTTAGATGCGCTGAGTGGAATTACAGGACACACACACACACCCATCAGCAGGTCACCTTCGACCACTTGGGAAACTAGCATGCTTACTTCTTCGAGAGGAAAAAAAGAAAAGAAAAAAAAACATAAACAACAGCAAACAAAACTCTCGACAGCCATCTGCAAAATATCAGGGATTTCTGTACCATTTGCCTCTCCTGACACCTTCAATAAAATCTCAGCCTTAACTGTCATTTTATAGCTATGGGTACTGTAAAGCGTGTGTGTGTGTGCGTGTTTATCTTTTTTTTTTCTTGCTTCCCACAAAGGGAATGAAAGTACGTTTTCTTTCTTTTTTTTGTTTTGTTAAGGAGATTACACAGAGAATTTACTGTCACTGTATTTGACTGTGTAGCACACGGCCGCATGTGGCTCCGCTACCACTTGGCTCTGTGATTTGATTTGTGTAGAATATGTACGAAAGACCTCCTGTCACCATAACTAACACCCTCCCCCTTGCATCCAGTTGCAGTCGAAGCTGTAACTGTGCACCAGAAAAAATGACTCAAGTTGTTAAAATACATGAATAAAGCTCCTTTTGTTTTACATGTGTTGTGAGATGTATTTATTTGTCCTCTTGCACCAGTGTAGTAGCCTAGTATTGAACTGTGCTTATTAAAAACAGTGAAAATGGCAGGTGTGGCTGCATATTAGCTGAGATTACCTGTCCGAGTGCAGCCTGTATGTTTTATGATGGTCTTGAGAAATACTGTTATGACACGTGAATTGAGGTTGTAAGAGGTATTGCCTTATCGTTGACCGCGTCACCTTCAACAACTATCCACCAGGGGGAGTGCCTTCATTACATTCCAGCGTTGGTACATCAGGTTCAAATCTATTTCATTCTCTTACTTTCGTCAAGCACTACACAGCATTTTTATTTTTGTTTCATAGCAACTGGAAAGTCATACATATTGTTAAGTGTTTGACTGGTGTTATTTAAAATTTTATTGTGCAATGATATTCTCATCCTAATTATTGCTTTTATTATTGTTGTTTACCCACTTGTTAGTATTTCACATCTTTAACATGTTAATGCCATTTAATGTAATTTATCATAACAGTAGCACTGTGCCTGAGAGAGGCCCCACAAGAGCCCCTGACTCTGTGACTAATGCCTCAAAAGATCTCATGGAGCCATGAGCTCCTTGCAACAGGTCACCCTGACCCTGAATTACACAGATACAGTGACATCCTCACAAAAGCAGTGTGATTTTCATTTGACAGCCTGACCGAAGAAGAGACAACACCTTACAAAGGACATTAAGCCTTAAGGAGCCTTAAAAGGATTCCTGTTTAAAAGCATAACATGATGGTGTGAAAAACTGTTCTGGCTTTTGATGTCCAGTTTAAGGTGGACCTGTTTTGGGGGTCAAAAGATGTGAGCGTGTCTCCCTCCCCTCTGTGTGGAAGAGATCTACTGCTGAACAAGTACAGCTGTACTACCCTACTTTCAGATGTCAAGCATCGACAAATGTCCACAAATGTAATTAACCAGCTATCGGAGACCTACATTTACACCTGCCATTGCCTCACCTACTCAAAGGCATAAGCAAGCAGTCAGAGGAAAGATCCTATGTGTTAACTGCTGAGGTGAAATCACTGACCTCTGCTCTGATACAAGAGCCATGGCAAAGAGCCATGCTGACACAAAATGACTAATGATTAAAGAAATGTTACTTTTAGTTTAGCCAAATGTCAGCGGTTGCCTGCATCATTTAGATAAGGTAAAGTGCACAATACAGTTAAACTGGGTATACAGTACACAGAAGTGTGTGTGTGTGTG
>CM050217.1:7205000-7210000 GCA_027475355.1 Coilia nasus
AGTTTCAGCTACACTCACCAAATTTGGTAGGTGTGTTGGACTCACCAAAGCAACCAAATTTCACCTATACATTGCATTAGCCACGCCCAACAGGAAGTGAGGTAATTGGGGTTATATGATGAATACTAGTATCCTGATTTCTTCTTCAGTATCGTGCCATACTTTAATGAAGTTTGCACTTGTGCACACAGTAGCCAACCTTTAGAGTTGGGATACGGTGTATACATGCCACAGGTCCCGGTTTCTTTCAGAGTACTCCAGGCAGCATATCCGAATTGTTGCAACTGGGATAAGTGCTTATTTGACAAACTGAAGCTGGGATACGATGTTAATGTAAACACACTCACTGTGGCTGTGTCCTCCTCCCGTGTTGCTGTGTACAGCACTGCTAACAGAGCAGTTCACAGTAGCATCCTCTCCCACTGAGCTCCATTAGTGCTGACGAGAAGGATGACTCACCAGCATTTGCTTGTTGTGATCATGCTTGTGCGGGTGTAGCTGTGTATATGGCTGGGAGTATTTGGGATGATTCCAGGGCCCCGTCTGTGACAGAGCACAATTACCAACGTTACTGTTTTTTGGGGTAGAGAGTAGGTGTTGATAGGGCCCAAAATGTTTACCTCTGCCCCAATTCAGTGAAGAGTTATGACCCCTGTAGTTCAAAAAAGGCATGTACTAGTTGTAATGTATTAGTCCAGATTTTTTGTTATGTAGTAGTAATGTTGTAAAATAGCAGTAAAGAATTTCTAATTTTTGTAGTACAACAGCAGATTTAGCAGTGTAGCGTGTGTTAACTGGTCAAAGACTAACCTGGGTAAGTTGTAAATCATATGATAGAAGAGCTGTATAGCTTATTTAACCTCACCAAACAAAGCTTTAGGATCTATCAGGATGTTTACCCCTCACTTTGAGTTAGCTTACTCAGGCTTGTCAATGAAGCATGTACTTGAAATAGTGCCTTGTGCTGATGGCTCATTGATGTGGGCACTGTAGCCCTGTAGCCCTGTGCTGATGGCTTGTGAGGTAGTGTTGGCTCAGCGCAATCAAAAGGCTGTAATATTGACCTTCATTCGGTTTACAATGCTGGTTCACTGCCACCACAACATGGTTCATTAAAGTGATGCAGAAAGCTCCACTTAAATGAAGTAGAAGGAGTAGAAGTAGAAGTCTTTTTTATTGTCACAATTCGAGTACAGCGAGATTTTGTTGGAAGCAAACCAACAGACACACAGAGTAGAGAACAGTAGCTAGAAGCAGTTAAATAGAATAATGACAATAAAATGTACAGTATATAGCCTACAATGTAATGAATGGGCAAACAGTCTACGTACGTAGTCTTGCAGGTCCAGTACATTGGTGCTGTGCTCCGCTTGTCTCCTTGGCTCTGTGGCCAGGCTAATTTGGGAGCTTGTTTTGCTGAAGTCCCCGTTGGCTGTCTGCAGATGCCGTCTTGGGGCGGTCTTTGTGCCAGGGTTAGGCAGGCCAAGGCAGGGTAGTCTGCCATCAGATCACACCCCACTAGCTGCCACCATATTCTGGCACTTTCTCAGACAACCCAGACTCAGAGTGGTCTCTATGGTGACGAGTATAAACAGAGAACAAGTTCTTAATTCTAAAGCTGCGTGTTTGGGAAATGCAAAATGTTTTGGGCCACCTACACATATGAATGCTGGGAAATGTAGTTTTTGATGCATGCCAGAGAGGCAGTGTTGGTTAATGTGGTTGTGGTTCAGCATGTTCAGTATGCATCAGTGGCAGGCTATATTTGAGTGCGTGTAGGATAGCGGGGGGCAGAGACAGTATGTGTCTGTGCATGTGGGTGTTTCTGTGTGTGTGTGAGAGAGAAAGAGAAACAGAGGGAGAGAGAGAGGGAGAGAGAGAGGGATATAGAGAGAGAGAGATAGAGAAAGGGAGGGAGGGATGGAGAGAGAGAGAAAAGAAAAGACAGAGAGAGAATGAGAAAGGAAGAGAAAGACAGAAAGAGATAGAGAGATAGAGAAAGAGATAAATAGATAGAGAAAGAGATAAATAGAGAGAGAGAGAACAGGAAGTGCTGTTGCTGCCGCGTCATTAGTTTGGGCAGATGGTCCTGTCCTTCACTGGGACTGCCACCGGGGGACAGCAGAGCTCAGCTGGGCTCAGGACAACACACACAAACACACACGCACACACACACACACGCGCGCGCCCACACACACAAACATACACGCACACACAAACATACACGCACACACACACACGCACGCACACACACACCCGCGCACATTCCATGGCACCGTGAGAACCAAACATTTACATACTCTTGATGTACAAGCATTTCATTCTCTTCCTCTCCTCTCTTTCTCTTCTTTCTCTCTCTGTCTCTCTTTCTCTCCCTCTCTCTCTGTCTCTCTCTCTCTCTGTCTGTTTCTCTCTCTGTCTCTCTGTCTGTCTGTCTGTCTCTCTCTTTCTCTCTCTCTCTCTCGCTGTCTGTCTGTCTCCCTCTCTCTCTCTCTCTCTCTCTCTCTCTCCTGGACTGTCTCTCTTTCTCTCAATTCAATTCAATTCAATTCAATAGCTTTATTGGCATGAATGTAAATACAATATTGCCAAAGCAGTAATCAAGCACTGATTGTAATAGTAAGACATAATACTGAATAGTGTAATAGAGTAATAATTAATACTGGATAGTAAAGAAATAAATGAAAAGAAACCTTATACCACTTACTAGTACAATAGTATAATAGTATATAATAATAATATAATAGTATAATAATAATAATAATTAAAAAAAAATACAATTCCTCAAGTAAAAGAAGGTCATATCATGAAAAGTAATACTAGTAATAATAATAATATGAGAGAAAAGAAAAAAAAAAAAGATAAGGAAAAACAAACAAACAAACAAAGAAAAAACAGCACCTGTACATGGATCACTAGTTGATAGTCAGGAGCATTCTTCTCTTAAAATGTGGCAGGACTCTACATATTCAGCAGCTAATTTTGTAAGGGTATCGATTTCTCCCAAGAGGAACGGTATTTTTTGCTCATTGTCTAAATTAATGAATTCAGGGCAAATGTCTTCTATTTTTCTGTAGTATGTTTCTCTAATGTGATGGTATTTGGTACATTTTGTAAGGAAATGTCCTTCATCCTCTATCTCCCCGGTATTACAGTGTTTGCATATTCTATGCTCTCGACACACCCAGGTTTGTCTATGTCTCCCTTTTTCGATGGCAAGGTTATGATCACTTAACCTGTACTTGGTTAATAGTTTTCTTTGATGATAGTTTTTAATTTGAATTAAATATGGTGCCAAATTATAATCTTTTCGTATTACTTTGTAATAATTTAGTTTGCTTATTAGTTTAATTTTTTCCTTCCAATCATTCACATATTGTTCCTTAGTGCTTTTTTCTAAATATTTTAATTTTGACACAATACTTAGATCAGTTGTGTTTAGATTATATTTTTGGATGAGATGATTTAGGGGGTCCTCCTCGGGGGTGACTACTTCTTAGCTGGGCAGCAGTGTGATGGTACCTCTCAGGTTTGCTTATCTGCAGGTGGTGCCAGAATTTCGCTGCTCTTTTTTTGGATATTAATAAGAAGAGGGTATCTTTCAAGCTCTGCCCTGCAAGCTAAGTTTGCGGGAACTTCTGTGTACCCCTAAAATGCCTTTACAGAATTCCAAATGAAATATCTCAGGCAGGCTTTTGTCCCATACATCAAAGTTTTCTTTGTATTTTGGGCCCCAAATTTCACTCCCATATAATAGTATAGGTTTTATTAAAGAGTCAAAAATCTTAAGCCACATTTTTACTGGAGGGTTAAATTGAAGTAAAGTTTTTCTTAATATGTAATATGTTTTCCCTCGCTTTTTCAGTCAAGTTTTGATAGCACTGTCGAATTGTCCTGTAGATGAGATGATCAGTCCTAAGTAGCAATATTCTTTAACTTGTTCAAGTATATGAGGGCAACGGTGGAAATTGTACTTGTTATTTATCTTTGAGTGTTTCCTTTGGAATACTATGATTTTAGATTTGCTCCATATTGATTGGAAGGGCCCATGGTTTGGCTGTATTCATTAAGGATGTTGAGGCTTTCTTGTAGCCCTTCTGCACTTGGGGAAGAGTAAAAGTAGGTCGTCTGCAAACGAGCAGACATTTAATTTCTCTATCCAAAAGTTTAAGTCCTGGAGATGAGGATTTTTCGAGTTTGATAGCCAAGTCATTGATATAGATGTTAAATAATGTCGGGCTCAGACAACAGCCTTGTCTAACTCCTTTTGTCTCGATTGAAATAGTCAGTTTGTTTGTTGTTAATTTTTACACAGCATCTGTTGTTGCCATACATGTCTTTAATTATATCATAGGTTCTTTACCACCAATTTTGTAATCTAAACGTTTTAGTAAGAGTTCCGTCATGCCAAACCGAATCAAAGGCTTTGCTAAAATCGATGAAGCAGCGCAAATATTTTTCCTTTTTTTACTTTTTGTACATGTTCATCTACAAGTGCATTTAAAGTGTATATCGTGATCTGTTGTTCTGTTATGTTTTGAGAAGCCAATTTGTGATGCATTTAGGATGTTATTGTGTTGTATAAAATTTGTTATTCTACTATTCAATATACCACAAAATAATTCCCCAGATTGCTGCCTTGTGAGATGCCTCTGTAATTGTTTGGATTTAGTTTATCACCATGTTTAAATATTGGGTGTGATTTTGATTGATTTTCCATTGATCTGGAAAGTGACCAGTTGATAGAATTAAATTGAATAACTTTAGTATAGCTTTCCCTAAGTATAGGAGTGCTGTGTTTTAGCATTTCATTGTATATGCCATCTATTCCACAGGATTTTTGGTTTTTAAGGGATTTTATCTTGGTGTTCAGTTCATGTAATGTTATAATTGAGTCTAATTTGTTTAACTGATCTTTTTCAGTATGTTCAAGTTTTTTCAATCGGGAGTAATAAAGGTGTTTGTTCAGCAGTTAAGTCATTTTTCTTGAGCAGGCTTTC
>CM050217.1:7215000-7217500 GCA_027475355.1 Coilia nasus
GGGGAAAATAAAATATATTTGTAACGATCGTATATGTGCGTTCTGATTATAAAAACAATATTCTTAAAATATAACACCACTTATGTATGTACTGTATGTAGCAAGTGTACTACTGAACAAAAAAAGGCCTAAATCTCATATGATGAATGGAGAAGAAGTGTTTTCCATTTATCATAATGTTTTACATTAAGCACATCAGGGTTCAACTGGTTGTTATAAATGTCTATTCATATGATGGTTTGTGTGTGTCATTTGACAACAAAATAGCATTTTGAGAAGAAATAATTTCCCTTCTGTTTTGAATGCAAAGTTTTATTTGCAGGAGAAGTGAGGGGGTTTTGCCCATTGTGTGTGTGTTTTTTGGATTTGTGTGTAGAGTTCTGAGAGTATGAGGCATGTTTTCAGAAAATGTGTTTAAGCAATTGAGAAAAACTGTAAATGTTTCAGTTCACAGACCATTGTCAGGTTATTTTATACCAACAATGTGGTTAAAGGGTAGAAAGAAACACATTTAATAAAACCTGGAGCAGATTGTGTGAAGCTTATAAAATGCTCATAAAAGTGTCTTTATGAAGATTTGATTATGCAAGGTATAACTCGTGCTCTACTACAGGCTGAGCAAATCTTCTCCAGGGCTATTCTACCTGGGGCTAAAAGCCTTTGAGAAACACTGCTTTAAAGAGCCCCCCCACCCCCCCCCGCCTCGCCCCCGCCACGCCCCACCTGTGTTCCACTACACGTCGCTACACGACCCCCATTAGTTCTGTTCGCTCAACCGGGCTGCGCGTGCTGTGAGTGTGAGCGAGAGCGACGACTGAAATGTGAGACGCAGTCCGTTTGAAAGTCGTTCGCTCCGGTGCCACCGCTCCTATTTATCCTCCAGCTGGGCCGCCTGCTCCTCCTGCCCGGGCCGCGGCAGCTATTTCAGCCCAACGCAGTCAGCGCTATGCAGATTTAATTGGACGCCCGTCAGCCTCGGCTGCCCATCTATAACGCTGGCAGCCTGTCACAGCGCACCACCCCCATCCGCCACCAGCCACCCCCCCACCCCCCCCCGCCCCCCTCCTCACTCCTACAGTACTGCTAAAGGAGAGTTTCCCGTTTCCCACAAGGGTGTCATTTTTAAGAATGGCCAGCAGGTCGGCAGCCAATTCCCAGCAGAAATTCATTACTAAGGAATGGGGTGGACACCAAGGCCTTTTCCTGAGTAAAAAAAAAAATGTCTGTAATTGTGAAGATGCTGGTTTAAAACATCGAGCCCAGCTATGTAATGTAACATTGGCAAAACTACTTTGTGCTTTATTGTGATATCAAAGGTTGATACTCACTGTTTTGTTAAATAGCAAGGCCACCTTATTTGTAATGTAATCCACCCCTAATGATCAAAAATGCTAAATGATGAAAATGCATATCACTGTTAGTTCCTAAGGGGAAAGCATCATTTTAGGTCCGTTGTTCATCTTGCATAGAGCCTGCCCACCAACAACGCTGTGAAATGCAGCCATTTTTTAAGCTGTGAATGTGTCAATGTATATTTATCTTCAGCCATAGCCACCCATCTCCAGACCCAGCTGACCACTCCTAACAGACCTACAGACTCAGACAGCTGCCCCTACACAGGCATTGTCCAGTGCTGTCCTCCCCCCCGGCTAGATTTCATTGCAGCCACCTACAGACTGAATTCCAGACATGCATTCGGAGTCTTTTCTTTCCTTTCTAATTACCATTTTGTGGCTCGTTGTTTTTCTGTTCTCCTGTCTGTATACCCTCCCTCCCTCCCTCTCACTTGCTCACTCGCTCTCTCTCTCCCTTTGTTTTCTCTCTTTCCCTCTATCTCCCTCTGTCTCGGTCGGTCTGTGTTGATGTCTGAGCGAGGCAGAGGTGGCGAGAGGAAGAGGTAATTGGAACAGCATCTGTCCATGGTCCTGAAACGGCGCTCTGGCGCTCTGGACAGCTCGGCGATTGATTAGTGATGCCTGCTTCCCTGTAATAGCCCCCCACGCACACCACCACCACCCCCCTCCTTTCCCCCAACTCCCCCAATCTCCACCCCTTTTCCCTCATCTGTCTGTATCCTGTCTTTTTCCCTCCCTCTCTCCCTCCCTCCTCTCTCTCTGTCTGTCGCTCACCCTCCCTCTCTCCCTCCCTCTCTCTCTGTCTGTCGCTCACCCTCCCTCTCTCCCTCCTTCTCTCTCTGTCTGTCGCTCACCCTCCCTCTCTCCCTCCTTCTCTCTCTGTCTGTCGCTCACCCTCCCTCTCTCCTCTTTCCATGCCTTCTCTGTTCCTCTTGTTTGTCGTGCACGCACTCTTCTCTCTCTCACTCACTCTCACTCGTCTCTAACTCTCTCTCCTTCTCCCTCCCTCTCCCTCCTTTTCGCTCTCTCTCTCTCTCCTCTTCACACCACCACCACCCCCTCTCTCTTTCGTCACTAAGCCGTTTACTTTGCTCCGTACTCCGAAGGCTTCCTCAGAATGGAATGACCTTCTGCAGTCTTGCCCA
>CM050217.1:7222500-7225000 GCA_027475355.1 Coilia nasus
TTGTTTCTATTTGTTGGAACGTGTTTGTGTCCATGCCTGCATATGTGTATGTGTGAGTGTGTCAAGCATGCGTGTTTGTGTGCGTGTCTGCGTGTCTGTGTGTCATCTTACCTCTACAACACGACACAACATACTGTAGGGAAGACCTCAGCAGCTGTTTTCGTCAGCCTGTCTCCTCTGAAAGAGACTAACTAACACAGTAGGAAACGCCCAAAACATAATGTCTGATCCTTGTCGTGTATGCTGTTATGAATCGTCACGTTCGTTGGATCGTTAGTTAGTTCGTTCATTTGTTCGTTTATTCATGTAATAGTACAGTCCAAGTGTGTTCTCCTCACTGATCTGCCATTGGACTCAGCACACACAGCAGAAAATCCCCAAACATAATGTCTACTCTGTGTCTTATGCGCCTGGATCGATCGATTGATTTATTTATTCGTTGTGTGTCTGTTCATTAGTTCACTCATTCATTTATTCATGTAACAATAACGACAGTCCAAGTGTGTTCTCCTCACGGACCGGCAGGAAATCCCCAAACATGGTGTCTGATCCGTGTCTTATGCACTTTTATCATTCGTTTGTTTTTTATAGAATAAAATTGAATAAAACTTTAATAATCGCTTTGGGAGGTCCCTTCAGGGTCATTGGGATTCCAGCAGAAAAGCACCAAATTCAGATAGATAAAATGTATAAAAACTATTGCACAGGTCAATGAAGAAGGAGGTAGATAGTCCACGTTGGTTTATTCATTCTTGTAATCATAATACAGTCTTAAGTTTGTTGTCATCACTGACCTGTTCTGCCCTACAAAGGCAAAGTGCAGTAACTACGCGAACATTGAAACTGAAAAAAATGCCTTCAAAGTTGTTATACTGCCCAGTCAAACATATTGTAATAGTGCCGATGCTTTTATGTACTTTTTTATGTAGGAAGAAGCAAGAGATTTAGTCACAAGACAAAAGATGTGTTACAAAGTCTTTTTCCAGTCTAAACTCATGTTGTATAGTAGTATAATAGTGGTGATGCCTTAATGTACTTTCTTAATGCTTACTTACTTTCTTAGTGCATTTATCGGATATATAAACATACGTATACATACATACATACATATATAATTTTTTTTTTTTTTTTGTGGGGGGCGGGCTTTTGTGCCTTTGTTTTAACAGGATACTGAAGAGTAGACAGGAATGGGGGAGAGAGATGGGGTAAGGTTGGGAAATGACCCAGGCTGGGCTCAAACCTGGGTCCCCATGGGCACTTTGCCCGTTTATGTACAGGTGCTCTACCCACTGCACCGCAGGACAGTTATAAAGTCACTGCACTGCTTACACACATAAAGTTACTGCACTTTGGTGTTGTAGGGCAGTGTAGTAGGCCTTGGCTTCCGTGGGGCCTGAGGTGTTCTGCGGTGTTTACAGGTTGCTGTGTTTAAGAGATTAGAGCGTGCCGTGCCAGTCTGCAGGTGCTTCTTGTCCCCACGGCCCTGTCTGTGGCCCAGGGGCCCCGTGCCAGCTGACTGCGTGCCAGGGCTGGCCTGGTATCGTCTCCTCGAGGATTTTGTTCGTGGGTAGTTTCAGTTTGGGGGGGGGGGTCTAAGGTCTTTCTGTTAGTGTTAAGGTGTGTGTGTTTGTGTGTATGTGTTAAGGGGTATGTGTGTGTGTGTGTGTGTGTGTGTGTGTGTGTGTGTGTGTGTGTGTGTGTGTGTGTTAAGGGTGTGTATGTGTGTGTGTGTGTGTGTAGAGGAGGGCTTAAATAGCCTGATGAGGTCTGTGTGTGTGCATGTGTGTGTGTGTGTGTGTGTGTGTAAGTAGCCTGATGAGGTCTGCTGGAAAGATTGCTGATTATTTCCCACATGAGACGTGTGCCAGATCTCACACCACGCTCTTCATTTTTTCCCTCTCTCTCTCCCTCTGTCTCTCTCTCTCTCCCTCTCCCTCTCCCTTCCTCTCCCTCCCTCTCTCTCTTTCCCTCTCCCTCTCTCTCTCTCTCTCCCTCTCTCTCTTTCTCTCTCCCTCGTCCCCTAACTCTCTCTCTCTCTCTCTCTCTCTCTCTCTCCCTCTCCCTCTCTCTCTCTCTGTCCCCCCTCTCTGTCTCTCTCTCCCTCTTGCCACCCCCCCCCCCCCCTTTTCTCTCACGCTGATTACTGCTCACATCAGTCATCACCCTGACATAATGAGGAATCAGATGCTTCAGAAAAAACACTTCTCTTTCCATTGTGTGTGTGTGTGTGTGTGTGTGTGTGTGTGTGTGGGTGATTGTGTGTGTGGTTGATGTGTGTGTGTGGGAAGATGCTCCATTGTGTGTGTGTGTGTGTGTGTGTGTGTGTGTGTGGGTGATTGTGTGTGTGGTTGATGTGTGTGTGTGTGTGAAGATGCTCCATTGTGTGTGTGTGTGGGGGGGGGGGGGGGGGGGGGCTTCTAACACGCACACACATGGTCATACATAAACATGTATTGCGCAATGTGTGTGTGTTTGTTTGTTCATACATAATGTTATTTAA
>CM050217.1:7235000-7245000 GCA_027475355.1 Coilia nasus
TCCCTCTCTCTATCACTCTCTCCCTCTTTCTCTCTCTCGCTATCACTCCCCTTCGCTCTCTCCCTCTCTCTATCACTCTCTCCCTCTATCTCCCTCTCTCTCTCTCTCGCTATCACTCTCCTTCGCTCTCTCCCTCTCTCTATCACTCTCTCCCTCTATCTCCCTCTATCGCTCTCTCTCTCTCTTTCTCTCTCTCCCTCTCTCCTTCGCTCTCTACCTCTCTCTATCACTCTCTCCCTCTATCTCTCTCTAGCGCTCTCTCTCTCTCTTTCTCTCTCTCTCTATCACTCTCTCTCTCTCTCTCGCTATCACTCTCCTTCGCTCTCTCCCTCTCTCTATCACTCTCCTTCGCTCTCTCCCTCTCTCTATCACTCTCTCCCTCTATCTCTCTCTATCGCTCTCTCTCCCTCTATCTCTCTCTCTCTTTCGCTCTCTCCCTCTCTCTATCACTCTCTCCCTCTATCTCTCTCTATCGCTCTCTCTCTCTTTCTCTCTCTCTCTCGCTATCACTCTCCTTCGCTCTCTCCCTCTCTCTATCACTCTCTCCCTCTATCTCTCTCTCTTTGCTCTCTCCCTCTCTCTATCGCTCTCTCTATCACTCTCTTTCTCTCTCTACCTCTCTGTCTTTCTCTCTTTCGCTCTCTCCCTCTCTCTATTGCTCTCTCCCTCTCTATATCTCCCTCTTTCTCTTTCTTTCTCTCTATCACTCTCACTCTCTCTCTCTTGCACTCTCTCTCTGATTTTTTCTCTCTCTGTCTTTCTCTCTCTCTCTCACTCTCTCTCTCTCTATCTTTCTCTCTTTCTCTCTATCTCTCCCTCTGACTCTCTCTTGCTCTCTATCTCTTTCTCTCTGTCTTTCTCCCTCTGTCTCTCTTGCTCTCTCTTTCTTGCTCTCTCTCTCACACACACACTCTCTTTCTCTCCATCTCTCTCTCTCTCTGACTCTGTCTCTCTGACACACTCTCTCTGTCTTTGACTGATGTCACTCACACTGGTACTCTTTCTACCTCCTCTCTCTTTCTCCCTTAGCTTCTCTCTCTCTCTGCCTCTGCATCCCTCTCTCTTTCTCTCTCTCTTCTCTTTCTCCCTTAACTTCTCTCTCTGCATCCCTTCTCATATCAGTCCATCTCTCTTTCTCCCTTAGCCTCACTCTCTCTGCATCCCTCTCTCTTTCTCTCTCTCATCTCTTTCTCCCTTAGCCTCACTCTCTCTCTCTCTGCATCCCTCTCTCTTTCTCTCTCTCTTCTCTTTCTCCCTTAGCCTCTCTCTCTGCATCCCCCTCTCTTTCTCTCTCTCTTCTCTTTCTCCCTTAGCTTCTCTCTCTCTCTCTGCACCCCTCTCTCTTTCTCTCTCTCTTCTCTTTCTCCCTTAGCCTCACTCTCTGCATCCCTCTCTCTTTCTCTCTCTCTTCTCTTTCTCCCTTAGCTTCTCTCTCTCTCTTTCTCTCTGCATCCCTCTCTCTTTCTCTCTCTCTTCTCTTTCTCCCTTAGCTTCACTCTCTCTACCTCTGCATCCCTCCTCGTATCAGTCCATCTCTCTTTCTCACTCTGCTTGGAGACTAGCTGAAGAGGTGCTGCATGGTGCCTGTGTGTGTGTGTGTGTGTGTGTGTGTGTGTGTGTGTAAGTAAGTGCTGGGGTATGTGTTTCCCTCACAAGCAGGGAACAGCCAGGCTTTCCTTACAGCTGGGGGAAACTTCACCTTCTTCCTTTTATTTCTGTCTGTGCTTCTCCTCTCTCTGCATTCATCCATCTGTTTCTGTATTCCACCCATCCCGCTTCCTCTCCTCTCCTCTCCTCCCCCTCCCTCCTCCACCCCTCTCTCCATCCTCCCCCACTGGGCACTGTGTTTATTCCTGCAGACTGTGGCACTGACTGTGGTAGTACTGTATGTGCAGTGTGGGTTATAGCATCTCAGAGCCATTTACTGCAACTGTGTTTGTTTGTGCGTCCTTGTTCATGTGTGTGTCTGCAAGCGTTTGTTTGCCAACCAGTGGGGTACTTCACACAGGCCGCGAGCATGACATCAGAGAACATCTCGGGGGCAAAACACAGATTAAGAATTCTTCTGGGTCCTAGAGATGTTGTTTTTAAAGGCTAGAGGTTGTTATCTTGTGTGCTGTAACGTGGTTGGTAGTTTTTTTACAAAGCTTTTGTAGCCTACTAAACTCCAAACCCAACTTTTTCCCAAGGCTCCTTGTTGTTGGGGCCACTGTAAAACCTGTTGCTGTCTCTGTTTTGTTAATTAAAATATGATTCTAATTAAACACACGGGGATGAAACGGAGTCGTCCTCACACACGGTGCTATTTAAAGAGTCTCCTCGTCTTCAGTGAGATCTGGATTGGTCCTGCATAGATGACTTTGGCCCATTTTTGAGCTGCAGCACACAGAACTGGGTCAGAGCAGTCTCAGGCCTGAGGCCAAGCGTGTGTGACAGCGCTGGTGAGCCAAGCTTGTTGTGATCGCACAAACTGCTGATGTACAGTATGCTCCAGCTCACCCAGGGCTGATCAACTGCAGTACTCTGGGATGGCGTTACTGGAGATACCATGTGGTAAGACTGGATAGTGTAACTGGAAGAGCATGACAACAGCCATGCTGTGGTTGATTGGTTCAGTTCCCTCCGCTTAAAGAGATGCTAAAGTATTGCCTCACCACATGTGCTGCTGTTGGATGGAAACTTGTATAGATGTCATTGTTGCAGTTTTTATTAATATTACATATTAAAATTAAGTTCTGTGTGAAAGCCCTTATGTTGGGCAATGTCAGCTTTTGTAATAGTGTAGACCTGTAATAGGTCTGACAAACCACACCAAATACTGTACACATACAAGTCGCTAAATCCTGCTCTCTCTTAGCTGCTAACAGTTCAGTATTGTCTATAACACCCACCACCAACGTGATAAATTCCTGCCAATGTAATAAACTACAGATGTAATACATTATATGCACTTAGACGTTATTACTCTGCCAAGTGTACCCTTGTATGTTGTGTGATAATTTGCTAGTGACTTGACAGATTTCCCACTGGGCAAAATTATAGGTCGCCAGTCATGCCATCGCACCCATGGACTACAGCTAGTGTTGCCACCTGTCCTGGTTTTACCTGATTGTCCTGGTTTTTAATGGTCTGTCCCGGGGGAAAAAAATATTCTCCCGAGACACTGACATCCGGGTCGCTGCTTATAAGCAAAATGGTTGATTGGGTTGCCGAAATGTCCCGTTTTTTGTCAGACATAGGTGGCAACCCTGACTACAGCAGCAAAGCTATTCATCTGCACTCTTCCCTGTGCTGATCTCTTGTTACGCCAAGGAAGTTATGTTTTTGGCCATGTTTATCTGTCTGTATGTCTGTTTGTTTGTTTGTTAGCAAAATAACTCAGAAACGTATCGTTGTGAAATTTTGACAGCATGACGATATTGTCACTGCCTCAAGGTGATTCTTTTGTGGTGAAAATGGGTTTATTGGTGACCTCACAAAACTAATTCTGAAAATGAACATGGAAAATCCCACTGATGAAATAAAAGGGGGGATGGGGGGGATTAAACTGCTTGGTGGAGGTCTGCGCTCTCCGAGTGCTTTTCTAGTTTGATCTTGGGCACGTATGCTAACCTTGCTAATATTGCCATTGGCTTTAGCTTTACCACTGAAGACCATTGAGGTTCCTCAACCCTGCCATGACACCAACCATACCATGACCATCACTTTGCGTTGTCAGTCGATGCTTTCCGCTCTTTCTTCACCTTTGTTGTGGATCTTTGTAACTTTGCTATTAACCTCATAGATGTTCCATTGGGACAATGTTGCCATTTGCTAATCATTCTATGGCCAGTTAAAGGCAGACATCTCAACCTGCGGGAAGCCATTTCAGGGAGGTCAGCAGCGCACCAAAGAGTGGGCGCGTAGCTCCAATCTGAATTGCACATTTTGTTCCCTGTAGTCGAGTAAAGACCACAGAGTGCATTTCTCTGGCAGTTTTATGTAGTGAGTGTGGGCCAGGACACCTGTTTCTTCCACCAGTCTCAGTGTTAGCATCATCATAGTCTGTCGTGCACTGGGAAATCTTGTATCAGACACTTGTGTGGGGCAGTGGTGGCCTAGCGGTTAAGGTATCAGACCTGTGAGGTATCCTGAGCATGGTACCATCCCCGTGCACTGCTCCCTGGGTGCCATTGCCATGGCTGCCCCCTGCTCATGTGTGTGATGGGTTAAATGCAGAGGGTGAATTTCGCTGTGTGCTGTGATATGCCGTGTGACCACAATGACAAAAATGGGACTTTCACTTGTACTGCTTGCTGTAATGCTGAATTTTGTGGCGTCTTGTTTTGTACCATTTCCATTCTCGCAAAGAGCCGTCCTCCCACTGGTCCTTTGTATATCAGTGTTTATCAAGAGGCCTTTTTCATTGGGCATGTGTAATGTTTGATCTTTGAGGTCATCGTTTTACATCATCCTCCAGTCCTCCTGTCTTAATCAGGTTAAAGTGCAGCCCTAAAGTGCCTGTCTGTTTGCCTTTAATCTCTCGATTGTGTATCATATTAATCTGCTTACCATTTCCAAAGCACAAATAAACATGAGCTGAGAGGAGTTATGTGGATAACACCGCCTCTGCACTTTAGAAATGCCACGAGGATCATCTCCGGCTTGGCAAATGCCAGCATTCGTTTGCAGACAGGCTGGATGTTATTAGTGTTGTCTTAGTGAAGTTGTGGCATTTTAAACACACACACACACACATACACACACTTGTGCACTGTAGCTGTGATGAAGCTGCACGTCATTTGTTCCTACTCTAACATATCCTCAGTTATTTTTATCCACAGACGACTGTCAGAAAGTGCAAATGCCATAGAAATATGCCACCAAAACTGGCGATGAGAAACTATCTCCTGTGTTCGAGAACGTTGAAAGCCTTACAGCATCAGCATATATCCCAACAGATGGGGGATACCCTGCCTTTTGGCATGGTATTATTAAATGATGTGTATGATATAAGGGTTTCTGTTCACATATTTATATTTCAGTGCATTCAGTGTATTCAGCTTTGCCATTTTTACATCAGTAATTAAACTACACAGTACAACCCATCAGTAATAATATTTAATTACCCATGCAAGTTCCATACTAATAGTAGGGCCCAAGGCTGTAACCCGGCTGGCCTCAGCACTGCACCATTACAGCATTCTGGCCTAGCGTGGAGCTGCACTGCTCACAGGAACCCAGAGATCTACTTCCTGCTCTGGTAGACTTACCTGAACCGACCTCCTCAAAGCCACTCCTGATGAGCTGGACACATCTGAATTAGTTTGTCAGGATTGTGGCAACTGCTGTGGCTTTATTAATCGGGTAGACTTGGGGGCCCGGGGGATTGTGGGATTACAGGGCAGAATCACAGGTTTCAAGACGTTTCAAAGTCACGTTTCTGACTTGCATGCTGTTTACTCCCATTAATGTGCATGTCTCGTCCAATCACTGCTTGCAAGTAGGAACACAAGAAGGTTGTGGTAACAATTTCTATGATGCTTGTATTCACAAGACTCTATCACAAGACACATTCATGAAGGCTTATAATGCATTCATAAAGTAGGTAAAGTATTTATAACTATTTATACATACTCAGGACTGTAGCTCCAAGGCTTTATAATGATTTTTCATAAGCCTTATTCCAACATGAAGTGACACAGTGCATTCTTGGTTATAAAGATTCACCTGCCTTATGAGTGCAGTCATGAGTATGTGTTAATGGTTATGAATGATAATTTCAACCATTATTAAGCTTTATGATGGCATAATTTACATATTTACCGGACTTGTTGAAGGTCAGCAGGCTATCCGGTTTGCCAACTGGGGTTATCTTAGGTCAACACTGGCTCTGCTTTACTCCTTTCCAAACTCCAGGCACTGGAGGTAGAGAGAGAGCAGGCTAATTGAAGTGAAGACCATGAAAGCAAGCGTCCATACTGTAAGTGTGATTCATCCCATTCACAGCGTCTCTCTCTCCCCCTCTCTAAGAGGCAGAGTGCCATGTAAGATCAGCAGGCGGCAGGAGGCTTGAGTCATTCTGTCGCAGAGCGACATCGTGGCGTAAGAAGGTCTGACTGACACAAGCGCATTAGCACGGAAAATCACTGTTCATGAAACACACATTAAAGGTGTACTTCCATCGTGTTTTCATTAATTTTGTGGTGTTCTCTAGTATTAATAATTGCCCTGTGCGCTGGTTTTAATGAAAAAAATGTTGTAGTGCTTCTGTTTCAGGCTGTTTTAGTTTGGTAGAGGGGGTGGGGCCGGGAGAACGACACGATTTCACCAGAGGCACGCACCCTGCAGCTTCCTTTGCCCCACAGTCAACTTGATAGCAGAGTAAGGTAAAGGGGAAAAGTCAACTTGACAGCGCTAAAGCTGCACACAGAATGTCTACGGAGATACAGCCTTATGTGTTTGATCCTGAATCCGAAGAGGAAGGAGAGATGGCACAAGCACAGTCGCTTCCTGACCGTTTGTCAATGAACGTTTCAGAATGGTAATATTTGCATGACAAAACAGTGCAAGTGCCCGGCTAAATGCAGTTCAGTCATTCAACTAGCCTGGTAATGTTATGCGAGTCAGTCAAACAGGCTAACATTATTTAAAGCCCATTCGGTCAGTTTCTCTTATATGTATTTCCACGTCTACGTCACGCCGAAGGCCCTTTTCGCATTGGGTCGTTTTTCCGCCTATTGTCTTCTTTTGACTGATATAGAAAACGGGGATAGAAAAACATTTTGATATGCAGCATGTACTACTAAACGGTTTCTCGTGGAAGTACACCTTTAAAGATTGTACATTAACACACTCATACAGTCTGTTAATTCTCACTTGGAATGGAAAAGAAATAACTGCCTTAAGTCACTTTATTACCTCTACGTAGCCCTTTAGCGGTCACTGCTGGTGCAACGACTCACTGTGACTGAAAATAACGAAAATAACTACACATTTTTTGTATAAATAGCAGGCCACAAAAGTGAGTACACCCTGAATAATAACTGTACATATCATTCAACCACGAAAAGCCATTTGTCCAGTTCATCATTTTTGTGTTTTGGTCTGCTCATACAACACTACAAATGTGTGTGTCATGTATTAGAGCTATTCATTTTAATGTTTTGGCTATATTTCTACCATACTACCCACTGGATGACCAACATGACTCCTCGTGGCAAAAAAGAAAACTCAGGACTTGAGAAATGGAATTGTTGCTTTACAGCTACAACATTACAACAGTACTACGGAAAGTCTTTACTAACACATTACAACTTGGTCATTGCCGTTCTGGTAACAACAAAGTTCTAAAAAGGGGTGCCTCTTAAAGGGATAAATAAATAAATATCAGTGTTTCTTTAAAGATAAGGCTCTGTATATAGACAAAACTTAAAGCCTCAAATGTCTGTGTGAGGTGGTCACACTAAAAAAACCTAGGCAGCATGAACACTGTTCCATGGATGCAGCACAAATTTGTGAAAATACATTAGTTAGCTTGGTAGCAGGCTTTGTTTGCACCACTGGGGTTGGTGGTGGTGTCTGTGAGGTTTCTGTGTATTTTCCGGATATCTGGCTCACTAGTGAGCCCCATGTGCAGTGCTGTTGCTGTAACCGTATGGCCGTATTGGTAATGCAGAACTGAGGAAGAGGCGGGCTTCTTCATCACATGCTGTGGAGAAGTCTTGGTCTGTACAGCAAACATCACTGAGCAGTCACATGTCTGAAATAAATTAGCTTAGCCCAGCGCTGGGTCAGCCATACAGTAATTGGAAAGTCTCTGCATAATTAAATGGGGCTTGTAAGGTTGTGAGGTTTCTCTTCACAAAGGCCCTTTAGGGGTTATGTAAGGGAAATTGCTTTTGGACCACATGGGGCAATTGAGTTTAGCTGGAGCACATGTTTGAGGGCAGGGCCCGTGTCGTTCCGCGGGAGCGCATGTCTGAGGGCAGGGCCACTGTCTCGGCAAGATGGCCCCACTCTGGCGGGAGCATGTTGCAGGAGTGGAGCAGAGGAAAGCAGCAGTGCACTGGCAGAGGTGAGGAGACTTTTAGTGGGTGTCGGTAGCTCTTCTCTCTCTCTCTCTCTCTCTCTCTCTCTCTCTCTCTCTCTCTCTCTCTCTCTCTCTCTCTCTCCCTCTCTCTCTCTCTCTCTCTCTCTCTCTCTCTCTCTCTCTCTCTCTCTCTCGCAGAGGACAGGAACAGTGCACTGGCAGAGGTGAGGAGACTTTTAGTGGGTGTCGGTAGCTCTTCTCTCTCTCTCTCTCTCTCCCTCTCCCTCTCTCTCTCTCCCTCTCTCTCCCTCTCTCTCTCTCTCTCTCTCTCTCTCTCGCAGAGGACAGGAACAGTGCACTGGCAGAGGTGAGGAGACTTTTAGTGGGTGTCGGTAGCTCTTCTCTCTCTCTCTCTCTCTCTCCCTCTCCCTCTCTCTCTCTCCCTCTCTCTCCCTCTCTCTCTCTCTCTCTCTCTCTCTCTCTCGCAGAGGACAGGAACAGTGCACTGTCAGAGGTGAGGAGACTTTTGGGTGTCGGTAGCTCTCTCTCTCTCTCTCTCTCCCTCTCCCTCTGTCTCTCTCTCTCTCTCTCTCTCTCTCTCTCCCTCTCCCTCTGTCTCTCTCTCTCTCTCTCTCTCGCAGAGGACAGGAACAGTGCACTGTCAGAGGTGAGGAGACTTTTAGTGGGTGTCGGTAGCTCTCTCTGCCAATTGTTTTCTCTCTATCACTATCTATCCCTTTCTCTCTCTGTCCCTCTTTTTCTCTCTCCATCAATCATTTTCCCTCTATTTTGCTCATGGCTGTCTATCTCCCCCTCTTTTACCAGACTCATTCAGAGTTACTTTATTAGCAAACAGTAGTGCAGACAGAGAGAGCATCTACTGTAACAGTTTCTAACAGCTTCTCTGCCTCCCTCGGTTGCTTGTTCGTTTCCCACTGTGTCTTTTTCACCTCTCTCCTTTTCTTCCTCTGGTTGTGCATCCTCTATAGCCTGGTAAACCCGCCCCTCGTACTTCATTTCATTTTGTACAGAGGGTCTGAACTAGCCTGGTAAACCCGCCCTTCGTACTTGATTTCATTTTGTACAGAGGGTCTGGAGCGGAGGCCGTGAGAAACGATTTCTTCCTGGAGGTGTGGACTCTGCTGAAGTTTAAAACAAGTGGCTCTGCCTTTACCCAGTCGCTAACGTCTAGTCATCACGTATGCATTTAGCCTACCTAGGCACTACAATTCAAATGTAGCACACAAAGTCAACATCATGGCTCACGAACACACCCTCTGGTCGCTGACTGGCTAGGAGTTGCTCGGTCCTCTTGCATGACCTCCAACAGCCTTCGCTCCAGACCCTCTGTACAAAATGAAATGAAGTACGAAGGGCGGGTTTACCAGGCTACATCCTCTACACGCTAGTTTACCTCTATTTGGCTGTTTTATGTGTTGAGATCGTTGCGTTAGAGAGAAGATGTGTACACCTACTCACACAATCACACATTACTTACCTCAGACCTTACACATATAGCCATACAACAAAAAAGATCTTTGACTTTGACTTTTATTTATTTTGACAGGGACAGTGTACGATGACATTAACCTGACGGAGAGATGTTTTGTACCAGGTTTAGCACACTTTGCTATTTTCCACCTGTAGTCCCTGGGCAGGTAGTGCAGCAATAGATCCAGACTTTGCTGTCCTTTGTGCTGTGTCAAGATGCAATCTGCCAAGCAGCCAGAGGAGCCTCCTGTATTTTTCCAGTATGACTGCCATTTTTCCTTTCCAGTATGTTTGCATTTTAGTGAGCTGAAATGGGAGAATTTTTTGAGAACAGGGAAACATACCTCTTTCTTTTCAAGTTCAAACTTTGAACAGTGGCCTAAGATAAAGTGCATCTCTTTGGCAACATCGCTGGTCATACCGTGACCATAGACCTGCCACTCTTTCTGAAGCTGCTTGTTTCGGCATGCTTGTCTCAACGAGCACTTCCTCATGACT
>CM050217.1:7257500-7262500 GCA_027475355.1 Coilia nasus
AGGTAGCGGCCTGCTGTGTGCTGACTCGTTGAGGTCTAGCATAGCGATCACTTTTCATTCAGGTGTAGAAAACACAGTGAGGTATTGCAGATACATTCCAAACAGGAAAGGCTTTTTAAGTGCTTTTAAGGCCATCCGTAATTTAATTTGGAAAAAAAAAATGGCTGACTCACATATATGTGATATGTCATAAATCAAACACGCATTAACACATGAACGTTCACCCTCAACACACAAACACACACACACACACATACCAACACACACCCACACACACACACACACACACACATTCACCTTTACATACACAAATGCTCCCAACCTTACACACCCAGAGTCTGTAAGGCAGATCTTGGCAATCTGCTATGTTTGGGCGGTTTGCCTTCTAATCTGCTCCGGTACACAGAGCATGCTGACTGTTGCTGCTTCTCTCTCTCTCTCTCTGCCTCTGTCTCTCTCTCTCTCTTTCTCTGCCTCTCTCGCTCTCTATCTCTTGAGCTCTCTATTTATCTCCCTTTCTGTCTTTGTCTTTTTCTCTGTCTCTCTCTCTCTTTTTCTTTCTCTCTGTCTCTCTATATTTCTCTCTCTTTATTTATCTCTCCTTCTCTTTATTTATTTCTGTCTCTGTGTCTTTCTCCTTCTCTCTTTCTCTCTCTCTCTCTCTCTCTCTCTCTGTCTTGACCTCTCTGCTGACTGTAAGGAAAAAACATTAGCAGATCAATCTTATCCATCTCCTGCTTCATCTGTGGAAAATGGTCCTTCTGAACCACATGCTGCCCCTATGGCCTCCTGGAGCCTCAAGCTGTGGCCTTTCCACTCGTGTTTGGCAAAATGACCGCGGTCAGCAGGCCAAGGCCAGGGCATCCGCTTGTAAACACCTGCGTTTGCGCTGCGTCGCCTAAGGTGTGTGACATTATGCAGCTGTAGCTGTTTTGCAAGCAAATGTTCCTTGACCTGACTTCCTCAAGTCAACTGCTGTGTTTGACTCGAGGTAACCTCTCCCTTCTGCAGCCGCATTGCTCAACAATGCCATTTCTGCAAGAGAGAGAGAGAGACAGAGAGAGAAAGAGAGAGAGAGAGAGAGAAAGAGAGAGATAGAAAGAGAGAGAGAAAGCCCAGTGAAAAAAACCCTTGACTCAGCCTATACAGCAGCCCCATTTGTTCCTGAAAAGGCTCCATTCAGTGTTTCTGTATTTGTGCGTGTGTATTTGTGAGTGTGTGTGTGTTTGTGTGTGTGTGTGTGTGTGTGTTTGTGTGTGTGTGTGTGTGTTTAAATTGCACCATGATGAAGAATAAAAGAGACTAGCAATTGATGATTCATGGCCATCATCCTGAATTTTAATTCTTCCCTGAAGTACAAGTGACGTTCACTTTCCCGCAATAAAAACATTGATTTTGTTTTTTTTAAGCTGCTTTGCGTTGCTGAACTCAGCCCGTCTGTGAAGTGCCTCCACAGCTTCCCCTATTTCTCCTTATTGACAGACCCCTGCAGTCGAGTCTTTTATGAACTACAGTTGTGTAACTTTTATGAACTACAGTTGTGTAACAGTGGATGAACCCTAGCCTGGCTGGCGCACAAAGCTCGTAGACGGAGCTTGGTCTGGCAAAAATCCCATAGACAGAAAGTTCAGAGAGGCGGTATCAACGGCCATCTGTCAAATGCCTCTGTGTACTACTGGACAGAGCTGCAACCAATCGCATCACTGATTCCGATGACGTATGCATAGTGTTTGTTTTTCATTGGTGCCTGATTTCTCGGCCAAAGGAACAGCCGCGAATAGGCAGGTTGGCCTCACTGACTTGAATGCAAAATTCCTGAGATTATCAGTTGCAAACAAACCCGTCTGTCATTGTGACTACACGACACACCACACCACACCACACCACACAGCACAGCACACCACGTACACAACAAAATTTACTCTACGTTTAACCCATCACACACGTGAGCAGGGGGCAGCCATGACCACAGTGCCTGGGGAGCAGTGTGTGGGGACGGTAACATACTCAGGGTTCCTCAGTGGCACTACTGTACTGGCAGTGGGTGGATTCAAACCAAGTTGTTCAGAGTGTCCCTCCATGTATGATGTCCTTGTAGCCTCTTAGTGATCACCGTACCGCCAGTGGAACACCTGACTGTGAATGAAAAACACATAACTACAACATTGTAACTTTACTGTGACATTACCCAGAGTCTTTAGTAACACACTACAACTTGGTCATTGCCATTCTGGTAAGAACAAAGTTATAATAGGAGGCGTCTCTTAAAGACTAACGTCTAAAAGATCATAAATACTGTGCTGAGGTACAATACAGTACTAGATGTGAGTTTGCAGTATTGCAAATACCTGAGAGTCCTATAAACCAGTGCATCTATTTAAAATGCATATCACTGCCATAGGATGCCAAGGATGAAAAAAGGAGGAGGTTTGATTATCACCCCAATGCATCTTACTGGTTTGCTGGATTGTTTTGTCTTTGTATTTGCTGCGATGTCCTGTGTAGTCTTTTCTAATGGAAATGAGTTGAGGTTGGTTTTGTCGAGCACCGATTTGCCACACTCCCTTGGTACAGTAACAGCACTGATGATGATGCACCCTTCATCGGACTGCAAGTTTGCCACGTGACCTTTGACCTTGACCCATGACCTCTCGCTCTCTTCCGTCCGTCGTGACGGTGCTGATAATGGTACACCAGCCATAAAATTATAAGTCTGGCATATAAATGTTTGACCTTTTTTCTGTTGATGTCTCTCCCGTCCTTCAGATGACTCGGGCGACGAGGAGCCGACGTCGCGGTCGGACCGCAGCGAGATCCAGGGCACCCTCAAGACGCTGGCCAGCAAGCTGGACGATCTGAGCACGTGCAACGACCTGATCGCCAAGCACGGGGCGGCCCTGCAGCGCTCGCTGAGCGAGCTCGAGGCCCTGCGCGTGCCCGTGGAGGGCGGGGAGAAGATCAAGGCCGTCAACGAGCGCGCCACCCTCTTCCGCATCACCTCCAATGCTATGATCAATGTAAGTCATAATGTTTGTTCTTATATGTGATAGTAGTACCCACCCCTAATTCTGTGATCAATATAAATGATTTGGTTCACTATGTGCAATGGTAGTACCGACCTCTTATGCTATGATCAATGTAAGTGATAATGTTTGGTGAAAAAACTGAAAGTCAGTCCCATTTGTCATTGTGATCACATGGCACATCACAGTACACACAACAAAATTCACCCTCTGCATTTAACCCAGTGCTTCTCAAATAGTGGGGCGGGCCCCCCTGGGGGGGCGCAGTGCCATGCCAGGGGGGGCGTGTGTGACCCTGGGGAATTTTTTTTTGCTGTACTAGAATAATGTGTAATTGCAACATCGATCACAGTACAGACTAAAAAACAATGTTAATAAAGTTATTCTTTGTCATAAGGTGATCTATATTTCTTTACTTTTTGTTTTCTTTTTTGTCAATAAGGATAAAATGTTATGCAGGGGTGTACTTATAAAAGTTTTTTAGACAAATTATACTATTATCTAGTTGTGTTGGAGAGTGGGGGGGCGGCGAAATGTTTTATTCGTCCTAGGGGGGGCGTAAGAGAAAATAATTGAGAAACACTTAACCCATCACACACATGAGCAGGGGGCAGCCATGACAATGGCACCCAGGGAGCAGTGCAGGGGAACGGTATCATGCTCAAGGTACCTCAGTGGCACTACTGGAGACCCAGGATTTGAACCTGCAATCCTGCGGTCACAGGTCCACCCCTAATGCTATGATCGATATAAATGATTGGATGAATCACTATGTGCAATGGTAGTACCCACCTCCAATGCTATAAGCAATTTAAGTGATTGTCTTTGCTATGTGCAATAGTATTACCCACTTCCAGTGCTGTAAGCAATGTAAGTGATTGTCTGCTATGTGTGATGGTAGCACCCATCTGCCATGCTATGGGATGCATAGGGGATACTTGTTGGCGATTAATGAGACATGCATCTGTCGTAATTGTCGTAACTGATTTCATTGTGTTTGCATCCATGTAAGTAATAGTGTTTGCTGTCTGTGAAGATAGTACCCTAGCCTGGTGGACCAGAGTCCTTCACTTTGTGTAACTGATTTTACTTCTCTGTTTATTGATATTACCAGAAAAAGTGCACCATAGAACTGTACCACAACTCTCCGGTCTGCAGAACCATACCTTCTCCTTAAGCCTCCACATGCAGTTGTGCCAGTAAGAGTCCACTGCCCATGAAACGCTGGAAAACATTTCCTGTCTGATACTTCTCTGCAGTCCTCAGTTATTTGAATGATTAGCAAAGGTGTGTGTGTGTTTTGCGATAGAAATAACAACTATTAAACTAAAGCAGGTTAAGACTGGGTGGACACACTGGAGATAGGACAGCACTGGGTCTGTGTCTGGTATAGTTCTACAGCCAGCTTTTTCCGGCATGCAGACAAAATGTACAATTCACGTATGCGCACTACATCCTGCAACTTCGTTTTGATAACCTCTTGACGAGATGTTTAAGGGCTCATTAACACCAAACACTCTGCGTGTTCAGCGCATGGCCGTATTCTGTCCGTATTCTGTCCGTATTCATTTAGAATGCACGTTAGCAGATTAGACCATTCCCACCGCAAGCGTGGTCTGAGCGTATTCTGAGCGTGGACTACGCTCAGAATACGGACTGCAGCTAGAAAATAGAAACCAAGTCTATTTTTCTGCGCGTGTTCTGCGCGTATTCAGCCAAAACCCCATTGAAAGCTATAGGCACAGCTATACAAAGCATGTCAACTGTGCTATCAATGCATGTATTGACACAGGGAATACCTCAAAAACCTCGCGACTGTCTGCAAAATATTACCATTCGCTTACAACTGCATGAAACAAACACTGGAAAGCTATCAATATTGGCATCATATCAGATCTGCACTACAAGGGCATTCTAGCCTACATAAACACAGAAACTGAAATACCTGTGAAGTTGTCACGCTGTCCAGTCAAACAT
>CM050217.1:7267500-7275000 GCA_027475355.1 Coilia nasus
CTGATGACGAACAGCTCACCCCCACAAAGCCCCCCGCTGGTCACGAGCACTCAGAGCCACTCAGCAGAAAAAAAGTGGAAGCGGCTCTTTAAGAGAGAGCAAGAGAGAGCAAGAGAGAGCGAGAGAGAGAGCGAAAGAGGGGGCCTGGAACTGAGCTAGTCTTTAGTTTCACCTCCTCACCTCCGTGTGAGGGAGAAGGGGAAGTGTGTGTGCGTGTGTGTGTGTGCGTGTGTCTGTGTGTGTGTGTGTGTGTGTGTGTGTCACTGTGTTCGTGTGTGTGTGTGCTTGTATGTGTGTGATTGTGTGCATGCGTGTGTGTGTGTGTGTGTGTGAGGGGGCCGGTTGTGGTGATGGTCACATGCTACTTAAATGTCTGTGGAGTCAGAGACCACAGTCGTCAGACACACACACACGCACACAGCACAAAGGTAAGCAACTTTACACTTTTGGTTCGCTCGTTTGATAAATGCAGGGCTTGGATAATCATGAATGCAAGTTCTTTGGCTATTTGGGCGCATATCTGTCCTTGGGTTGTCTTCGGATCAGCATTGTAAGGACCTGTCACTCTGGATCGTCTTTGTCTAGCGTTATTGATCATTCTTACCTGTTATCGATCAGAGGGTTGCTCGGACGATGTGTTGTTAATCTGTATTTGAGGCCAGGTGTGGTGCTTGTGAATAGAAGAGGGAAAACGCTATGAACGCTGTACTGATGCTAGGAGACACGAGGCTAGCAGGCGTGAAATTGCTATTGATCATCTCAAGGTTGCGAAGGTGCAGGTCCATCTGCCTGTTTGTCAGCGGAAAGTCCAAAAGCTACTGTTTTTTAGTGGTGTTAAAAACACTGCCATCACTTTGCTTTTGATCTTAGTCGGTTCTTCCAATTATGCACTGTTTTTTTTTTTTTTTTTTGTCCAAGGCTGGGTTTTGAATCCTTTGTGCTGATGTTAAGTGTAGAGATTCAGTGGTCGTGTAATGGGTTGGTTGGAACGCTGATTGGAGGTGGGAATTGGGAGTCTGTTCAAGCTTCCACTCCATCATCTGTTGCTATGTTGCTGTCATCCCCATGGCAGTATGTGGGGTCAAAGGTCAGTGCGCTGTGTCAAGATTGACCCCCTCCACTCACCACTCTCAAATGCGAATGATCCACGCAGGGCTAGAACACATCCCCTCCTGGGAGACGGTCGCCATATTCCCAACATGCCCCTTCACCCCCGATGCACTGGAGCACAGTGAGACATGCTGAACACCACTGATTGAGCTATCTACAGCGTTATTAAGTCTCCAGCCCCCTATGGTGCTTCTATTAGACACTCTAATGATGTCTATTCACCTTCATAATGCGTTCTCATGTGTGACATATTAGTCAGTGTCAGGCGACCAACTCCGCCTAGTCGTTCTCCTCCAGGCTAAAAAGCAGGGGTGACGGGGCCTTTGCAGTGATTACTCCTAAGCTCTGCAACGAGCTGCCACTGCACATACTGTACACCTGCCGTCTTCCGTGCCTGCTTTTAAATCTCACCTTAAAATCCATTTTTATGCCCTGGTGTCTAATACAACATGCATGTCTTATTGTTTCATTAGTATTTATTGTCTTGCTTACTTTATGTAGTTTTTTTCTGTTTGTCTACCAAATCGTTTTATCCTGCTTGTCCAGCACTTTGGTCAGCTGTTGTTGTTGTTTGTAAAGTGCTCTATAAATAAACATGACTTTACTTGGTTTAAGACAGTACCCTGGGAATTGGGCATGGCGTCTTATTCTTATAAAAAAAAAAAAGCCTGGTATTGATGCTTGTACTGATGTGACTTACTAATTGATCAGTGACCGTAACTGTGATTGATTTGTTGCATAGAAGCTGAGGTGGAAGATCTCGGCTGCAGGCAGTATAAGTCATGCCATAAATTGGTTATATCCATCCACTTAAAAGAGGTCATTTTTCCCAAATAATCTCACCTAATAAAGATGTTGTGCTAATTAAGATCAGCTAATTCAGTGAACAGCTGTTACAAATATGTGGGATGAACTTTCAGTCTCTGAAGCCGGATTTTCTGCCCCAGCATGGGAGACATATGTTGCAGATGTAGCATGCTCAGGGCTGTAGTGCAGGATAAACACAAGTAAACAGAGTTAATTCACCTTTCAGCTTTCAGAAAAAGACTTTACCCACCTTTTACAGTTTTTGCCCATTGCTTGAACGCAATAGACATATGCTTAAACCAAAGTAACATAACTTGAAGTTGTGTTACCATGCCTTAAACACAGTGTAACCATACCTTAAACAAAAGCGCTGCTTTACACTTTAGTTGCAATTCTGCAACACACTTGCTCCTTTTTGTAACACACTTGCTCCTGCACACTACACACTATTTCATACATAAGACACTTCGTTCAAAAATGAAATACCAATGTATCATTGGCAAAACACATCTATTCAAAATACAAAAAACAGTGTTTTATATAAAGTAGACTAGTGTGTTGCTGCTGATGTGACAGTGTTTTCATAAGATGCAAGTGTGTGCAATTTTGTCATCAGAGTGACATTTTGACAAAGGATTGCTAGGTTTTGATTGCAGAGTTTCAATTTGACATGGATGTGAATGGTTTATTTCCAAGTGTTGTGTCTTGTGTGCTTGTGTGTTGAGTTTTGGCACAGCGAGCCAAGTTGAACAAAATGTGTTTAAGCAATGGGCAAAAACTGTAATTAGAATTTGAATTCTTTTTGAATAGTTTATTCACCCTGTAATAGAATTTATGCACCAAAAGCAATTTCATTTTGTTTTTATTATGTAACATTCCAAGGTCACACTGTGTGACCTATATGTGCACTAAAGACCATTAAAATGCACTGGTATGGTTCAAACATGTTTTGCATGTCTTTTTAAAGCATGGTGTCAAGTCATGGTGTCTTTTTAAAACAATGGTGTCACACCGTGCATCCACCTCACCCTGATCCTCAAATTTATAGTTTACCCACCTCTGATTTTACCACTATATATATAGATATAGATATATAGATATATATACATTGTGTTGCACTTTACATTTCGACAATCTCAAAGTGTTACAGAGCAACAACTTAAAAAGAACATTCTAAACCAATATAAAAACAAAATTAAAAAGAGAGTCTATAAAAAGTTTTTCAAAAAGATTTAGGATTCATTTAAAACCATCTGTAGTCTGTGAAATGACCTGGAGTAGCCTGGGCTGGCTCATGAGGCGCATTGCCCAATACGGCCCCAGTGTCTGCTCCCTGTGTGAGGTTAGTCAGACACGGGCTGAAGACCTGACTCAGGCCTCACGTGATTCCTGCGGCTACGAAGCGCTCCAGTCGAGCAGAGTCAGGTCCAGATGACGGAAGTTGGGGGCGCATTTGTGTTTGTGTCATCAAAGCGGACCCTCGTGCATGTGTGTGTGTGTATGTGTGTGTGTGTGTGTGTGTGTGTGTGTGTGTGTGTGTGTGTCATCACAAAAGGGAAATGTCGTCCTGCGCTGCTGCTGCTGCTGCTGCTGACATGTGGGTGCTGTGATGATGATGGTGATGATGATGATGTGGTGCCCAGGGTGTGGGTTGGTGTGTGAGTGTTTGGGCCTCTAGTCAGGTGCTGATGCATGCACCATTGTTGCATCTCGAAAGAGAGTTGGGGCAGAGGGGGAAAAAACCCGTCTGAAAAAAACAAAAAGCCTGTGATGTAATCCGGAAGAATGACTGATGGGGGATGCCTCCATCATTTATCAAGTGCTTTTTCTTCCAACAGCCCCATCTCATCCTCTCTGAAGCGGCTGGACGTAAATCTATGCATCATACTGGGCGGGGTGGTTGGCGGGGGGGTGGTTAGTGGACGCGGGCAGCGCCAGGCTGGAGGTATTGGCATCCCATGATGGATCGCCTCTGGGCCGGGCCGAGGCTCCTAACAGCCCCCCCCGGGGAGGCTCCAGGATGATGCGAAGTCTCTGCGCTGCTGCGCTGGGCTCTAGACAGATTGCGCGGGGATGAGAGGGGATTGATGGCATGGAGATGACAGGGGACTGTGAACACTGACCACTTCCATGAAACGGGGGCGGTAAGGTGGGGTTGGTTGTGCTGACAGAGATGGTAAATTGGTTGAGGACTACTGGACGTGTAGCCATGTTTCGTGGGGTGAATCCTGTATGTGGTTACAATCTCACTGGTTTAAGAGAGCTATTAAGGGTGGGAGGAGGGCTGACAAAGATGTATGTGACTGTATGTGTATTTAAAGGACTTTGGGTCAACTTCTGTTGTTTTTACAGACTTGCCAAAATGACTATGTGGTTAAAGTCTCACTGGTTTAAGAGCGCTATTAAGGCCTCAGGAATAGCAACTAAGACTAGACCGGACAAATGGGTTGTCATTACCACTCAATACATAATTACATTATCTTCTTTGTAAATGTCAGTGTTATTATGTAATGCACAACGTTAGAGGGACACTGTGTAGTCCTTGTGATATTAAGTCGTCATTTTGTCATACTTCGACAGGGCTGGCTCAATATTGTCATAAAACATGTGACTTTGATCTTTTATTCTGACAAGGACTGGGAGATCTGGAAAAAACAATATCATTATACATCTTCCCATATCATCCGATATCGATTTTTATTACGATTTTTTTCCCTGACACTGACAGTTGAAGAGCATCTTAATTGAAGCTGTGCCACTGTCTGTGCCACCACTGACATATTTCACACATGCCGGCTGTTTTTGCTCCACGTCAATTTGGCTATAACTAGACGACTGCTACATAACTGACAACCTTATGTGTAGCCTATTTTGGCAACAGTGACATCAGCTTAGGGGGATATAACTCCAATGTCATGTCCAATGGCATCACTTTCGCTGCCCCTGGCTCTAATTTTCCTCATTATCTATTACAATCTAACCATCACCCAGATCTAGTTTATCATCTAGAAGAATAGAATAGAATAGAATAGAATAGAATAGAATAGAATAGAATAGAATAGAATAGAATAGAAAGGCTTTATTGTCATTATACACAGTACAATGACATTTAAAGCCTTCCTTCAAGGTGCACACAGCACAAAGTATAAAAGTATAAATAATGTGCAATAAAAACTACAAAACTACTATGCTATAAAAAGACATATGCACACTCTAAGTATGCAGACAGACAGACAACACATAACACAGACTTGAGTTCAGTTGGTGAGCAGCATACTGATTGAGAGGTACAATCAATACAAAAAGACCAAGAAGTCCAATCTAATTTGGAGCTTGTGATGTAACTGTTTATGGTGATCTGTCGCACTGATGTCAGCATCAGAAACACATGAAACCCCACATGAATGACAATGACTTCTTCTTGTTTTCAAAAGCCGTTTGAGCCCCGTGACACAGCGTAGCCTATTAATAAACGCTAACGTCACTGTTGGACCATCACCCGTCCTTCATTCGGACAGAAAACTAAAGTTATTTTGGGTCAAACATGTTAAATTTAGTAGATGTCATCACAGAGGATGCCTCTAAAGGGCCCAGCCTCTGCTCACCAGGGGTGGACATTAACTCAGTAAATTTTAGTGAAGTACTGTACTTACTTAGTAAGTACAATTTTCAAGTATCTGTACTTTACTTGAGTATTAAAAACATTGGCAACTTGTGGCACCACATTATCACTTGTACTTTTAGTACTTAAGTATTTTTAGAAACAAGTCCTTTTGTACTTGTACGTAAGTAGAAAATGGACATGGCAACATTTGCGTGTAGTGGAGTAATGTTTGACTAGAAGTATCTACACTTTGACTTAAGTAAAGGAGTTGTTTACTTCGCCCAGCTCTGCTGCTCACCACGTCCTTCTGTCTTCTGTTTCTGTTTTTACTGCTTGGTTTTGCTGTTCTTATGTAAGGATGCTACGCACGGCACTTTGAGCTGCAGATCTTATATGGAAGGCGGTATATAAATACAGTGTTTTTTATAATTTATTATAATTATTATTATTATTACTTGGGGGGGATTGACCACGTATTGCAATGACCCTGTCCATCTATCTGTCTGTCTGTCTGTCTGTCTGTCTGTCTGTTTGTCTGTCTGTCCGCCCGTATTGCAATGACCCTGTCCTTGTGTCTGTCTGTCTGTCTGTCCGCCCGTATTGCAATGACCCTGTCCTTGTGTCTGTCTGTCTGTCTGTTTGTCTGTCCGCCCGTATTGCAATGACCCTGTCTGTCTGTCTGTCTGTTTGTCTCTCTGTCTGTCTGCCCGTATTGCAATGACCCTGTCTGTCTGTCTGTCTGTCTCTCTGTCTGTCTCTCTCTCTGTCTGTCTGCCCGTATTGCAATGACCCTGTCTGTCTGTCTGTCTGTCTCTCTGTCTGTCTGTCCGTCCGCCCATATTGCAATGACCCTGTCTGTCTGTCTGTCTGTCTGTCTATCTGTCTACCTGTCTGTCTGTCTGTCTGTCTGTTTGTCTGTCTGTCTCTCTCTGTCTGTCTGCCCGTATTGCAATGCCCCTGTCCGTCCACATGGGGGACCAGGCTGCCATCTCTGATATTGTGCACGTGTTACTATTGTGTGCGCAGACGTGTCGAGACTTCCTGGACCTCGCGGAGAGCCACAGCCGGCGATGGCAGCGCGTGCTGCAGTATGAGCGGGAGCAGCGCACCCACCTGGAGGAGACCATCGAGCAGCTAGCCAAGCAGCACAACAGCCTGGAGCGCGCCTGGAGGGAAGCCCCCACGCTCGCCAGCAACACGCCCGACACCCCCACTGCACAGCAGGGTGAGAAACACACACACACACACACACACACACCCTAAAGCCCCCACGCTCGCCAGCAACACGCCCGACACCCCCACTGCCCAGCAGGGTGAGAAACACACACACACACACACACACACACCCTAAAGCCCCCACGCTCGCCAGCAACACGCCCGACACCCCCACTGCACAGCAGGGTGAGAAACACACACACACACACACACACACACACTAAAGCCCCCACGCTCGCCAGCAACACACCCGACACCCCCACTGCACAGCAGGGTGAGAAACACACACACACACACACACACACACCCTAAAGCCCCCACGCTCGCCAGCAACACGCCCGACACCCCCACCGCCCAGCAGGGTAGGAGAACACACACACACACACACCCTAAAGCCCCCACACTCGCCAGCAACACGCCCGACACCCCCACCACACAGCAGGGTGAGAAAAACACACACACACACACACACTAAAGCCCCCACGCTCGCCAGCAACACGCCCGACACCCCCACCGCCCAGCAGGGTAGGACAACACACACACACACACACACACACACACACACCCTAAAGCCCCCACGCTCGCCAGCAACACGCCCGACACCCCCACTGCACAGCAGGGTGAGAAACACACACACACACACACACACACACACTAAAGCCCCCACGCTCGCCAGCAACACGCCCGACACCCCCACTGCACAGCAGGGTGAGAAACACACACACACACACACACACACACACTAAAGCCCCCACGCTCGCCAG
>CM050217.1:7285000-7367500 GCA_027475355.1 Coilia nasus
TTCAGGATCAAACTTTTTAAAATGAAATTGAAATCTTGAATTTTTAACTCTGGTGCAAAACATGGGCCTAACCTCACTGTCTATCTTCCCTCTCATCCTCTCTTTCTCTTCCTCGCTCTCTTCCCCCCTCTGTTTCCCTCTCTCTCCCTCTGTCTCTCTCTCTCACCTTCTCTCTCTTTCACCCTCTATCCCTCTCTTTCCCTCTCTCTCTGTCTCTGTCTCTCTCACTCTATCTCTCTTTCACCGACTATCCCCCTCTTTCCCTCTCTTTCCCTCTTAGTCTCTCTTTGTGTCTGTCTCTCTCTCTGTCTCGCTGTCTCTCTCTCTTTCGCCCTCTATCCCTCTGTCTTTCTCTCCCTTTCTGTCCCTCTTTCTCTCTCTCTCTCTGAGGCTGATAAATGATGCTGTGGGGTTTGTTGATGGTTGGGGGTTGGGGGCAGTGCAGTGTGAGGTCAGTAATGTGGGTTTTAAAGTAGTTTGGTTTTAAAAATGTGGCCCTTGAACTATGTTTTGAGATGTGAGGTAACATTTAACTGTCTCTCTCTCCCTTTCTTTCTGTCTCAATCTCAATTAAATTCCATCTTTCTCCCTCTCTCTCCATCTCAATTCATTTCCATTCCTCTCCCTCTCTCTCTCCCTCTCTCCCTCTCTCCCTCCCCCTCTCTCCCTCTCTCCCTCTCTCTCTCTCAGGTGAACTTTAACGAGCCTCTGTCGATGCTGCAGCGCCTGACGGAGGACCTGGAGTACCACGAGCTGCTGGACAAGGCTGCGCGCTGCGAGAGCTCGCTGGAGCAGATGTGCCTGGTGGCGGCCTTCTCCATCTCCTCCTACTCCACCACCGTGCACCGCACCGCCAAGCCCTTCAACCCGCTGCTGGGGGAGACCTACGAGCTCGACCGCCTCCACGACTACGGCTACCGCTCGCTGTGTGAGCAGGTTAGAGAGAGAGAGAGACACACACACACACACACACACACACACACACACACACACACACCGTGCACCGCACCGTCAAGCCCTTCAACCCGCTGCTGGGAGAGACCTACGAGCTCGACCGCCCAACACACAAGCAGGCACACATACTGTACACACACAAACACACACACATAAAACACACAACACACACACACCCAGGCACACACACACACACAGGTTAGACACACACACACACACAGGCACACATACTGTACGTACACTCACACTAACACACACACAAACACACGCACACACACACACAGGCACACATACTGTACGTACACTCACACTAACACACACACAAACACACACACACGCACACAGGCACACATACTGTACGTACACTCACACTAACACACACACAAACACACACACACACACACACACTCACACAGGCACACATACTGTACGTACACTCACACTAACACACACACAAACAACACAGGTACACATACTTACAAACACATACTTACAGCTTCTGTCCCTCTCTCTTTCTCTCCCTCTTTCCCTCTCTCCCTCTGTCCCCCTCTCCCTCCCTCCCTCTCTCCCTCTCTCCACAGGTGAGTCATCACCCCCCGGCGGCTGCCCACCATGTCATGTCACAGCGCGGCTGGACCCTGTGGCAGGACATCACCATCGCCAGCAAGTTCCGCGGCAAATACCTCTCCATCATGCCCCTGGGTGAGTGGCAAATACCCCCATCATGCCCCTGGGTGAATGGTAAATACCTCTCTATCCCCATCATGCCCCTGGGTGAGTGGCAAATACCCTCATCATGCCCCTGGGTAAGTGGTAAATACCTCTCTATCCCCATCATACTTGTGAAGTATGCCCTTGGGTGAGGGGCAAATATCTCTACATCTTCATCTTGGCCCTGGGTGAGGGGCAAATACCTCTCCATCATGAAGCAGTCATGGGCTAGCGGTTAAGGAGTCAGGTTTGTAGCCAAAGGGTCACAGGTTTAATGACCAGCACTCGTCTCCATCCTCCCCCATGACTGAGGGGCCCTGAGCATGGCACCGTCACCTCACACTGCTCCCCAGGCACCATCCTCCCCCATGACTAAGGTGCCCTGAGCATGGCACCATCACCTCACACTCCCTGGGCACCGTTGTCACAGCTGCCCCCTGCTCACACATGTGATGGGTTAAATGCAGAGGTCGAGTTTCGTTGTGTGCACAAATGGGAATCGCTTTCACACGTCTGACAGTGGCAGGTCCCTTACCTTAACTGCCAGGCCACCTCTGGCCTCTGGGTGCATGACCAAAGGGCCATGCCACCCTCCACTCGGGGCACACTATTAGCAGTGGCAGGCTGTCTGTTTTCCCAAGCTGCTACACAGGCCATTACCACATATTTGTTCCAACTGTTTAGTATCTGATTTTAGCCATCGCGACTCTCCAGCCAGGTAGAAGAGTTCATGAGTGACACCTGTCAGTCTGAACTACACAGGTGTAAAAGCAGGTGTGGTCTCTGGGGTCCATCTCTGACTACATATACCCTCTTTTCTCGGCCCTCCAGGCCTCTTAGACCTGACACACTCTTACATCACCCCAGAAAGGGGCAGCTTTTTCTGGGGACATTGTTTGGGCGTTGCTGGAAGTTCGTATTCGTGTAGCACTGTGTAGCACTATATCTGCAATCTGTCTCAGCAGTGTAGGGCAGCTGTGGCCTAGTGGTTAGGGAGTTGGTCTTGCAATTGAAAGGTTGCCGGTTCGAATCCCACCCCACCCATGGTTGAGATGCCCTTGAGCCAGCCCACACTGCTCCAGGGACTGTAACTGAAACCCTGTAAATATCTGTAAGTCGCTCTGGATAAGAGCGTCAGCTAAGTGTAATGTAATGTAATGTGTACCTCAGCAAAAAGAGGCTAGTTTGCTGCAGAGCTGCTTCCTCACACCGGTGCGGTGCGTAGCTCAGAGACTGCTTGACGAACCCCCTGCCCAGAGATCCCAGGCATCCCCTGGGGTCTAGCCCAGTACAAGGCTGTGTAAGCACACTGCAGGATCTGCTCTGGGTTTCCCTACACCTGCCTATTCCCTACGGAGGAAAGCTTAAAGCTTAACGGTGACTCAGCAGTTATACACTAAAGTACCTCAGCTGGAAGATGTTCTGGTGGTTGTGTTTGAAAGTGTGCAGGTGAAAGCTGAATTGTTGACGTTTAAAAGTCCAAATGTGAATAACTAATAGTCGTTTGTGTTTTAAAGGGCACAGGTGAACAACTGATTGTTGGATGTTTAACAGGCATGAAAGCCTATGCTGATGTAATTCCTACAGAATGTTTCAGCATCATGTACAGCATAACATAACACATTAAGGGGACGTGTCCACCAAAGTGCTTTTTGCGCTGACATCGTCTGTTTTCGATACAAATCCTATGAACTTGAGCGTTCAGAGCCCCAAGCGCCCTCAGCGTCAAAAGTGCCCTTGACACTCCGTGTTTTGTCCCAGCGCCCAGGGCGCTTCAAGTTGAAATCTGCGCAACTTTTAGAACATCTCTTAGGGCCTGTTTACACGAGAACGCTTACGGGTAAAAACGACAAAATATCGGAAGTGCCTTTCGTTTACACGGTGACGGCGTTTTCGGGGCCTAAAAACGCAAAAATTTGAAACCACCCTCCAGAGTGGAAGTTCAATACGCCCCGCTGTAGCGTTTCCGTCTACACAGCTCAAGACGCAAAACTCTGGTCAGATCAGCTCACGCTGTGTACGTGTTTACGTCACATACATGAGGCAGTACAGGGAACCAAATGGATCCATGCGATTTCCATTCGTCGGACCTTCAAGCTGCTCTAGCAGCTCTAATAAACTTGCAAGAGGCATTCCAGCAAATGTACAGAATTTGTATATATACTATTACTGAACAGAGGAGGATCTGCAACCACCTCTGTCAAATTCTGGATGCACTGGTTCGTTGCAGGCGAGCCAGGCTGCTATGGATGAGACCTGGGAGAATGTCTACCTAGCCGCCTGGCATGCATACCCCCATCGAATTCCACACACTTTTGCATCATCGTATACACACAGATTTCCTCCCAAAAACGCTCGTCTAAACGTGGAATAAAAAGTGAAGACGCGACGCCACTTTTGCGTCTTCTGTTCAGACCGTCATCGTGTAAACGTAGCCTTAGCTTCTTAATGTCAATTGTCACTCAGCAGCCAATCAAAATTAAGGAAGGGGTGGGACATACAGTCCAGAACTCACTAACAACAATGATGTATCTTGGCTCTACACTGGCAGCATAACTGACAACCTAGTCCTCTACCTGACCTGCGGTTGGTTGTGTCTGTGGGGGAACTCAGAGAGGGCATTGGTTGGGTATGCCTGAATTCTTAGAGAGGACATTGGTTGTGTCTGCCCTGGCATCCAGAGGGGACATTGGTTGTGTCTGCCCTGGCATCCAGAGATGGCATTGGCTGTGTTTGCCTAAAGACGTAGAGGGGACATTGGCTGTGTATGCCTGGGCACTCAGGGAGGGCATTGGTCCAGTCTAGCTGGGCACTCAGAAAGGGCATTGATTGTGTCTGCCTGGGCACTTGTTGTGCTGACTGCACCTCTAGCATTAGTGCTAGCATCAGAAACAGCTCTGGCTCCGCCTGCCTGCCTGCCTGTCTGCCTGCTTGCCTATCTGCCTGCCTGTCTGCCTGCCTGCCTGCCTGCCTGCCTGCCTGCCTGTCTGCCTGTCTGGCTGCCTGCCTGGCTGCCTGCCTGTCTGCCTGCCTGCCTGCCTGCCTGCCTGCCTGCCTATCTGCCTGCCTGTCTGCCTGCCTGTCTGCCTGGCTGCCTGCCTGTCTGCCTGCCTGCCTGTCTGCATGTCTGCCTGCCTCTCTGCCTGTCTGCCTACCTGCCTGTCTGTCTGCCTGTCTGTCTGCCTGCCTGTCTGCCTGCCTCTCTGCCTGTCTGCCTGTCTGCCTGGCTGCCTGCCTGCCTGCCTGCCTGTCTGTCTGCCTGCCTGCCTGTCTGCCTGTGGGAGAGTCAGGGAGGTCCGAGGTAGCGGAGGTGTGTAAATGAACCTCGGGGCGTTTTTACGGCTCCTGTGACAGCAACATAAACTGCAGGCATAAACCAGCGTAATGGCTGTGGCCGTGCGCGTGTAAATACAGACGTTTATCACCGTCAGCTCCATCACCCCTCAGACACCAATGTCACGTCATGGCTCCAGAGGACTCCCCAGACACCAGGAAGGCAGAGTTTGCTTAGCGGTGTGTTTTTTTTGTTGGGGGGGGGGTTAAAACAAGTGCCTCTGCCTTTACCCATCGCTAACGCCTGGTCGACACGCATGCAATTAGCCTACCTACGCACTACAACTCAAATGTAGCACAGAAGGTCAACGCCATGGCTCACAAACACACACTCTGTTCGCTGATTGGATCAGCGTTGCTTGTTCCGCTTACATGACCCCCAAGAGATTCCAGTCCAGACCCTCTGTACAACATGAAGTCTCTCTGGGGGCTTTTTCTTTCTTTTTCTCTCCCTATTACTTTTCCTTTCACCATCATTAATCTGCTGTTGTGCTTTCAGGTGCCATTCACCTGACCTTCCATGCCACTGGGAACCACTACGTGTGGCGCAAAGTCACCTCCACGGTGCACAACATCATCGTGGGGAAGCTGTGGATCGATCAGGTCAGGCTGACTCTCGCCCCCCCCCCCTCTTTCCATATTATTTGTCTGTGTGTGTGTGTGTGTGTGCATGCGTGTGCACATGTGTGCATGTGTATGTGTGCATGTGTGTGCATCAGTATTATTGATTATTCATCAGTGTGTGTGTGTACTAGGATTTATTAATCCTGTGTGTGTGTGTGTGTGTGTGTGTGTGTGTGTGTGTGTGTGTGTGTGTGTGTGTGTGTGTGTGTGTCAGTCAGGGGACATAGACATAGTCAACCACAGCACCAAGGAGACCTGCCAGCTCAAGTTCTCCCCCTACAGCTACTTCTCCAGGGAAGTGCCCCGCAAGGTAAGCACCCCAACACCTACCCAATCCCAGCACCTGCCCCATCCCAGCACCTGCCCCATCAGCCCAGCACCTGCCCCATGACCCCAGCACCTGCCCCATCCCAGCACCTGCCCCATCTCTCTCACCCCAGCACCTGCCCCATCTCTCTCACCCCAGCACCTGCCCCATCTCTCTGACCCCAGGACCTGCCCCATCACCCCAGCACCTGCCCCATCATCCCAACACCTGCCCCATCCCAGCACCTGCCCCATCTCTCTCACCCCAGCACCTGCCCCATCCCAGCACCTGCCCCATCTCTCTCACCCCAGCACCTGCCCCATCTCTCTGACCCCAGGACCTGCCCCATCACCCCAGCACCTGCCCCATCATCCCAACACCTGCCCCATCCCAGCACCTGCCCCATCTCTCTCACCTCAGCACCTGCCCCATCACCCCAGCACCTGCCCCATCACCCCAACACCTGCCCCATCACACCGACACCTGCCCCACCTGAGTAAACATACCACCATCACCCCCATCTCTATCTATCTATCTATCTATCTATCTATCTATCTATCTATCTATCTATCTATCTATCTATCTATCTATCTATCTATCTATCTATCTATCTGTCTGTCTGTCTGTCTGTCTGTCTGTCTGTCTGTCTGTCTGTCTGTCTGTCTATCTTTCTCTCTCTCTTTCTAATTCCACCTTGCTCCTTTCTGGTCCCCCATGAAGTAATTACCGCAGCCCATCACCCATCACCCATCTCTCTCTCCATCCACAGACATCACCTCAGCTTTCATCTCATTTCAGTGTGTAAACATCCTATCTCACATCTCCATGGTGACCCCTTTACTCTCCTCTCCTCTCCTCTCTTCCGTGGCTGTCTCCTAGGTAACGGGGGTGGTGACGGACTGCGAGGGGCAGGCGCACTACATCCTGTCGGGGACGTGGGACGAGAAGATTGAGAGTGCCAAGATTGTCCACAGCAGCCGCGGGGGCAGCGGCTCGGAGGGCAAGCAGAAGACCGTCTACCAGACGCTCAGCCCCAAGCTGCTCTGGAAGAAGTACCCGCTACCGTAAGCACAACACAACTAAGCACAGCACAGCACAGCACAGCACAGCACAGGACACCACAGCAGACCATGGCACAAAACCGCGGGGCACAGCACAGCATAGCACAGCACAGCACAGTGCAGTACAGCACTACACAGCACAGCACAGCACAGCACAGCACTACACAGCACAGCACAGCACAGCACAGCACAGCACAACACAGCACAGCACAACACAACACAGCACAGCACAGCACAATTCAGCACAGCACAACGTAGCACAGGACAGCACAATACAGCACAACACAACACAGCACAGTACAGCACAGCATGGCAAAACACAGCACAGCACAACACAGCTCAGCACAGCACAGCACAGCACAGCACAACACAGCACAGTACAGCAGACCATGGCACAACACCGCAGGGCACAGCACAGCACAGCGCAGTACAACACAGCACAGCACAACACAGCACACACCACTGCACAGCACCGCACAACGCAGCACAGTACTGCACAACATAGCACAGCACAGCACAGCACAGCACAACATAGCACAGCACAGCACAGCACAGCACAACATAGCACAGCACAGCACAGCACAGCACAGCACAGCACAACATAGCACAACACAAAATGGACGGAACTTAAATATTAAAACCAAACTGATTTAGTTAGACAAAGATATGTATGGATCAAATTGAGTCCCCAGTGTTGTTACTGATAAAACAAAAAGTGCAAAACATTGCTTTACTGACAGGTTCGGCTTAGGCATGAGTTTGGGCACAGTTTGGTATTCTTTATTTATATTTTAATGAGAGTCAATGGGAGTACCCCATATGGATAAAAATGTAACCTTTATGTTTATGTGTGGGTGTGTGTGTGTGCATGTGTATGTGTTTGTATGTGTGTGTACACGGGCATTATCAGTGAGAACGCGGAGAACATGTACTTCTTCTCGGCCCTGGCGCTGACGCTGAACGAGATGGAGGAGGGCGTGAGCCTGACGGACAGCCGGCTGCGCCCGGACCAGAGGCTGATGGAGGCGGGGCGCTGGGACGAGGCCAACACAGAGAAGCAGCGGCTGGAGGAGAAGCAGAGGGCCGCACGGCGCAGGAGAGAGGCCGAGGCCACCGAGGCACAGGAGGAAGGTGAGAGAGAGAGAGGGAGAGGGGGGGTAGAAAGAGAGATAGAGGGAGAGAGGGAGAGAGAGAGGGACAGAAGCAGCGGCTGGAGGAGAAGCAGAGGGCTGCGTGCCGCAGGAGAGAGGCCGAGGCCACCGAGGCACAGGAGGAAGGTGAGAGAGAGAGAGGGATGGAGAGAGAGAGAAAGAGGGGGAGAGAGAGAGAGAGGGAGGGAGGGCGGGGGAGAGAGAGAGAGAGAGGAAGAGAGGGGGGGAGAGAAAGAGAGATAGAGGTTTGGAAGCAGAGGCTGGAGGAGAAGCAGAGGGCCGCACGGCGCAGGAGAGAGGCAGAGGCTTCGGAGGCACAGGAGGAAGGTGAGAGAGAGATGGAGGGATGGAGGGGGAGAGAGAGAGATAGAGGGAGGTACGGAAAGAGAGAGAGAGAGAGAGAAAGAGAGAGAAGCATAGGCTGGAGGAGAAACAGTGCAGGAGAGAGGCAGAGGCACAGGAGGAAGGTGAGGAGCGAGGGAGGGATGGAGAGAGAGAGATAAAGAGAGAGATAGAAAGACAGAGAGAGAGAGAGAGAGAGATTGAAGTGGAATACAAAGGCAGGGTGAACCAACCAACCAGCACTCAATTATCCAGTGCCAGCCCACACGATAGCTCCACCTGCAGGATGGAAGAGGTAGAACATGGGAAAGCATGTACAAGGAGCAAGACAAGAGCCAGAGACCGTGTTCTGTCAAACTAGGACGCTTGTCGGGTTGGGCTACCGCACGTGTGCAGTTGGGGAAAGTTAGGATTTATGGATTAACTGAAAGGGCAACAGGTAACAGTCAAACACACAAATATCCTCCTTCCACAGTGTGCATAAGCTAGTGCATCACATACCGGCCATTATCAGTGACATGAACTGAAGTCAAACAGCCAATGAGAGCGATCCCCATTACCGACAGCCCTGTGCCGATTCAACATGCCGAATCAGCCACAGGCCAGCCGGCCCACATCTTCCAATGTCGGCCATGCTTTCAATGTCGGCCACGCTTCCAATGTCGGCCGTTCTTCCAAAACATCCCAAATTTGGCACAAAGACACACAACAATGCTCAAAGATGGCGGGCATCGGGGTGTGCGCGGCTCTTTAGGGTAAGGGTTAGAAGAAGGGTTAGTTAGATAGTAGCTTTCTATCGAGTTCATCTACATAGTAGCTTTCTATCGAGTTCATCTAGATAGTAGCATTCTATCGAGTTCATCTACATAGTAGCTTTCTATCGAGTTCATCTACATAGTAGCTTTCTGTCGAGTTCATCTAGATAGTAGCATTCTGTCGAGTTCATCTAGATAGTAGCATTCTGTCGAGTTCATCTAGATAGTAGCATTCTGTCGAGTTCATCTAGATAGTAGCATTCTATCGAGTTCATCTAGGGTAGCTCATCTCTCCAAAGCAGCTTGACTCGACAGAACACCGAGACACAGACAGCAAGTGAGGGGGTGTGGGAGAGGTGGGCAAGGCAGGAGGAGGACCACTGGAGGGACACTGAAGTAAACACAGGCGCAGCTCAGTAAATAAGAATGTCCTGTGCAGTATTATTGGGTGTAATCAGGCCCGCTGACAGTCTTGGCTGGGCCCGGAACAGGATAATCTGATGGGGCTCCCTCCTCCATATTCCATAATGTAAGGAGGGACCAGTTCTGGGCCCCCCCCCCTCCCCTTTCCCAGGGCCCGGGACAAGAGACTTGTTGTCCCCCCCCTGTCGGCGGGCCTGTGTATAATATAGTAGCGGTAAACTGTAATCATCAAAATTAAATCAAAAGCTCAAAAAATTCACTTTTTGTGTGCTATGAATTAATTAATAAACTGTATTAACTTTTCCACGATATTGTTATTTATTAAGATGGCTGGTGACAGTAGGAGAGGAGAGGAGAGGAGAGGAGAGGAGAGGAGAGGAGGAGAGGAGAGGAGAGGAGAGGAGAGGAGAGGAGAGGAGAGGAGAGGAGAGGGGAGAGGAGAGGAGAGGAGAGGAGGGGAGGGGAGGAGAGAAGAGGGGAGGAGAGGAGAGGAGAGGAGGAGAGGAGAGGAGAGGAGAGGAGAGGAGAGAGGAGAGGAGAGGAGGGGAGAGGAGAGAGAGGAGAGGGTGGAAGAGAACAGAGGAGAAGAGAGGAGATGAGAGAACAGAAGAGAGGAGAGCAGAGGAGAGGAAGAGAACAGAGGAGAGAACAGAGAAGAGGGAGAGAGCAGAGGAGAGGAGAGGAGAGGTAGAGAACAGGAGAGGAGAGGAGAGAGAGAGGGAGAGAACAGAGAAGAGGAGAGGGAGGGGCTGGAGGTTGTATTAAGAGAAGAGTGTCCGCTGTCACGCTGGCATCGATCCCGAAAAAATCGAAACATCTATTCAGTGGTCAACATGGAAATAGCAACGTTTCCGATCCGATAAACATTGTTTAGCGCAGATATTGTCCTGCAGGTCGGGAGGGATGTGTTTAAGTTTTAATCCCTCTATTTGTCCCTCAGTGGGGAATTTTACAACTCTTGGTTTAACCCATCACACGCACACGTGAGCAGGGGGCAGCCATGACGGCATCTGGGGAGCAGTGTGTGGGCATAGTTCCTCAGTGGCACTTCTGGGTGGATTTGAACCTACGACCCTCAATCATCGGTCCCTTTCCTCCACCACCAGGCTAATGTGCACACATCTACTCTTTTTTTGGCCTTTCATGGCTTTATTGGGACCAGGCAGTGAAGATGGTGACAGGAAGTGAGTGGGAGAGAGAGAGAGAGAGAGATGGGGTAGGGTTGGGAAATGACCGCAGGCCAGATTCGAACCTGGGTCCCCATGGGCAATGCCCATTCATGGTCAGGTGCTCTAACCACTGTGCCACTGCACCCCTACTCTACATCTACCCCTACTCTACCCCTACCCCCTACTCTACCCCTACCCCCTACTGTACATCTACCCCTACTCTACCCCTACTCTACATCTACCCCTACTCTACATCTACCCCTACTCTACATCTACCCCCTACTCTACCCCTACTCTACATCTACCCCCTACTCTACATCTACCCCTACTCTACATCTACCCCTACTCTACCCCCTACTCTACATCTACCCCTACTCTACCCCCTACTCTACATCTACCCCTACTCTACATCTACCCCCTACTCTACATCTACCCCTACTCTACCCCCTACTCTACATCTACCCCCTACTCTACATCTACCCCTACTCTACATCTACCCCTACTCTACCCCCTACTCTACATCTACCCCCTACTCTACATCTACCCCCTACTCTACCCCTACTCTACTCTACCCCCTACTCTACATCTACCCCTACTCTACCCCTACCCCCTACTCTACCCCTACCCCCTACTGTACATCTACCCCTACTCTACCCCTACTCTACATCTACCCCTACTCTACATCTACCCCCTACTCTACATCTACCCCCTACTCTACCCCTACCCCCCTACTCTACATCTACCCCTACTCTACATCTACCCCTACTCTACATCTACCCCCTACTCTACCCCTACCCCCCTACTCTACATCTACCCCCTACTCTACATCTACCCCTACCCCCTACTCTACCCCTACCCCCTACTGTACATCTACCCCTACTCTACCCCTACTCTACATCTACCCCCTACTCTACATCTACCCCTACTCTACATCTACCCCTACCCCCTACTCTACCCCTACCCCCTACTCTACATCTACCCCCTACTCTACCCCTACCCCCTACTCTACATCTACCCCTACTCTACATCTACCCCCTACTCTACATCTACCCCTACTCTACATCTACCCCCTACTCTACATCTACCCCCTACTCTACCCCTACTCTACCCCTACCCCCTACTCTACATCTACCCCCACCTAACACACATACACAAGTAGCATGCAAGTAGCATGTAAGCATGCAAGTCACGGTCCTACGTCGCCTCCCTCACACACAGCTCTCACACCAACAACCCCACCCCCCCACCCCGCACACACACACACAGCACATAGGACTCAGCCCTCACGGCTCAACGCCCACTCACTCCACACACACACACACTAAGCATGCAGCCCCCACCCCCCCCCACACACACACACACACACTTCACACAGCATATAGCTTGCTGCCCACCTCCCCACACACACAGCACACAAGATACAGCCACACACACATACACACAGGACAGCCCTCGCAGCTCAAGCCCCCACCCACCACACACGGAGCTTGCGTCACCCTCGCTGCCCCCCTCTCACTCACAGCCCCCCCACCCCCGCACACATACAGCACACAGTATATAGTCTTGCTGCCTGCCTCATGCCACCTCCCTCCACCCCCCCCACACACAGCACAGAAGTCACAGCCCTCACGGCTCAAGCCCCCCTCCCACATGCACACAGCACATATCTTTGCTCCCCAGCCCTCTCCACACACGTGTGTCCAACCCCACCTCAGCGCTGTCAGCTGCACACGCAGTGCCTCCCCCCACACAGCCCGTCATCTGCCACCACAGCCAGTCCTTCCTCCCAATCATAACTGCACTTTATGCACTTTATCCCACCCCCCTTCACCTTTTTTCTACCTCTGCCCTTCTTGTGGCCCCCCCAAATGCATTCTACGCACTTTACTCCCCACTCCCCATGCACAGTCTAGACCCACAATCATCAGTTTCACTGCATGTCCTACTACCCAGTATGTCTATGTACGTGACAAATAAAACTCCTTGTATCCTTGTACTCTACATCTACCCCTACTCTACATCTACCCCCTACTCTACCCCTACCCCCTACTCTACCCCTACCCCCTACTCTACATCTACCCCTACTCTACATCTACCCCTACTCTACATCTACCCCCTACATCTACCCCCTACTCTACATCTACCCCCTACTCTACCCCTACCCCCTACTCTACATCTACCCCCTACTCTACCCCTACCCCCTACTCTACCCCTACCCCCTACTCTACATCTACCCCTACTCTACATCTACCCCCTACTCTACCCCTTACTCTACATCTACCCCTACTCTACCCCCTACTGTACATCTACCCCCTACTCTACCCCTACCCCCTACTCTACATCTACCCCTACTCTACATCTACCCCTACTCTACATCTACCCCCTACTCTACATCTATCCCTACTGTACATCTACCCCCTACTCTACATCTACCCCCTACTCTACCCCTACCCCCTACTCTACCCCTACCCCCTACTCTACATCTACCCCCTACTCTACATCTACCCCCTACATCTACCCCCTACTCTACATCTACCCCCTACTCTACCCCTACCCCCTACTCTACATCTACCCCCTACATCTACCCCCTACTCTACATCTACCCCCTACTCTACCCCTACCCCCTACTCTACATCTACCCCCTACTCTACCCCTACCCCCTACTCTACCCCTACCCCCTACTCTACATCTACCCCTACTCTACATCTACCCCCTACTCTACCCCCTACTCTACATCTACCCCCTACTCTACCCCTACCCCCTACTCTACATCTACCCCTACTCTACATCTACCCCCTACTCTACCCCCTACTCTACATCTACCCCTACTCTACCCCCTACTGTACATCTACCCCCTACTCTACCCCTACCCCCTACTCTACATCTACCCCTACTCTACATCTACCCCCTACTCTACATCTATCCCTACTGTACATCTACCCCCTACTCTACATCTACCCCCTACTCTACCCCTACCCCCTACTCTACCCCTACTCTACCCCCTACTGTACATCTACCCCCTACTCTACCCCTACCCCCTACTCTACATCTACCCCTACTCTACATCTACCCCTACTCTACATCTACCCCCTACTCTACATCTACCCCTACTCTACATCTACCCCCTACTCTACATCTACCCCCTACTCTACCCCTACCCCCTACTCTACATCTACCCCCTACTCTACATCTACCCCTACTCTACCCCTACTCTACCCCTACCCCCTACTCTACATCTACCCTTTTTAACCTAGAGGATGGGGGTCAGACAGACAGAGGCAGGGACAGGGAAAGCGATGGGGGAGATGTGTGACTAGAGGGCAGGGACGGGGGTCGAGTGTGACAGTGACAGTGACAGTGACAAAGACACAGACGAAAGAACTGCTGACTCCTTCCTGGCTTACACAGGAAGCAGCTCTGAAAAGCTACACCAGATCCGGTCGACAGCTGACACATAGCATCAGCAGAGTGCATTGAATAAGCCGCAAGGAACGAGGGATGGAGGAAGTTAGGGAGACTGAAACGAAGGGAAGGGTTGAAGGAGAATTAAAGGACAAGGTGGGAGGACAAGGCGTAATTAGACAAAATCACAGAGAGGAGAAGGTCATAAGAAAGAAACAGACTTGTTCAGAGAGGTGATCGAAGAAAAAAGAAGATGGTATGATACGAATCAGTCAGACAGTGTGTCTAAATGGACAGGTGTGTATCTGTGTGTGTGTGTGTGTGTGTGTGTGTGTGTGTGTGTATGCGTGTGTATGTTGGTGTGTGATGTAAAATGCTCTGATAAACATAAATGTGAGGGAGTGTGTGTGTGTGTGTGTGTGTGCGTGTGTGTGTGTGTGTGTGTTGTGTGTGTGTTCGTGTGTGATGTGAAATGCTCTGATAAATGTAAATGTAAGGGCATGTGTGTGTGTGTTGTGTATGTGTGTGTGTGTATGCATGTGTGTATGTGTTAGTGTGTGATGTGAAATGCTCTGATAAATGTAAATGTGAGGGAGTGTGTGTGTTGTGTGAGTGTGTGTGTGTGTGTGTTAGTGTGTGATTCTCTGATAAATGTAAAAATAAGAGAGAGAGTGTGTGTGTGTGTGAGTGTGTGTGTTAGTGTGTGATTCTCTGATAAATGTAAATATAAGAGAATGTGTGTGTGTGTGTGTGTGTGTGTGTGTGTGTGTGTGTGTTAGTGTGTGATTCTCTGATAAATGTAAATATAAGAGTGTGTGTGTGTGTGTGTGTGTGTGTGTGTGTGTTAGTGTGTGAATCTCTGATAAATGTAAATATAAGAGTGTGTGTGTGTGTGTGTGTGTGATTCTCTGATAAATGTAAATATAAGAGTGTGTGTGTGTGTGTGTGTGTGTGTGTGTGTGTGTGTGTGTGTGTGTGTTAGTGTGTGATTCTCTGATAAATGTAAATATAAGAGAGTGTGTGTGTTGTGTGTGTCTTAGTGTGTGATGTAAAATGCTCTGATATGTAAATATGAAGGTGTGTGTGTGGGTGTGTGTGTGTGTGTGAGTGTAGTGTGTGTGTCTCACTGACTGTGCTGTGCTGACATGTACTGTATGTGTCTGTTCTCTCCCCGCACATGATGGGCAGAGTGCGAATATGACGCTGGTGAGTGGACTTGGTCGGGGTCCTCACTCTGCTCCACGCCATGCCTGAGAGTGTGTGTGTGTGTGTGTGTGTGTGTGTATGTGTGTGAATAAGACGCTGGTGAGTGGGCTTGGCCGGGATCCTCGCTCTCCTCCACGCCATGCCTAAGAGTGTGTGTGTGTGTGTGTGTGTGTGTGTGTGTGTGTGTGTGTGTGTGTGTGTGTGCAGAGTGCGAATATGACACTGGTGAGTGGCCTTGGCCAGGGGTCCTCACTCTGTTTGCCCTCATATGCTAGCTCTCCTCCTCACCTTGCCTGAGAGAGACAGTCTGTGTGTGTGTGTGTGTGTGTAGAAGAAACAGAGAAAGAGAGAAAATGTATGTGTGTGTGTCTGTGTGTGTGTGTGTGTGTGTGTGTGTGCGCGCGCACGCGTGTTCAAGTATGGGCTGGGGTGGGCACCTGCAGAATGGGTGTGCAGAGTAAATAGATATAGTTCCTGAAAAGCGTGTGTGTGTGTGTGTGTGTGCACGCGTTGGAATAGGTATGCTAAGTGAATAACCCTACCCCCCATTTTTTTGTACATATGCATGTGTGTGTGCACTGATGTGTGCTGATATCTGCTTGTCTGCTTGTCTGTGTGTGTGTGTGTGTGTGTGTGTGTGTGTGTGTGTGTGTGTGTGTGTGTGTGTGTGTGTGTGTGTTTGTGTGTGAATACAGCATGCAGATCTTGGCATCAATCTGCAATTGTGTCATGTCATTCCCTACTTTCCTGCGTATGCCCCCCCCCTTCCATATGGAAATGTTGCCTTGAGAGTTTGTTTACGTGTGTGTGTGTGTGTATATGTGCATGTGTGGTGATGTTTGTGCATTTGTTCTCCTCCAGGTCGTGAGTTCGAGGCCTACCAGCCTCTGTGGTTCCACAAGCAGACGGACCACATCACGGGGGAGGCCAACTTCGTGTACAAGGGGGGCTACTGGGAGGCCAAGGACAGCGAGGACTGGAGTGTGTGTCCAGACATCTTCTGAGCCACACCCCCAACACCCCCCACCCCGCCCCACCTCACCTCGCCCTGCTCCCCCCCCCCCTGAGAGCCTCGTCAACGTCACCGCTGCTGCTGCTGCTGCTGCTGCTGCTGCTACTGCTGGCTCCCCCAAATAATGCCCTGGTTACCCCCATGTACAAGCGATACAGATACACACACATGGTTCTGGGGCCCTTCCCCAGCCAAGGACTCCCCTGCACACACATGGTTCTGGGGGCCCTCCTCAGCCAAGGAGTCCCCTGCACACACATGGTTCTGGGGGCCCTCCCCAGCCAAGGAGTCCCCTGCACACACATGGTTCTGGGGGCCCTCCCCAGCCAAGGAGTCCGCTGCACACACATGGTTCTGGGGCCCTTCCCCAGCCAAGGAGTCCCCTGTAAACACATGGTTCTGGGGGCCCTCCCCAGCCAAGGAGGAGACCCCTCCCCCCTTCAACAGGAGAGCACAGCAGAGCAGACCTGACCAGAGCTGAACTGGACACAAGAGGACGGCCTGGGTACAGGAGCTGCAGCTGTGTGGACATCAATGCTGCTGCTGCTACTACTGCTACTGCTGTGTGTGTGTGTGTGTGTGTGTGTGTGTGTGTGTGTGTGTGTGTGTGTGTGTGTGTGTGTGTGTGTGTGTATCTGTCTGTCTGTCTGTGTGTAAGCTTGTGTGTGTGCTTGTGTGTGTGTGAGAGAGAGAATGAGTTTGTGTGTGCGATTGTGTGTGTGTGTGTGTGAGAGAGTGAGCTTATATGTGTGTGACAGTGAGCTTGTGTGTGCGTGTGTGAGTGTGTGTGGCAGAGAGAGTGAGCTTGTATGTGTGTGTGTGTGTCTCACACAAGCTTTCCGAGTCACATATCCAGCACCATACCTCGTCCCCGAATCTTACCACGAAGGCAGCTTTGGTGCATGCGTCCCCTCCAACGGCGATGCGAACTGTTCCAGCACACTTGTGCGGCCCCAAACACCCAACCCTGCAGCATCCCATTTCAACCACCTCACGCCCCTGCTGCACCCCACACCCCTGCAGCCCCAAACACCCAACCCTGCAGCACCTCACGCCCCTGCTGCACCCCACACCCCTGCAGCCCCAAACACCCAACGCTGCTGCCCCAAACACCCAACGCTGCAGCCCCAGACACACAACCCTGCTGCCCCAAACACCCAACGCTGCAGTCCCAAACACCCAACGCTGCAGCCCCAAACACCCAACCCTGCAGCCCCAAACACTCAACCCTGCAGCACCCCATTTCAACCACCTCACGCCCCTGCTGCACCCCACACCCCTGCTGCCCCAAACACCCAACGCTGCTGCCCCAAACACCCAACCCTGCCCTGCAGCTCCAGACACCCAACCCTGCTGCACCCCAAACCCCTGCAGTCTCAAACACACAAGCCTGCAGCACCTCACACCTCTTCACCCCCAAAGACCCAACCCTTAGCCCCTCACACCCCTGCAGCCCCAAACACCCAACCCTGCATCCCCAAACACATGACCTTGCAGCCTCAAATACCCAACCCTGCAGCACCTCACCCCTGTGCAGCCTCAAACACCCAACCCTGCACCCCCAAACACATGACCTTGCAGCCTCAAATACCCAACCCTGCAGCACCTCACACTTCTGCAGCCCCAAACACCCAACCCTGCGGCCGTAAACATTCAATCTTGCTGCACCCCATTTAAACCACCTCACACTCCTGCAGCCCCAAACACCCAACCCTGCAGGCCCCCACCTCAACCACCCCACACCCCTGTGCATATCCTCCGGTCTGGAAATCAGGTGCTCTTGTCATGGCCCCCACTTCACCTCCCCATACGTAGGTGCACTGGACCTCTGTGCCCCTGTCAGGTCAAGGCCTTCATGTGGTCCGCAGTGTTGCAGTCACCACAAGGTTGTTTCTCCCTGTTTGTAGACAATACTGGTTTAGACTACTTTGTCTCCTCCACTGGCCTGGTTGCTAGATGAGTGAGATGAACTCAGACTTATGGACCTGCAAACAAAGATTTAAGATTATATATATATATATATAAAAAACTTTGTATCTTTTTTTTTGGTTTCTTTAACTTCATTATTTTTTCAACATATTCACAACATGGAGAATGTGCAAATCTCTAAGTAGCTGAAGAATCTGGATGGAGAAAATCACTGGTGTGGTTTGGTGTGTGTGTGTGTGTGTGTGACAGAGAAACTGGTGGAGCCGGATTGAGCCTGCACTGACTACTTTGGGGGGGGGGGGGGAGTTGAGTTTCCAACACCTTTCTTCTCTTCACAGCTGCCCACTGCTCTCTGGAATTGGCCAATCAAAGTCCATCCCACCCACAGACATAGAAGATCCACACTCATCTATCTTCTCACACGCCGAAGACAGTCAGATTCACTTTAACTGACCCGTCACTCAGTCAGTCGGGTCAGAACAAACACACTGAGATGTAATTGTCCTTGATTGGCCTGATTCTTCAAACGTGATTCCTTTCAGGGCGCCCCCTGTAGGTTTGACTGTGAATTACCTCTGAATTGTTGTTTGTCTCTCCAATGATAAAGGCCTCAGTATTTAAATGATCTGCCCTGTGAACACAAGTAATTATGATCATTAGCATTGTTTAGCGCAAGACTATAACAAAGATTAGTTATCAAAGGCCCTTCCGTAAAGATTCTGTAAAAAATTTGTTTGAGACTTGTATATTATAATTTGTTTGAAATTGTATAAATAATGGGTGACTGTGGCAGTCATCTGGAGCCTGGCATCCTGACATGAGATTTGGCTTGAAAGTTTGTTTTGTGTGTGCACATCTAAAAAAGAAATCCTTAGAATAATTGCTCACACAAACAAAGCTAATAATTGCATCGTGATCCACATAGTTAAATCCCCAAGGCCTTTGCCTTGCAGAGTTAAAGGAGAACTTTGATGGGACTCAATCTGTAGCCCGGTTGTTCGAGGTCACACAGTGTTTGTAGGAAAAAGAATGAGAATATTTGATGCCACATAGACCGAATAATGAACAGGTAGCTAACACTGAATGGGGCGTAGGGAAGTTAAACCTAAACTTAGTATCGATGCCCCATTCAGTTAGTGTTAGCTACCATGTTGCATCCATACTACCATCAGAGAGAGTCAGAGAAGCCCTGGGACTTATCCGCCATCAATCCCAGCAGCTCAGCTACATCCACCAGAATGAGCAGTGAACAAATTGATCTCCAGCACTTGAACAACACACCCAATCTTTAGTTTGCTCAAAACCCACCAGGGCTGAAGGTAGGCAGCTGTGTGCATCATTTCAGAAAGATATTTCCTCCAAATCACGTGTGATCATGTTTCTGTAGTGATGTTAGGAATGTAGACATTTTGGCCAGATGTGCTGTAGTCGCCATCTGTTCCCATGTGGATTTTGTTCTGTGATGACATAACTGTTAACTGAATGATGTAAACATTGATGCTTTGGTTAAGTAACAGAGGTACTCTGCAGTGTTATCGGGGGTTTACTGAAAGTTTGAACATAAATGTGAATTTATGTAGTCAAACAATGCTGCCTAATTCTAAACTAGCTTCTGGGGAATTGATATTAAATGTTAAATTTTTCAAGGTCACTGATTCAGAATTGGCAAACCACGTTGATTTTATCATTTTAAAATAATAACACCACCCCGACCACCCACACCCCACCCCCAGTTTGTTTTTGTTTTTTTCAGTCCCTAATTGTGTTGGAAAGTCCCTGTTTGTGGCCTTGTTTAAAAGTCTTGATTTAAATCAGTGATTTTTCTCGAGATTTACAAAGGAGTATTCTGTTGTAGCACTTTGAATCCAGGTGCAGGGTGAAGGGGGACTGATATCATGGTTGGAGTCGCTGCCATCAGGCCAAGTTTGGTGTCTGGGTCCCCCCACAGATATGTCAGTGGTTGGTTGAAGATGGGGCTCAGTACACGGAGAAGAAGAATGATGATGATGAAGAGCGAGCGACATATACAACATCATATCTGCTTGCTCCGCCAAAGGACAGATTCGTTGAAAAATTTCGGTCACATGCACATTGCTTTGCCTGGCACGTTTGATTATTGCATTGTTTTCCTTGTTTGTGTGTGTTTTTTCTGAAAGATCAGCAATTTTAATCTCTTTTATACTTTTCTATTACTTTCAGTGGCTTCAAGCGCACCTTGTCACTACATGGACATACATACATATTTACACACCTTAAAGTTCACTTGAACTAATACACCCAAAAGCACACATCAACCCACCGTCAGTTCTTCCAGTGTACCTCAGACACATATGCATATATTACAGTAGTGGAAAAAAGCATATCAAGGGTTTAAAATAGTATGACAAATTCCTGTTAGAGCCAACTCCAGTACTCCACTTATAGAATTACAAAGCGAGTGCTTATTATTAATACATTGTGGGTCTCATTATGTTTACGCTATAGGGTAAGTGTGTTACTGTAGAGATAACACTAAGCTAGTCCTCCTGTGCATCATTTCTGATGGTTTAAAGGCCAATGCTTGACTCCTGGCCATGTGCCACTAACACAGTTAGCACCCATGGTAGACATTTTTTATTTTTCAGTCACATTGAGAGAGATAAAGAAGTTATTTTTTGGGTTTGCAGAATAAGATATCAGAAAAGAGGCATCACATTGTAATACAGTCATTGTCTGTGAGAGAGTGTGTGTGTGTGTGTGTGTGTGTGTGTGTGTGTGTGTGTGTGTGTGTGTGTGTGTGTGTGTGTGTGTGTGTGTGTGTGTGTGTGTGTGTGTGTGTGTGTGTGTGTGTGTGTTTTAGCAATAAGTATTTCATGACACATTGTTATAGGTGGGATGTCTGTTTCACTTCTTCAGGAGAGAGACTAGATGGAGACAACCAAAGCCTCTGCAAAAGGTTACTCTAATGGTAGCCTAAAAACACCTTCCCTGTGTGAGACTTAGATATGTTACAACTTTCACGTTTATTTGCTTTTTTCCTTTTTACCTCTATGTGCACTTACCCCTCTGAGTTTTTTTGTTGTTTTTTTTTCCATTGTCTCTGTTGTATCACAGTGTGCCATTGTCTTCCATTTTAAGACCATGTAAATATGTACTCATATGTATGCACGCGATATGCAGTGTGTATATGTATAACAGATTCCCCCACGCGATGAAACGACCCACCGGCATACGTTACACTGGAGTAGTAATGAAGATGGGGCCTTTTGTCATCTGTTGGCCTCGTCTGAATTGACTCTTGGTAGTCACACCCTTCATCATTCTGACACTTCACTCTCTCACCTGCCAGTTTGCCTTTGTTTTTTGCTTTTTTGCTTTTGTTAATCCGTCGCTTTTGTGCCAGAGTGAAGGCGGCGCTGTTAGCATGTGCGCATTCTGGGCTGCAAAGGTGGCGAGCGTCTCTTCATTGCGTTTTCCTCCCCACCCACGGCGCTCAGCTCATTTGTGCCTGCACTGAATGTGTGCTGAAGCTGCCACTGGGCTCATTCTCTCTCTCTCTCTCTCTCGGTCTCTTCCTCTCTCTCTCTGTCTCTCTCTGTCTTTTCTCTCTCTTCCTCTATCTCTTTCTCCCTGTCTCTCTCTACCTGTCTGTCTGCCTCTCTCTCTCTCTCTCTCTGTCTCTCTCACTCTCTCTCCCTCTCTGTCCCTCACTCTCTCTTTTTTTTTTTAATCATCTTTATTTTCCACCACTAATTTATGCAGCAATGTTGTCTTCAACAAAGACTGACACAATGAAAAAGTGGAGATAATAAAATGTTTATTTGTTGAAAGTGGAATGTTAAATGTGTTTCTGTTTGACAGCGGTGTTTGACAGCGGTGTTTACAGCGCGAGCGCACACACACACACACACACACACAAGAGCACACACACACACACACACACACACTGGTATTTGTTTTAAATCCAAAATAGCCTGAACATAAGTGGTTGATTAGCCTATATTTAAGTGATAATATTACAGTGAAAACTGTAAAATGGGCTACCCTAACCTCTGGCTGAACACAGTGATTTTCCTAAACACTCAACGTCTGTCAAATGTAGACCATGCATACAGGGAACCTTATGGGAGCATTATGTCTGCCTGTCATTCAGCTGTGCATGCACAAAGGTAAACGTGCATCTGGTGCATTTGGAAGAGCGAGGGACAGTGTGGAGGGTGGGTGTGTGGGTGTGTGTGTGTGTTTTCTGTGGTGTGTGTGTGTGTGGGGGGGGGGGGGGGGGGGGGGGGGGGGTCCCAAATTGTCCTTTGCTGGCCTATACAGCACTCTGATATAAGCAAACAGACACTGTGACGAGCACCTATACTCACATTTATCTCATCTGAAGAGTTGAAGATGAAGCTCTGCTGTGCTGTGGCTATTGCCCTAATTGTTCTTCCACTTTGCTCTCAGGGACAAAGCAATAGTTATTCAGAAGGGTTTCAGTGTATATGTTAAGGTTTCAGTATACAGAGAGCTATGGAAATGGTATTTCAAACGATCTCCACAAAACTGTCTACATGCAAATACATAAACTAGGCTATGTGTTTTATTTGTGGAAATGTGACAGTATATTAATGAATGCCGAAAGCATAAGGTTAACTGATTTCAGATCACATTTTTTCAGTGTGTGCATGTGTTTGTGTGAATGTGAAAGAAAGAGAGAGAGAGACAGAGAATGTGTGTGTGTGTGTGTGTGCGCGTGCGTGCGTGTGTGTGAGCCCATTCCTTACCATGCCTTTGGAGTCAACAATACATTTTCCCAAAAATTCAAATTCTATATTAGCTCCCACAGGACCAGATGACTGCTGCCTCCTCTTCTACAGCAACCACATTCCTGCCAGAACAATAGGCCTATCAAGAGACCCATCCCAGTTGCCCCTAACAGGCAGTGATGTGGGTGTTTCTCATTTTGATAATAACTTTATACTGTGACATCACTTTTTAAAGTTGGTTAGGTCTGCGGACAGACGAATTCAGGTCATCGTGGACAAAGTAGACGATTTGCTTGATACTCAGACCCTGGCCAGTTCTCGTTAATATGGAACCACTCGTGAAGTCCACCAGCGCGAGCTGCCTGCTACGCACGATATCTTCTCTGGGATGCCCGTGTGCGCTGTGCTTCCAGAGCCTAGTTAACGAAACAGTCTATAATTTGGCAGCTTATTTCTATGATTTCACTTCTTGTTAAATCTCATTGTGAGATTGTAAAATTGTCAGATTTTAATAAATTCACATTGCTGTCTGGTTACTTTTTACTTATTTTAGGCTATTCTATGCATTATTCAGTCATTTTAATGTAGGGCTACTCTACGATATATTACTGGTAATAGTTTCAGAACTCAGCATTGTAACCTTTACTAGAATGTTGGCTGGCTGTCCTTCAGTTCTTCAAAGTGCGATTTGCCGCTCTGAATCGCGCTCCAGACACGACCAATGCATGAGCAACTAACTTGGTAGCCTATGAGTAAACAGTCGGCGGAGACAGCCCATGGTCTGCTGCGGGTGGGAGGGATCCTTCCTGGTATGTTTTGCCGTTGCTATGAAACCACATTCACGCTCATCTAAATCCATTCCTCCACACGAAGACGCGGGAGCCTTCGAATATGATTGTATGGTAAGGAGAGCATTTCTCTTGCGCGGTGTTTTGTAGACTGTTGATTTCGTCCTATTTGCACGTCTTGGAATGCTTTGTGGAGCTACTCAGTCTGAATTACTCGAATAAATCAGCAATAAATCACCGCGGAATCATTAAAGACAAGAGGGACTGTAAGTTTCAAACTGTGTCTCAAAGACGAAGAAACCCAAATAGACTTGGCTACCTAAAAATACAACGTAGCCTGTCATTCTCTGTTTCCCCCTACCAGTCTTATGTAAGCAAGAAAAAGCAAACAATTGTGCAAATTTGCACGGTATTTAGGTACATTTGGCCAGAAAATATCACTCAATGGTCAGCCTAAATGACTAGTGTTGTCTTGATTTTTTTCATATTTTTCTTGTGTGTTCATGTGTGGGTGCAGAAAAATCTGTTGTCTGTGTAGATTGGCAAACGCTGGCTGGTTTCCAGGACAACCCTCATATTTATGGGGGCAGAGACATTTAGCAGTATCCCTACGCATGCACTGACAGTGCATCTGGCCATGACTGCAGTTGATGTGTTAGATCGACTATCTAAAATGACCGTTTTCCTGACCTGCACGGATGCGTGTGTGTGTGTGTGTTGTCTATGTGTGATGCCACTCTGATCTGGTGCTCAGCAGATATGGCAGAAAGCAAGTACACAGGTGAAGCAGGGGAGGATGGCGAAGACACTGATGATTTGCTTTGTGCAGGTACTAAGAGTAAGCTCCCTCTCATACTGACAGTAGATCCACACTTACTCAGCCTAGTGCATGCCCGAGTGTCAAATTCAAATACACAGTGGGCCAACATTAAAAACCTGGACGAAGTCACAGGCCTGCCTTTTTTTCCCATTACACTTAGCTGATGCTCTTATCCAGAGCGACTTACAGATATTTACAGGGTTTCAGTTACAGTCCCTGGAGCAGCGTGGGGTTAGATGCCTTGCTCAAAGGCATCTCAGCCATGGGTAGGGTGGGATTTGAACACGGCAACCTTCCAGCAACCTTCCGATTGCAAGATTGTTTTCCTTTTCTTCAGATATAAGATGAACCTTTTCGTATGGAAACAAACTAACTTACATTTGCTTACATTTGCGAACTTATGTTGCTTAAATTACGTAATTTATGAACACAGGAAAAAGCATGTTGAATGAAAGACACGGCATTCATTTCTTAAATAGAATGAAATGCATGCATGAGTGTGGCTCAAACCCCTTCTGGTGTCCTCACAGACGAAGCGTCTGATGGTGGCTTGGCCTGTCTAACACTTCCACGGGACCACTGTGATTTACTGTTGGACGCCATCGACGCTGAACTGAGCCGCCTCCAAGTCAGACTCACTCCTTTTTGTTTCTTATGTGTCAGAAATGTATTTCTTAGATTATCCCAAAGGTTGATCAAAATATGTAATTCAATGCAAATTATTACAGTACTGTAAGAATGCCCTGCTTAAAATACATCAGTAGCCTACATTCTCTATATGTATTTATCACTTGTGAATCTCCTTTGAATAAAACTGTACTTGGAGCCTGTCAAACTCAAAACAGCATATTGAATGTTCAAGAAAGTAAGAGTTGAAGTTCTGGAATGAAACTGTTTTTTCATTTTTCACACACGTTGCTAACATTAAATTTTGTTTATATGCACAGAGTCAAAATTTTAGACATGATGGAACCTGTAAAGGGGGCAGTGTGAAAGGATTAGGTAAGTATATTTCCTGGAAGTAGTTGTGGACCTTTTTAATAACCATTCCAAACACACCCTTTACCTCTCATAGCAAAAAGATGCTTATATGCAAGTGTTTCCACTTTCCACATCTATTTTCCATCTAAACTGCCACCCAACAGTGTTCATTATGGTCATGTGAGTACAAATTGGTTTGCTCTGTATTTTGTCGAAGCATACCTATGCAGAAGTCCATCTCTGAGCAAGGACACCGGCTTGGGAAGCAACAGCCCCATCAACGATAAAGAGAACCAGGACCTTGAACCAGCCCATCCCATCAAACCACCTCGTAAGGACATTTCATCTGTTGAGCCCTACAGAGCCAAATTGCAGTAACTATGTGAACCTTACGTTAACATGAGAAAAATGCCTTTAAAGTTGACAGAATGCTCCCAGTCTTCCATGTCGTTGATATCATAGTGGTGATGCTTTTATGTACTTTCTTAATTGGAAGAAGCAAGATATTTAGTCACAAGACAAAGGAGGTGTTATAAAGTCAATTTCCAATCTAAACTCAATTTGACAAAATATGTAGTTACTGCCTCTTTGGCTTTGTAGGGCAGTGTTGTGTTGTTGAGTAAATGTTGTCCCTTCCTGGCCTCTCTTAAAGCAACACTAAGTAGTTTTTTCAACTTTAAAATAATGTTTCCAAAATCATTTCAGTGGTTCATCAACTTGTAACAGGGCGTAAGTCACTTTTGAATTCGCTTTGCTGCCCTCCATGGGCTATAACCACACTAAGTTGGGAGGAGTGGGCTGTCTCTCTGTAATTCTCTATGAGAGACAATTCCACTTTCAACCTGTAGTGTGACCGAAGACGAAAACTACTTGGTGTTGCTTTAAAACTCTCACTACTGTTGGACTTCTTGTTACCATCACCTCCCAGCCAAGCTTTCCGGTGGTAGCCCCCACTGCCTGGCAGGACTTCCAGAGAGAGGGGGGAGCGGTGGGACACCATGCCAAGAGGAGGAGCCTCATCGTGGGCTGGACTCCAGGACGGAGCAGTGCCGCTGGAGGCTGGAGAGGCTGCTGGGAAGGGCTGATAGAGGGGCAGCCATCACTGCCTCCACACCTCCAGCCTCGGATAGCATCCGCACAGAAGACTTCACCGAGCGCTTCAGGGAGGAGACTGTGGACCTGGATAAGAAGAGCAGGACTGACTCCTCTCAGTCCTTTCCATATGATACTGGTAAATATGGAGATTAGGCCCACACTTTATTTTAATGCCCCCATTACAGTTTATCTATATCAGTAAGTACAGTGTAATAACGTATGTAATGATTTGTAACATGTGTGTGTGTGTTTGTGTGTGTGTGTGTGCGTGTATGTGTGTGTGTGTGTGTGTGTGTGTGTGCGCGTGCGTGTGTGTGCTTGTGTGTGTGTGTGTGTGTGTGTGTGTGTGTGTGTGTGTGTGTGTGTGTGTGTGTGATGCACAGACAGCCTGTGGGTAAATCTGCTCAAGTCTGTGTTTTGTTGTTTTTAATCTTCTGTTGCTCTAGTCCCTCTTGCTGAGCACCCCAACGTCACCGACGCCTCAGACCCTGCCATCGAGAACAGGAGCATCACTCCTCTTAAAGCAAACACCAGATACCTGGCAGGTAAATAATAAATACATTTTATTTGTTAGCGCCCCTCACAACTCTCAAGGTCACTTGGGTACTGCAAACAGCTTACATTCAGATCATGACTTTACTTGTCTGTAGAGCGATAGGTTTTTTCAAAGTTAAATAATTCATATACAACATTGTTTAGGAGGACATGTGGTTTGAGACCTCAGGTTTATACATGCAAATGTACTTATCTGCTACTTTGCAAGTGCTACACACAGTTTTTATTTAGATCATTACATAACGTTTCATACAACAATTTTCATACATCGATTAATGCCACATTGGTTAGCAGGATGTGTGATCAGACACCTCTGGTTTTCACATTCACATTTACACAGACACATTTTGTTCTTCCCAGAAGACTGCATTTGATAAATAAATGCTTAAATGGTCTGCAATGACTGCTAGATGATTTTATGATAAATTGCTTTATGAACTAGACAGTAACAGTCACAGAGGTCTTTTTTTTTTCAGAGGCGACCCAAGGTGAAAATGAAAGGTTATGATAGCACTGTCTCCTGCCCTGCCTCACCAAACACACTATAATTCAGCTTTATAATAAAATAATTCTCTTCCCTCAGGAGTCCCAGTGAGAAGTTTTGACGCCGTGACCATAGACAGTGACCTGGACTCGGTGCGCACAGAACAAGTCCACAGGCACCTGCTCAGGCACCTGCACAGGTCCTTCAGCCACAACAAAGGTAAGTTACGTGGCCAATAGGAAAGCTTGTTATATTGTTGGAGTATGCGTCGGTCTTTGTCTCTTCGCACAGAGGCTAAAAAGTAAAAAGGCCCATTCACACATCTCAGTTTTGTCTTTACTTGTATAGCACTATTCATACAACATGCAGCTCAAAGTGCTTTACAGTTTGGCAGGAACAACACAAGACAACATTTCTTGCAGTCCAGTGGTGCTGAAGCGGATGAACACAATACGAATAACGATTGTAACGATTAGCGTGATCCTCTTGCCCTGTCTCAGGCATGAAAGCTGTTGAGCAGATGGACAGCATGTGCTCGGACAAGAGCGACTGTGACACCCTGGCAGAGGTGGAGAGCCAGCAGCGTGGTATGTTGTAATGTGGAGTCATCAGCATCAGAACCATTTTAGGTTTTACATTGACACTGGGCCATCTGTGTTCTGAGGATGACATTTTGTTATTTAGGTACGACACGCTCAAGAGCCAGAGTAGGCTCCTCTGGACAGCCAACTCCAACCCACTCACGGGGTAAACTGTTTAGGTATGACATATCTGTAAACATCATTCAGATGCATGCTTGAATCCACTGAAATGACGTATGCTGGCAATCTGTTAAGTAAAGCAAGGTTTTAGTGAACCTTGATAAAGGCCATTGTGCCCAAATGTCTGCAGTAGAGTAAACTGTGGAGTGTGGCTACTAATGTTTTAAGTTTATAGTGAAAGGAGCTGAGTTGTACGCAACTGGACATATTTTTCCTAGCCTGTAGCTCATTGTGACTTTGCATCCTTCTTATTTCCCCCTCCTTTTTTATTGGCTGATGTGCGGATCTTAGTTCTGATGACAGTGACGACGGCGAATCATTCCTGCCCTCTAGAAACTACCTTAAAGTGACAAGGCACCTGAGCGGTAACCACAGACGACCAAGAGCAAATCGAGTCAAACGAATCAGGAGAGGCAATGTAAGGAACTTATTTGACACAGGTGGATGTAGGTGATGACGTTCATTTTGACTGTCACTGACCTGTGTTGTTTTCTTCAGGTCACTGCTGGGTGGATGGGGGAGCAGGTGACTGAGAGAAGATTTTTAGAGGAATCCCTGTCTGAGCTCAGGAAGGTATGCAGTTTTTACCACAGTAAATTTGTTAGTTAAGATGATGGTTGTCCAGGAAGGGATGAGGTTATGATTGAGAAATGTATCATGAAGTGCCTATTGTTAGACATATCCCAATATTTTTATCACCTAATTTTAGTGTTCTACTGAGACAACTTGGAACTTGGAATTTTACACTTGAAACATGGAAAGGATGCGTGGTTAAGGTGGCCGCCTTAAGTGTAAAGCACTGGAGGAAACCAGTAGATGTGGAGAACTCATTTACTTAGCAGTCCTAAAAGATAATATTTTCACTAAAATAATCTCTCTCTGAAAGTGTGAGTTGTGTGTGTTTACAGGACAGTGAGAGAGAGGAGAATAAATTGATCATGACAAGAGCTAAGCTGAGTGAAGCTGAGCAGTCCCTGACTGACCTTCTCCAACAACGACAGGTGTGCAATATACCCACATAACCCTCTTCTCTTCTCTTCTCTTCTCTTCTCTTCTCTTCTCTTCTCTTCTCTTCTCTTCTCTTCTCTTCTCTTCTCTTCTCTTCTCTTCTCTTCTCTTCTCTTCTCTTCTCTTCTCTTGTTCATTTGTCATTGTACAAAACAGATAGCTTGTCTGTAGTTGGGTAACACTTATGTATGTGTATGTGTGTGTGTGTTTTGTTGTGTTGTGCTGTGCTGTGCTGTGCTGTGCTGTGCTGTGCTGTGTTGTGTGTGTGTGTGTGTCTAGTGTGTGTTGCAAGAACTGGATCTGCTAGGGCTGGAGGTTACAGAGAGAGAGAGAGACTGCCAGAGGATTCAAGCCAACCTGAGGGACAGCACAACCCAGGCAGACAGCTCCAGGTACTGGCCCCAAACATCATCAAACCAGCCACATTGCTTCTTTCCTATTTACAGAGGTCAGACTGTGCACACACAGAATAAACAGCTAGACAGCCACAAGACACTGAATCTGCCTGTATGTTTATTATGGGCATTGTAGCCTGCACCTTTAACAGAAGAGCATTTAGCATGTGTGTGTTCATGTGTGCCAGTGAATAACAGTATGCTAACATTGTTAGTATGTGTGTTTGTCAATAAAAAACAGCATCTTGGCATATATATCTGTGTCAGTGAAGATTGGTATGTTAGCTTTGATACAATGTGTCTACAGTATGTTGGTAAAAAAACTGCATGTTAGCATATACACATGTCAGTGAAGAGCAGTATGCATTTTAATCAGTATTTATATGTTACAGTATAGTTATAATAAATTATAACATTGTTCTGATGAACTTTTCTTTAGCATGCACCCCCCCCTGTAGTTGGGAATGGGAACGTGACGTCACACGACTTTGGAACCGCACATGAGGTGCCACACTTTTTTTGTGTTTGGTGTTGACAGGTTCAGTGATAGAACTGGGTGCGCTTTTTACTCTGTAGGTGTGATCTGCGGAGGTTGCATAGCCAGAGGGACTCCTGTCTGCTGGAGGTCAGAGCTCTGCAGGAGAAGCTGGAGGCCCTACAGAGGACTGAGGAGGCAGGAGAGGCCAAAAGGGTGAAAACCTTAAGCTATATCTTTTGTTTTAAACTCGCTGGTTTGGCATGGTTTGGTTGCTGAGCGCCGTGGATGTGGTTGAAGTGCACTGGCAGAGATTGCATCTGTTAAGTTTATGCTGAAGTGTTTTTTAACTGTCACATGGATGAAAAAAACATTACATTACACTTAGCAGACACTTTTATCCAAAGCGACTTACAAAAGGAGGACATAATAGCTAACAGATGTGTAGAGAACATCGAAGGCACCTATATAAATAGATGGTTAGTGAGATTAGTTTTGTTAGGAAGGGAAGCAGTCTCGGAAGAGATGGGTTTTCACAAGCTTTTTGAAAGGGGTGTTTGCAAGGTTAGATCTTCAAAACTGTTTTGGGCAAGTGCAATGATAATGGGGGCCCAGGTTCAAGATCGGCTTTAGTCAGTTCCCATCCCTACCCCACCCCCCAATTCCCATCCCTACCCCACCTCTCTCTCACTTCCTTTCTGTCGCCTCTACATTTTCCTATCAAATAAAAGCGTAAGGGCTCATTCACACCAAACACTCTCCGTATTCAGCGCATGCCTGTTTTCTTTCCATATTCGTTTAGAATGCATGTTTAACAAATTAGACTATTCACACCGCACGCGTGATCTGCAAGTATTCTGTCCCTATACAAACATATTGTATACGGATACGCGCTGTACACGCTCAAGTCGGTGTGAATGAGTCGTAAAAGGATAAAAATGACCTTAAAACAACAAACTGTCTATTTAAATAACACCTCTTATGAGTTTGTAATAGCGCTTAGATTTTAATCCTGAGTTTAAAAGTGAAATCCATGACTCTTTCAAAGTGTATAGCACTTTGGATCAATCTCAAGTTAAAATGTGCTGTATAAATAAACTTGACTTGACTGATTTTGAAGACATCATTCTAAACCTTGTGGTCCTTGCCTGACTCTGTCCCCTGGGCGCTGAGCAGCTGGCGGGTGGCGTGTCTCTGCTGGAGAGAGACGAGATGGACCGACTGCTGGAGAAGGCCAAATCAGAACTGTTCACAGAACAGCGCCGCTTCAGACACACTCTAGACTCCATGTCAGAAGTATGGCACTTTTTTCCTGAATTTTATGTATTGCTTTGTCACAAGTTGTTGACAAAGCCCACCAAAACTGTAGAAGTCTTCTTAATTTTTTTATAGTATCCCTGGGTATAGATAACGTATCTATCTACCTATCTATCTATCTATCTATCTATCTATCTATCTATCTATCTATCTATCTATCTATCTATCTATCTATCTATCTATCTATCTATCTATCTATCTATCTATCTATCTATCTATCTACCTGTCTGTCTGTCTGTCTGTCTGTCTGTCTGTCTGTCTGATTGTCTGTCTGTCTGTCTGTCCGTCGGTCCGTCCGTCTGTCTGTCTGTAAGACTGATCCTGTTTATTACCACTCATGTTCAGTAAGAACTACCTGGTGTGCAATAATACCTGTCCATTCCTCGTGGCTCATGTGAACAACACTGATTTTTAGTAAGAACTACCTGGTGTGCAATAACACCTATGCAATCCTCATGGCTGGTGTGAATGACCCTTGACCCCCACAGAGGCTGGAGGAGGCGCAGCAGGAGCTGGAGCAGAGGGAGGAGGAGCTGAGGACGCTGAGGAGGAGGTACGCGGAGCTAGAGGCCCAGCTCACAGACACCAGCAGACAGAGGGAGGAGCAGGAGGAGGTCTGTCTCACTTTGTGCTTTGAGCTTCTTTTTTATATACTACTGTTGACCTTTAAAAAAACTGTTTTTGGCCCCCAGTGTTTGCAGACACAGCTGAGGGACCAGGAGGGGAGGGTGGGGGCACTTGAGCGGATTGTGGCCCAGAAAGAGGTGCTGCTGCTGGCTGTGGAGGAGGAGAAGAGTGCCCTGATGCTGGAGCTCAGCTCTCAGACGGAGGAGCACCACAGACAGTGCACTGCCATCCAGCAGCAGGGACAGCGAGAAAAGGTTCCTCCACGCTGCATCCATAACATCATGCATGTACAAACTCACACACACATAGGCAGCTGTGGCCTAGTGGATAGTGAGTTGGTCTTGGGATCAGAGGGTTGCAGGTTAGAATTTTGTACCAGTGGGAAAAATATGGGTGGGGGAGTAAATAACTAGTGCTCTTCTGCACCCTCATCCATGGCTGAAGGGCCCCTGAGGAAGGCCTCTAACCTCACCAGGGGGACTATCCCTGGACCTAATTCACTGGATAAGAACGTCAGCTAAATGCAATGTAATGCGATGTAACATACTGTAAGTGCCTGTAATCTAACATACAGATCAGACATGCAAATAATATTTTTTTAATTATTAATTATTTTAATTGTATTTTTTTTCCAGGAAGAGGCTCTAGAGGCACAGAGATTACAGCTATCTCTGGATCATGAGAAGAGTCTTCAGCAGGTGAGGGAGACGCCTCTGTCTGCATGTGGCAAGCGGGTTATAATGTAGAAAGTAGCAAGTGAATCGTTTTATCATTTTATTGTGATAATCAGGATACTAATATGCAAACTCAATTTCCTCAGCCCATAAAATGTTGAGCGGTCTAGTTATGCGGAGGTGTTTTGTAGGCCCATATTCTGGCACAGGATGTGAAGGCAGCAGCTCTGAAAGACCAGGCCCAGTCCCACATGCAGCATATGGATGCCCTGGAGAGCCGCATTCAGGTCAGTGCCCACTGTTACGGCTGTGTGTGTGTGTGTGTGTCCTGTTTTATGTTCCCAGTGCTGTTTGTCCCTCTACACTCCCTGTAGACTCCATTTACATGCTCAGGAGAGCCATGTGATTACTTGATTAGGAGCACCTGGTCATGTGATCCAAGGCTGGGCTTAAAACCCATCTGGTTCCTATTGCCAAGGAGAGGCTTCTGGTGTGGGGACTGCTGGCTGTTGCTGCCTCTCAGCTTTGGGACTTTTTGTGTTACTATGATTTAGACTTTGTTGTGTCATCCTGTCAGGTTAATAAATCCCAGTGGTTGGGTTGCTTTTAAAGGTGTTTCCGGTTTTTACTTGGGTCAGTGGTGGCTTGTCGTTCGCCCCAGTAGGGCCAGCAAACAGTAGGGTGTAACACCACACTACCTGCATTTAGGCTGCATCTCATTTCTCTGTCTTACCCCTTCCCCTTCCCTACACTTTAGAACATCACATCAGCTTTAACGTCACATCTGTGGAAGTGAATTAGTATTGCTGTAATGGCTGCATACTGTACTTCCAAATAAGCCAATAGTATTCAGACAGCTCAACACACTGCAAGCACCGCAGAAGTATTGGAAAAGGAGTTAAATACCTGATGACCTTATGGTGGAAACACAAATTATTAAGACGTGTCAGTAAAGCTTTTATCGGGTGATTGCAGTGTTTTACTCCTTCTCCTCTACGTTTGTTGTCAGCAACAGGCCTGTAAGAGGAATCTTGACTTGAGTGCATGACTTTTTTGTAGATATTAGTACTAACTTCTTATTAGTCCATGGATGGTATGATTATGGATATCAATACTAATGTAACTTTTTTGTCTGTCTGTCTGTTTCTTGGTTTGTTTGTTTGTTTGTATGGATCTCAGCTAAAGGAGGAGGAGGTGAGGAGGCTCACGGAGGCCCTGGAGAAACAGGAGGAGGCCATGAGGAGGCGTGAGGAGCAGCTGAGAGGAGAAGCTGAGGAGAAGGTTGCAGATGGTTAAAATATGCATATACACATTTACATAGAAACATGCTGCCTTTCTGTCTGTCTGCTTGTTGCCTTCTCTGTCTGCTTTCGCATTTGCAGATATGTTTAGAAATGATTTACTGATGAGAAATAGTGTAATAGCAATGGTTACCAAATGGTGAACAAAGTATTAAGAGTTAACAAATGCGAAGTAAATGCTTATGGGCAATTCCACATCATGGGTGTGAAAGAACATGGCCAAAAATAATATTATTTACATATTTAGTACAATTTATTATGCAAGTTCTACAGCCAAAAATAGCCAGTGCTCATGTTTTATGTAATCATTCACATCATACAAATTCTATTGCATTTTTTTGCCATCATGGTTATGACAAACAGTCCACTTTCTGTGGAATTGCCCTTATTAGGAAGTAGTTATTAATAGTGCTAGTATTCTGGCTGAGGTGGACCTTAAGATGCGCTCCTCTGGTGCCAGGTGCAGCAGGCCCTGGAGCAGGAGCGGAGGAGGTGGGAGGAGCGGAGGGAGGAGGCGCTGCAGGAGCGGAGGAGGTGGGAGGAGCGGAGGGAGGAGGCGCTGCAGGAGCAGCACGGGCGGCTGAGGAGGGAGGCGCAGGAGGAGGTGGAGAGCGTGCGGGAGGAGGTGGAGAGGGAGCGGAGGACTGCACTGGGCCTTCAGAGCAGAGTGCTGGAGCTGCAGGCCGTAAGTACACCCAAAGATAATGACCAGTAGGCCTGCCCAGAGAGATGATTGGCCCACTGAAAAGATTATTGCCCCCACCCCCCCCAAAGATTATTGGGACCCCCTCCCCCAAAAAAACCCTATGATTTTCAATTGACTGGGCCACGCCTTGTCACACCTTGGTCTGAAATTAATGAAGGCCTGTCATAGCACTAGCCATCAGGGCCAGTAGTCATCAGGGATAAACATGACAGCTTTCCGGTGCACAGCTGTCATGTTTATCCCTGATGACTACTGGCCCTGATGGCTAGTGCTATGACAGGCCTTCATTAATTTCAGACCAAGGTCCTGTATTTTTAAAGACCTGCTGACAGCAGCTTTAAATCACTGTCCATCTCTTTGTGTACATATATTAATGTATGAACCTTAATCTGTTTGCTCTGAGCCCTGTTCGTGTCTCCACTCGTGCAGAAGGTGCAGACACTGGAACAGGAGCTGAGTCTGCAGCAGAAGGAGCAGTCGTCTGTGCAGGCAGCAATGGCTCGAGCTCTCAGAGAGGAACATCAGGCAGAGATACAGGGCCTACGCAAGCAAGCAGAGGAGGTCAGACACACATACACACACACACATACACATACTGTACACACACATACACATACTGTACACACACACACACGACAATACATACACAGCCACACACACAGAAAGGATGCAATTCATTGTCTGGTAATAATATAGATTATTTGAGTGAACTTCAGAGGCGTTCCACTGCATCCATTTCATGACTGCAGAACCTTGTGAGGAGGCAGTCCTGTACACATATGTAAACAACACATAACTTTATCTGACATTTATCATTCTTCTCATATGGTTGGCTGGTAAGGGACAGATAGCATTTCTTTTGCGAATACTTACATGATGAAACCAAGTACACAGGGACAGGGGAGAGTATGAATGTCCCTCCTCCATCTATTAGGCAAGGGATAACAGCCGCCGAGGTGTGCATTCAACAGAATTAATCAATGCTGGCAGAGGCGAATAAGTAGTGGAGTAGACCAGAAAAGCAAGTGTTAAATTGGTTGTTATAGTTGTAATTGTATAGGTACAATTATATGGGCCATTGATAGGGAACGGTGCTAAAACTTAATACCAAAATTTTAGACTACTTCTCATAGTTGAATGGTTCAACGAAATGAATGCATACCCCACCAGCCAATCAGAAAGCAGCATTCTATTTGACTGAGCCATAAAAAGTTTGAAAAGGTTAAGCCAGTTTGTTGTGCTGTTGTGTGGACAGGAGGCACAGAGGGAGAGTGTGAGGATAAGACAGAGTCTGCAGCAGTCAGAGGCACAGCTGCAGGCCTTGCAGGCAAAGCTTGCAGAGAAGGAGCATGACCACCAGAAGGCGCTGGAGAGGTCTGAACAGCAGCAGCGGCGCTGGGCTCAGCAGCTGCAGATGGAGTGCCAAAGCCTACAGGGCATGCTGGGAAATGAAGGACACACAGAGCTCCTTGGAAACATGCTGCTCAGGTACACCTTTACCTAGGAAGTGTTTGGACACTCATACAAACACACACACACACACACACACACACACACACACACACAGTGTCACTTTTCTATTTAGGACTATTTTGACTATTGGTCTCTTGTGCAATAATTATTTTACTTTTTATACTGTTAATCTTTCTGTATTTAAATTTGGTGTTTTGCTGCTGGAATCCCAATTTCCCTGAAAGGACCTCCCAAAGGGATTAATACAGTTCTATTCTATTCTATTCTATTCTATTCTATTCTATTCTATTCTGTTCCATTCTATTCTATTCTATTCTATTCTATTCTATTCTATTCTATTCTGTTCTGTTCTATTCTATTTTTCTTTAGTCACTGCTATTATGGCATGTCATAGATACAATAATCTAGCTAGCACGTCTGAGTGTGGAACGTCATGGCCTTTCTTACATGGAAAATGACAGTATTCCTGAACTATTATTTTTTTCCATCCAGCATTACCAGTATCATGTGTCATTCATATTGTTACGTCACTCTCACACAGAAGTTGACTCCCTAAGAAAAAAGAGGTTTTGAGTTTTATTTTGTCATTTGTGTGTTTATTCTGGCTATGTTGAAGTAGTATTGCTTTATAAACTTCTTTTTAAACAGTCATAATCTAGGCCAGGCTGTGGAGCTGGTACAGACTCTAAGACAGCAGACCCAGAAGTGCATCACCAGGCTTCAGCAAGAGCTGGAGTTACAGAAACACAACGGCCAGAAATTGGAACAGGACAAGGTATAACACTGATGACGCGGAGGAAGAGGCTAGCGATACAGCACTGAAATACATTATTGATCCCCCTAATGCCTCTCTGGATCGGTTTCAGGAACACGAGCTCCGTCTTCAGAGAGAGCAGATGCTTCTGGACAAGGAGAGAGCCCTGCAGTCGCTGCGGGAGAGACTCATACAAGTGAGATGATAGTTGTCTTTTCAAAAGATACTTTTGGATTTTATGTACTTTATAGCAGCGGGTCCCCAACCACCAGGCTGCAGACTAGTGCTGAGCCATGGAGCATTTCTTACCAGGCTGCAAAGAAAGAACTACAGAGAGATGGCCCGCTCCTCCAAACTTAGTGCGGTTATAGCCCATGCATGGGGGCAACGCAAGTTCAGAAGTGCCTTTCACCCAGTTACAAGTTGATGAACCACTGAAACGATTTTGGAAACATTATTTTAAGGTTAAAAAAACTACTTAGTAGGGCTGCTCAATTAATCGAATTCTAATCGTGATAACGATTTAAGGGCCAAACGATCTCACAACACATAAAATCGAGGGAAACAATGTTTTTGTCCTAATTATTTTCTACTGTTTGTACTGTACATTAGATGTATACATTAGACATTTCTACTGTTTGTACATTAGACATCAAAGGAGATGTTTACGAAGAAAGGTATTAGGGAAAATCCAAAGGTACAAGAATGTTTTTTCGAAATGTTTTTGAATACATTTTCAATAAATGAAGCATGTTACTGAGGAAAACAAAATAATCGTTTGAATAATCGTGATTTCAATTTTGGCCCAAATAATCGCGATTCTATTTTTTTCCATAATCGAGCAGCCTTACTACTTAGTGTTGCGTTAGGATCATTGGTATTTTATCTTCTGGGTATTTTATTTTTCATTTTTTTATTACAATTATTATTATTTTTATTTTTTATTTTAAGGTTGGTGACCACTACATTCTCCGTTACATTTGCACCCACAGCAAGGCTGATCGTTTTCAGATACAGATCACATCAAAGCTGCAGAAAGGGCAGCAAGATAAAATATCTTAGTTCAGAGCATCATGCCTTTTTTTGTCTGAAAAGATATTTCATCTTGTGTCGGGGAATTTTACGTTAGACAAATTAAATGCTCCTGTTATGTCAGCAGATATGTTTTCTAACGTGAAGCAAATAATAGACATATAAAGCTTTTTTTTATTGTTTTCGCTCTACAGTTACAATATTAATCATTCAGTTTGCCCCATTTGTCAAATTTCACTTAATGTCACTCTTTTATAACTAGGCTACTGCTACTGTATACATGTCCTTGTCAGCAGTTTCATGTTTAACCTTTCTCACAAACGCAAACACACACCATCTCTCGCTCTCTATTTCTCTTCCTCTCTCTCTCTCTCTTTCTCCCTCCGACTGTGTGCCTGTCAGACACACACACAGACACACACGCAGACACACACACACACACACACACACACACACACACACACACACAAAGTCATATGTATTTGACTTGTGTGCATATGCATGTATGTATGCTTGCGTGTGTGTGTTTGTAAGGAACACATAGAGGAGCTGAGTGTGCTGAACCGCTGTCATGTGCGCGGGGCTCCAGAGGGGGGCGGTGTGGAGTCGCTGCGGCGGCAGCTGCGGGAGAAGGACGATGAGCTGCGGCAGGTGCAGAGGAGCATGGGACAGTGGAAGGAGCGCACCGCCGCACGCCTCGCACACAAGCTGGAGGAGCAGATGACTGCTGAGCTGGAGAGGTGAGGGGATGTACGCCATGTATGAGGGACCTTTTCTCAACATCGCATTTAAATCTACAGCTTATCACTGCCTACCCATATACATCCAGTTATGTATTATCTCAACGGCATCCCAATACTAACAAAAGAGCCATGTCAGAGAGACTACTTTATCTGTCCCCTGCCAGCAAGCATACGTCATACCTCTGAAAAACAAGGAAACACAGGAGAGCCCGTATACATATATTGACTTTTTATTGCACAGACCGAAAAAGGCACACACTGAAATGCATCAGTGCAATAAAAGGTTGAATATATATGCAAAGTGTGGCCTCCAGTTTTTTATTGAATTTATGATTTAGGCCAGCACTCTAAAAATCTTTAATATTACACTTTGAGTGAAGCCTGCTCCTATCCTCGCTATATGTCATACCTCTAACATACTTTATGCTATACCTTCAGGTGGCTAGTTTGACATTGGTGAAAAAGATATATCCTCCATAAGTCTTGCTAATATTTAAATCCTCTAGTGTACTGGAGGGCCCACAGCTTCATCTGAATAGGTAGTGGAACTGTTTTTTTAATCCTCTTCTTGTTTTCATGCTGACAATATTATTGCTACCAACAGATGCAAAGCAGACATACTCAGGAGAAGGTAATTGCTGTGGTAACTACTTATTTAGATATTTACAGTAGTTGGTATGTAGCTTGCTAGTATATTCATAGTCCCTACATTACCCAGTCTCTCTTCAATAGGTCTTAACAGCTAACATAGTGACTGTAGATGTAGAGAGGAATGACTCTTGCCAATCTTTTAACTTGTGGTCTCTCTAGTGTTAGACTGTGCCAGTTTTCAATATATGGATTACGCCTAGTCCTCTAGACTCAAGCAGAACTTCAAAACAGTTATAATAGTCTAACACTATTTAATCCATGTAATGAAAACTGGCTGTTGGTATGCCTAACACTTTCAAGCGTCTTTAATTGTCCTGTTTCTTCTAGTATGTAGCAGTTTTCCTGGTCTGCGCTGGGTTAAAATGTGTCATTGTAATTGTTACAGTCATCCTTTGCTTTGTTTACCAATGTTTATCATACACGGGTGCAGGAGAACTCCTAGAGTGCGTTCGGACCCGGAGAAGAAACTTCAGCGTCTGGAAGAGGAGATGAGGCTGCTCACCATGGTATATCCTCAGGCACTGAACACAGATCTGTGTCCTGGTACCATGGTATATCCTCAGGCACTGAACACAGATCTGTGTCTGGTCCTGACAACACTTTTTGTCTGTATTTGCCATTTTAACTGATAAGTAACTACAGAATGGGACAGTAGAGAGACTCACCATCATGCTGTTACTGTGTAGTCTGTGGTATAATGATGGGTGTTACACTGTGGTTCAAAACTCATTTAGAAACGTGGGCTTACCATGATCAATAATACCAAAAGTCACCATAATATGTTTTGTGCCTTTACCTTACCCACCCACTGTTGGTCCAAAGCATATCAAGCATCATTATGTCTTTCCTGTCTTTCGTTCCTCCTTTTCCTAATAGTGTGGTGACTTGGACACCATGCCTTCAGCCCCACCCTCCTCCTCCAAGTCCACTAACCCCTCCGCCCCTCTCCGATCCGAGGACCTTGCCTCCCATAAGCTGCCCGCTACAGCTCTCCGGGCCGAGGACCAGGCCTCCTACGAGCTCCCCCTGGCCCCTCTCCGTTCCGAAGACCTGGCCTCCTATAAACTGCCCCCTACCACTCTCCGCTCCCAGGACCTGGCCTCCTACAAGCTGCTCCGGCACCTGCAGATCCGCATTCGGCAGCTGCACTCCGAGAGCCGGGCCCACGGGCACAGCACTCCTCCCCAGGCTGGCAGGCCCGCAGGGCTGGTTGGCTCCTACCTGGAAACAGTATGTCAGAGGTCCTACTCTAATGTGCTGTACTGTAATTCACTTTTGTTTTTGTTTCCCTCCGCCAAGGAGGTTACGTTTTTGCTGCTGTTAGTTAATAATTACAATAATAATAATTAAAATTAACTTTCATAATTGGGAGATTGGACATGCCTTGGCGGAGGTCTGCATGAGCACTTTCTAGTGTCTACATGTTGGGTCAAGTGTGCCCTTGATAAGAGTACTCATATTGTAACATAATTTTAAAGTTGGAGGTATCAGCTTTGGTAATACTGTTTATGAAAGCATAAAAAGTGCAGAATGCATGTAATGCAAGATCAATTGTTCTGTGTCCTCAGATTACAGCTGCTGCGGAAACCAGCAGGCCTTGATGCAAAGCAGAAATGAGGACAGTGACTGGTGAAGAAGACTCACAAGCAGACAAGCAGATTCAATTCATTCATGTGGCATTTGCTTGTTCTGCTCAAGCGGATGCTATTTTTGACCCTCAGTGACAAGAAAATTGTATTACACTGCATTTAGCTGATGCTCTTATCCAGAGCAACTTACATTAAATTAGGTACAGGGAGCCCCCTGGAGCAGCCTGTGGTTAGATGCTTTGCTTTAGGGCACTTTAGCCATGGATGAAGGTGCAGGAGAGGACTGATTATTCACTCCCCCACCCACATTTTTTTCCTACTGGTACGGAAATTGAATTTGCTATCCTCTGATCCCAACATCAGCTCCTTAACGTATGCAGCATAGCTACCCCTCATTGCCCCACATTATCCCTGCAGTGAAACGGTTCCTCTGAACCGGGTGTGCTGGTTACCAAACATCATTCATAGACATCACAGTATTAACAAGTCATAGGAAAACTCATACAAGAGGCCCTTGAATTGGCACACATACATGAGGTCAAAGGTTCTCCCGAGCTCGTGTAACTCTGCTGAAGGGGTAATGTCCCGCTGGTTTCTGAGATTTACTGGTACGTGTCAGCAGTATTCCCAGTAGTCACGGCTAAAGTTTTATGGTCAGACTAAAGGTATTCAGCAGTCAGGTGATCTACTTGAGGTCATTGTGACCTTATGAGTCCTCTCACATGTCTTCAGATATCCTAGCTGGCATAGTTTTAACTTTGTTTTTGCTCTTAATCAGCACGCAATTAGCACAAACTGCCAAATCAGTGTTTTTTTCTAATGTATGCACGTTTTTTTATAAAGGAAAATCACTATGATGTACATGTTAAGCCAGTATTTTATTTAAAGACAAAACACAATTGTTAAAGACTTTCTGTATATTTTAAGCAATAAACCCATACATAGAAAATGTACAATCCCAATAAAATCGTAGACATCATGCTGTTTTCTAAGGCTTGCTTAAAAAAAAACAAGACATGCACTTACAGCAGAATGAATGGCTGTGCTTAGCACACTGCAAAACATTTAGCTGGTGGTAATGTATGCTATTCTTTACTGAAGGGTATACATTTCTTTCTACTTAAAATCCATTACAGAGACGATGTTTGATTTGGGTCTGGTCTGACCCAAGGCAGCTGGGGGGGTGGGGGTGAGGCATTACAAAGGTGGTTAACTGACAAACCTAGTTAAGCTTGGTAGAAGAGCCCAAGCTTTGTTTAGTTTGGAAAATAAAGCCCTGTGCTCTTCTACTAACAGGTTTACAACTACCTCTGGGTTAACTAAACCAGGTTTACGACTTAACCAGCTCTGTAGTATACCCACCTAGGTACGATCAGCAGGTGGTCTAGGTACCATCTTTGAGGAGGAAGTTCACTCTCTAATCAGGAAATGACAAAAACAAAAAAAAGACATAAATTATACTGTATAGACTGTAAATTACATTGGCTGAAGAAGAATGTTTTAAACTGTTGAACAGTGATTTTTTCAAAACTCTTGCTTAACTATTTAGTACCAAAGCAATACTTCATTTATGCTTTCATTATCACTAGTGTGGTATGTCCTCGTACCAAAACCATACAAAGCAGTACTTGGCGATTAACGTTCCGCAAAACCGATAGTCCTTCGCAGTGGTCCCCTGCTGTGCCGAAGCTGCTTCTCCTCTGCACGATTTGACACTGTAACACCGGCGCCACCATCATCATCCCGTTAACCATAGTGCAATTCCGAAAACCATGTTAATGGCGTTTCTTTTTTTTTTTTGGCAATTAATTATTCAGGTCGTTCACACACACACACACACACACACAGCCCAACACTTCCCCACACCCATCCCTCCCTTTTGCATGTCAGTCAGAGCAACTGGTGCATCACAAAATGGTGGCACACCACCACACAGACAGGAAGTCAAGCGTACAAAATGGAGGGAGGCCGGTGGCGTCCTCTACAGCTCCATGTCCTCTTCCCCAGCAGGCTGTGCGTCTGGCGGGGCGTAGGCTGGGCTGAGGGGCCCCTCGCTGGGCTCCCTGAGGTGCACCTGTGGAGGGGGCGTGGGTGGGGCGCTGGCGCCCGTCCTGGCGACGCTGTTGGACTGCCTGCTGCTGCTGCTGCTGGCGAACTGCTGCTGCTGCTTGCGCTGCCGCTGGAGGGAGTCCTTTAGCCTGCGGGCCAGAGCGTCCTCTGGGGGGCGCCACACCACCAGCTGCATGCATGACTGACTCCTGGTCAGGCAGAGCAGAGAGATAACATAATGGGTGTCGGGTCCTGCTGCTGTACACAGCGTGTTATCCACAGTTACATGTTGAACAAGGACCCTGAAGGACAGTGACTGAGACTCTGATCTGTGTTGACCAAAATGGCCTCCTTTGATTGCAGACAGAGGCAGACTTCAGGCTTCTCCTCAGCCAAACACCCAGCAGACAGCCTTGGTGGTCTGTTTATACTTAATAATACTTGCAACAACAGAGAACATCCACTCCAGAAATATCAAAACAGTGCTTAGGATCGATTTGGCAAGTACACATGAAAAAGAGGTTTATATTGTTATAACAGTATTGTAACAGTAAAATGTGCATTTGTGGGAAACTGCTTGGTTCTTTACAATGTTTTTATATATCTCTCTTTCTGAATGACTATAGATAGATGGGTTGATACTCACTACTACCCTCAACTATAATCAAAAAGCAGTAAAAGTGGGAAACAATTACTTTGTAGCACACAGGCACACGAACACAAAATGTTTGATATCTTTTGTGACTATGTTAGGAGATTTTTCTTTTAGATTTCATTTGACCCTTTAGAGACCTACTGTTAAGCAGGTGGGAAGCCACTGGTAGCTCCCACAGCTACTAGTTGGAGTAGACCCATATCCCATGAGGATACTCACACAGACTGGGCCACGTTTTGCGGAAGGATGTCTCCAATACCCCGCTGCAGCCCCTCCTTCAGGCTGTCGGACAGCACCAGCACGGGCTGCCGGTGGCAGGGCTCCACATCCAGGTCCTCGTCATCGTCCTCTAGTGTTATCCTGCAGGACGGTGGAAATGTCACCATGGACGTCTAAGGACATACTCACACTCACACAAGTTCATGTTTCAGCATGGTTGTCTCAGGTCCCTAGTCTACACTCACACTATAATATTGACATGTGTCTCCGGGCACAGTTGGGTTGCTGTTCTCTAGAATCTTTATTTATCTTAATAAGCGTTTTATTACCGTAACAACAGAATTCTTTACGATCTGTTTGATTTAGGTTAATTGGAACTCACAACTGTGCTCAGCTGTGTTTCTAATCACACTACACGTCTACAGATGGCATAGTGTGAGTACACCCTAAGCATTAGGTAAAATATTCTTCATGGGAGCTGTGTACAGCAGTCAAATAAGGCTTTCATATCATCTACAGAGGATAATTACAGCTATCACTGCATTGGCGGGCTGTAAAAACAATGGTACATCTCCCAAGGCATTTCCCTGTCTGAAAATGTATGGAAAAAGTATTAGGCAACAATAACAAGAACGTTGGGTGTCCTCCACTGATTTCTCACCTGTCCTCGATCTCCTGCAGCCTCCTCTGTGCGGCTTCCACCTCCATGCAGGACCCGTCTGCATCCGACGCGGGTGGGAGTGGAGAGGGGGCTCTGGGGGTGGTGAGGCCCACATGCGGGGTCCTCTGGTGGGGCTGAGGGAACGCGGGGGTGGGGGTGGGGTCCACAGAGGCTGCCGCTGCTGTTGCGGAGCTGTGCAGGGACCAGTGAGCCCTGGGGTCCTCCACCGGCTCGTCTCCCGTTAGCCGCCTCCTCTTGGGGCTGCAGGCTCTGGACAGACCAGGGATGCAGTGCAGTGTATTACATGCACAAGCATTACATGTAGTACTTTAAAGGTGCTTCCACACTGCCCCAACAAACGCCAACCAACTCCAACATTCTAAAGTTGGCAGTTGTTGGCACCTGGCAGCTGGCAGTCTTTAGAATGTTCAGAAAACCAACTGCCAGTCCACACTGCCCAGACTAAAAACTGACAAGACTAACTTTTGTCACCATCTGTTTTTGATCTTCAACATTTTTTTAACATGGGCAAAGTTGAAAGTGTACTGAATGTGGCCAAAGTAATTTTTGGTCTACATTGGTCAGACATTGTACAACTCCACCAGACCGGACCGAACATGTTGAACTCTTCCAACTCCATCCAACAAGAACAAACTGACACAGACTGGTGGTCCACACTGCCCCAACTGTTGGCGTTTGTTGGAGTTGGTTGGTGTTGGTTGGTGTTTGTTGGGGCAGTGTGGAAGCACCTTAAGACATTTAGATGTGTTGTGATTGTTTTTTCCTCAGTAATTTAAAAACACTCTACATGCATGTTTTGCCTTTTCCATTATTTGACAGTTCTGATTGGAGATTGATGAAGAAATAATGATTTCAACTTCAGGAGGACACAAAAAAAATTGTAAATATAAGCTTGCCATTCTATCAGCATGAGGTAAAGCAGCCAGTTCATAGAAAACTGTATTATAACATGGGGCAGAGTAGGCCTTCAATGTCTACAGATCAGTGCTTGCTGTTCATAGACTTCAGCCCAGCGTTCAACACCATAATACCACAACAACTAATCTGCAAACTGGACAAACTGGGCCTCAGCACCTCCCTCTGCAACTGGCTGCTGGATTTCCTCAGCCAGAGGCCCCAAGCGGTGCGTGTTGGCAACAACATCTCAAGCAGCATCACCCTGAGCACAGGGGCCCCACAAGGCTGTGTGCTCAGTCCCCTCCTCTTCACCCTGCTGACACATGACTGCACACCAACCCACAGCTCCAACCACCTCGTGAAGTTTGCAGATGACACGACACTGGTGGGCCTTATCTCCAACGGCGACGAGACCAACTACAGGAAAGAGGTGGAGCTTCTGACCAGATGGTGCAAAGACAACAACCTCCTGCTAAATGTCAGCAAGACCAAAGAGATTGTTGTCAGCTTCCAGAGAGGCCACACCCAACACCCTCCACTGACCATCGACGGTGCTGCAGTGGAGAGGGTGAGCAGCACCAAGTTCCTGGGGGTGCACATCAGTGATGACCTCTCCTGGACCACCAACACTGCATCACTGGCCAAGAAAGCACAGCAGCGTCTCTACTTCCTGCGCAAACTGAAGCGGGCAAGTGCTCAACCACCCATCATGACCACGTTTTACAGAGGAACCATTGAAAGCATCCTCACCAGCTGCATCACCGTGTGGGGCGGAAGCTGCACTGACTACAACAGGAAGGCTCTACAACGCATCGTGAGAACAGCTGAGAGGATAATTGGTGTACCACTCCCATCCCTGCAAGACCTTTACACCACCCGCCTCACCCGCAAAGCCATCACAATCGTCAACGATACAAGTCACCCTGCACACAGTCTGTTCAGCCTCCTGCCCTCCAGAAAGAGGTACAGGAGTCTCCGCTCCTGCACCACCAGAATCACGAACAGCTTCATCCACCAGGCCGTGAGACTGCTGAACTCTCTCCCCTCCTCACCCGTGAGACTGCTGAACTCCTGTTGTCTATGTAAACGCATAGGATAGTGAGAAACGTAATTTCGATTCCTTTGTATGTCAAGTACATGTGAAGAAATTGACAAATAAAACTGACTTTGACTTTGACCTTATACAGATACAAAATACGAATTACTGCAAGAAAAGAAGAGGAGAAGTTACAGCACCCAGTAGCACATGTATGTAAATGGCATGAAATGTCTGGTTCAACAACTCACTCGTCATCTGCTCTCCTCCTGTGTTTCCTGAGACGACGCCTCTCCCAGCTCCTGAATAGGTACAGTATAAGGACAAAACATGGTTACATTCCTCCCAAAGAGTATGGCTGCCCCTTGTTGGCCTCATTATGCTTTACAACCCTGAAGGGAAGTCCAAACACTTGAGTAATTCAGTCATACCTAACTTCATTAAAAACTGACATAGTACTCCTGTACTATTACAGTACTTTTACATTTGGTACTATTAACACTGGATTGTGTAAATTACAGTACGTCCTGTCTCTTGACTGGTCATATTGACTAAATCCTCCCTCAGACATTTACCAGCATATAAAACAGGGGTCTCTAACGTGGTGTGCACGGGCACTAGGTAGCCCACAGTGAGCTTGTGAGGTGCCCACAAAGGATGATCTTTAAATGTATTTTAACTTATTTGAAGTAGTTTTTTTTGAATGAGTAGCCCTCCATATAGTTTATCACTCTTCTGGTAGCCGTCCATCTCAGAAAGGTTGGAGACCCCTGATCTAAAGCTTTCTACCAAATCTCATGGTAAACTTTGCCAGACTGTGCACAAGAGGCCAAACTGCTAAAGAAGACTGTGCGATACAGCCAACATAGGTCATGCAGAGTCGACCAATTAACTTTGGTTGTTTTCTATGAGTTATGAAGTTTACTCACATATTTAACCTGGACTCTGCTCCTGAGAAGTGACATGTGACACCTGCGGGGTCCTTTGAGGCCGTCATGTCAGGAATACCCATGTGGTAAGGAGGGAGGAAGGAGGGGAAGAACCCGAGTTCACTGCTCGCTGGACTGGGGTGATGCATCCTCACGTTTTCTGCGAAGGACTAATCAAAGTCGAGAGAGGGAGAGAGAGAGATCTTCAGCAATCCCAGAGAGGAAAAATGCACTTGACCTAAGTCAGCCAATTTGTTACCTTAACCTATACTGTTCCACAGGCCTGTCATTTTATGTTTTAGCACTGACAAGGAGAATGTCCTTCAACATACAGTTGTTGCACTTACAATACATAGAAATAACAGAACTAATAGACAGGCATTTCAGAGACGAGTGCGATTGAAACAATTTCAGTGGAAGACAGTCAGACAGAGCAGTTGACAACTCACACTCAAGTCGCACTTATTTGTTCTGATAAGTTCACCAATCTAGAAACAAATTAAGATTTCTGTTTCGCAGTTGGCAAACCGTAGACTAGCTACAGCTAGCTTAGCGCCCCATTGATTAATAACAGAAGTTGTTACTGTGTCACAAACTTGCAACCAAAATGACACACCGTAGCTTACCTTTAAAGTCGCTGTTCCCCCCTTTTCAAAATGGAATCAGGTGCCAACAGCCACAACAGTGTATGTAGTTAGCTGGCAAGTTATCTACTTAACAATCTGCTTTCACATACGAGTTACACAGGAGCTATGCATGCATGAGCTCACTATGCTAGCTCGCTAGCAATCTGGCCTGCTATCAAGTTGCCTTATTAAAGACGATAGTCTATACAGTGTCGTTTGTGAAACACTACACGGAGGCTAATCTAACTGGTTAGAGACGTTCCTATAAATCAAAAGTATTAAATATAGTTCAATGACGGTTGGCTGTGTGAATAAACGCCCAGTCTACAGTAAAGCTAGTTTGATGGTCCCGCCCCCTCGTCTGTTTGTTTATCTGTGGTGACTCTGATGCAGCTTTAACCAGGGTGGCTTGCCACAGTACTGGTTCACACTTCATGCAACATTAACTAATCATGTTACATAGTTGCACACTCTGAATGGTTACCCGTGTTCCGAAGAGTCGCCGAAACAGCTTGCAGATTTCAATGCTTCATGGATGTCCTTGACACATTTCTGAGAGTAGAACATTCTGGAATTTGTAGTTTATGCACCCCGGCGCCTCGTGCCTACATTCTCAAAGCACGTACCGTCCCGTACCCGTCACACCGATGTGAGGATGTGACAGGAATGTTGGGAGGATGAGGGTTCTAAAACATCACGAAACGAAATCATAGACTATAGTCTCTGCATAAGATATTATTTAAAAGACTGAATTTTAGAATAATTAGGCTGTGGTATCGCCTACTGATGTAGAACAAACTTTTCACAGAAAGTACAACTTTTTAATAATTTAATAATTTAGCCTGACATTTTCATCTGAACCTTCACCACTAGCCTCTTACCAAAGGCTATATCAGGAAATTGATTAGTTCATTGTGCTTTTCTTGGGAATCAAAATATTTTTAAACCATCCTAGCCTCTCCACCCTCTCAGAAATTTTGCAGGTATTCCACTTCAAATTCTTCCAAAGTGTTTATAGGTCTCCTATCATTACAGCCATATTCTTAGCAGGCTTATTGTATTTATGCAACAAGTAGCTATAAATGAATACATTTTCACCAAATTCGCTTATTCCCTCCCACCAACGTCACGTGACATTACTGAGTAAAGCATGAGGTGACAACATAGACCGTTTGTCAGTGTTCAGTAGCTGCGAGAAAGTGTGGTCCAGACTTACAGAACCAGGTAAATCATTTGACAAAGCATTCGTAACTCAATTATGTCTTTCCCGTCAAACTCAGTAATTATTGTATATGAAAATAACGATTTTTAATGCATACGACATTGTTAGCCAGATGTAGCACAAATAGCAAACTTGTTTTGAAATGATTTGACTTGCTCTAACAAATCTCTCCATGTAGGTCAACGACAATGAAAATATTTTTCTGCATTGTGGGTACTCTAGTTGCTCTTTCAACTGGCAAACCATGTGGTAATTATCAAGCTATAATACAGTTGTAATTCACCATGTTGGATGCCTTGTTTAGAGTGAAAGAACTAGTGTTGTGCAATAATGGACTTTTGGGGATACGAAGTAAACATGCAATGGGGGCTGCACAGAATTGCAGAAGCATTCAAATTGTGGCAACGCACAGCAATTCTAAACAAGGAAGGAAAAAGCCTGAATGCAATCATTGAATACATACAGTATAGTGTAATTGTGTTCATGTTGTTTTTTATATGGATCTTCATAAATGTTAAGACTCATCCAACCTGTTATTTAGGAAGACATTTAGCAAGATATGGTTGCAAGAATAAAAGCTTTACCTTAACGCCACCTCACTGCTTTAATAATCATACACACTAACAACAGTTGTTTGATCTATTGGTAAAAAATACCCATATGTCAAAATTTATCTTCATAGTAGCTTTGGCTGCCGTCCTAACAAGCCTGGCTCTTTGGGTTCGAAGCCGGGTGGAGTGACTTCTCCTCCCCTTCGCTACAAGCAGAAATAAGTACATGACCTCATGCAACTTGAGGGGTTGTGTACTTTGTCCTGTCATGTGTGCCAGTGGCATCCTTTTCTCTTTCTTGAAGTCATGTTTATGAGGTCACTGAGATTCATAAGTGAACTAGGGGATTGCTGAGGCAGCACAGAAAATCACCAGAGGTTGTGCAAGGGCAGCATGCTGTGGAATAAAACTAACCGTGTAGTTAGTGACTTGGTTGTTTAATTGAAATAGGAGATATTCTTTGTCATATGTGTTGTCGTAACACACTCCTGTTTCAGTTTCACATATTCCAGGTGGATATTTATAACAACATAAGGTGTTTCTGTGGTTAGAGCTCACATGTAGGGTATTTTTCTTCCAAAACTGTACCTTTGAACCGTGGGAAGATTTAAAAATATTGATTATATATATAATATTTTAAACATTTGCAGTAATTGTTTTGTGTTTTTCTTTACCAAAAACACAGCACAGGACCACGACCAGCTCCTACTTTCCCTCAATAAGGAACTGCTTCGCTCTGTGGAGGACACAGACACTCTGCCCAATCCCAGCGTGCACCTGGCTCTGCGTCTCTCTACCACTCACAACCTCAAGAAGGAGGCTGAGCATCTGAACAACCTCAAGACCAAGCTTCATAACGACATTGAGAGGTGAGCCATCACTTGGTTATTTAAAAAAACACTGTCCTGTTCCACATGCTCTTTTTGTGTTTTTGTCAGTCCTTTTAGAAACGGTGAATGCAGAAGACTTTATGTTAGACTGACATCTGAATGTTCACAAATAGCATGGCACCCATGTCAGCATCTTCAGTGGTGATGTTCTCTCTTCATCTTTACAGCTCGCTCAACAAAGGGCAGGCAGTGTTGGGTCGCCTCGCTCTTTACGTCCTGGCTTTGAAGTCTTCCTGCCATGACATTAACAGTCTGACATTTAGTGTCAGTCAGAAGAGTGAGTCCCTCCTCACACACCTGAAGAAACAGATGGAGAATGAGAAGGATCACATTGCATGTAAGTCGCTAGCTTGCCTCCCAATCAGGGAGAGTCTTTTCTCACTGCAGACCATGTTTACGTTACTTTATTTGACAAGCTTTACTATATCCAAAGCGTTGTCTATTGCTTTCTTTGTAAATATAAAGTGTTTTGTGTGGCCACAATACATCATTGCATGCATCTGCAGAAGCATCAATTTTGTGTTCTCATTTGCCATATTTACAGTCAGTCAAAGGCCCTTGACCAATTACTACCAGTATTCCCTTGGTGTACTGGCCCTGTGTATTAGTGGGGTCCGCGTGAACCCACACGTCAGCAACAAACTCATACATGCTGTGGAGCGCGGACTCATAAAACATGGGGATTCACTTTGCATTGGTAAGTATTACCCCAGTATTAATGTGTTAACATGTGACAGCCTTGTTTTTACATATATTTCACAATCACCCATTCTATTTGCCACAAAAAATTATAATATGTATTTACCCTTTAAAGATCAGTGTACAAAGCTTCTGAGGTTTTGGGAACTGAACCATGGTTGACCAGTCATAGCAGGCAAGGTTAATTAATCAATGCACCACTTTGTCCATAACATGCCCTTGTCCACTGAGCTACAAGAATACATTTTATTTATAGAGCCCTTTCCATCACAGGATCTCAAAGGGCTACAGTTTAAAAGAAAAACAAAAAAAAGTTACAAATGGGGAATAAAAAATAAGGCTAGGAGTTTTATTAAAAGTAGATTTAAGATTTAAGAAGAAGAAAGATTTAAATAAACATCTAAGAGGAGGAACGAAGGTTTTGTTAAAAAGAAATGTCTTAACACCTTGTGATTTTTGGTGCCCCCAGGGTGTGAGGGAGGGCATTCCACGCTACACTAAAGAAGGCCCTATGTCCCACGGTTCTCAGTTTGGTTCGGAAACTTTGGTCGAAAGACTCACCCCCTCACTGATTTGACCCTCTGTGCATCCGACAGATACGTTTGCCATGGCTGGCATGGCCCTGCAGTGCGTGAAGGACGCTGGTGCCCATGTGACGGATGCTGCCCAGCTGGATAACGCCCTGGCGACCATCAAGCAGAAGCTGCAGGCTTCCCAGAGAGCTGATGGCCACATGGGCAATGAGTTCAGCACAGGACTGGCTGTGCAGGTGAGTACCACTGCACAAGTCATGACACCTGTGGTGCTTAAATAATAGCCTTCTTGTCTGATCTCTCAAATCTTAGATGAAAATACTGCTTTGATGTATTGGCAGCCCACAGTTCTGTGCATAGGTGTGTGTGCACTGAGTGTGGGCCAATTCACTCCGTCGATGTGTGTGTGTGTGTACTATCCCCCCGATGAGTTAAATGCAGAGGACAAATGTTCCCCATCTCAGGTTGATAACAGACTTAACTTAGGCTTCAATGCAGTGCATTATGAAACCTGTTTGTTTCTCCCTCTCTCCCCCAGGCCCTGCTGGCGATGGGCAGCGAGGTGCAGGCGTGTGCTGCCCCTCTGGAGGCCATGAGGGCAGACGCCAGGAAGGGCACGTACCACAACCCCATGGGCATCTCCCAAACACTGCCCGCCCTGCAGCTGCGCTCCTACCTCAGCCTGAAGGGCAAAGAGTGCAGGGATGAAGATGGTAGGAAGTGCTAGCTAGCAAAACATAAGAAGTGGACGCGCACATCCGTAATTTAAATAGGTGCTGAACCAAAAAGTAGAAGATATCCAAAACACAAAAGAAAATGTCTGCTCGCTCTAGCTCCCTTACTTTTACATTTTATTTACCCAAGTGATGTTTCAAGACTAGTCTCATGATAAGCAGTGGCATTGCACGTGGGTGTTATGCAAAGTTCATAAATGCTGGTATTTTTGTATTTTAGGAGTGAGTTGATGTCAATTGGCATACTGACATTTTAGGTGGATGTCATTCAGTACACTATCATTTTATTAGCATTGCTCTACATAAATGAAACAGCTGTTATTGTAAACCCCAAAAGATAGAAGATTTATTGACCTTTAAAAAAGGAGCTACCCCTTACAAATAACTAATTTGATTTTATGTTTGAATTACTACTAAACCTCAAATTGTAAACTTTGACACATTTACGATGTGTTTGTTTCTTCAGATACTCTGGTCCTTGATGCTACCTCTCCAGTAATAGTGCTCACGAGCAGGACCAAAGTCCCCCTGCAGGTGGAGGTGGTTAAGACCGACGGCAAGGCAGATGTATATTCCATTGAGATACCTACGGGCTCGTCTCTGCTGGAGGCTCTTACTCTTCTTCAGGGAAATCAGGCTGGCTTCACGTATGTCTGCTTTGATGATACATACAAATACTAATGCAGTGCAAACATTAAATTTAGCAGATGCTCTTATCCACAGCGATATACAGTGAATTAGGTACAGGGAATTGGGCCAGTCCCACTGTAGCAACATAGGGTTAGATGTCTTGCTCAAGGGCACTTCAGCTGTGGATGAGAGTGCAGCAGAGTACTGGTTATTAATTTTTTTCTAAGAACCCAGATTCCTACTGTACAGGAATCAAACCTGCGACCCTCCAGTCCCAAGAACAACTCCCTAAGCACCTCCCTAACTCCTAATTAGGCCGCAGCTGCAAACATACTAATACCGTAAAGGCAGAGCTTTAAACTCCTCATAAATGAATACCTCTAATCAAAGACTAACTGAAGTAATAACAACTGTCTTTTTGTGCTTTTTGTGCACTGTATTTGTATGTGTAAACATTTCCATCCTACTCAATATTCAAAATCCAGATTGGATAAATCATGCTCTGTCTATGTTACTGGATGCTAATCTGTTTTATGAGAATACTGAACTGATCTGTAAAATTCTTAAGTAATAAGTAGTTGTTACTCCGGTTCTTCCAACAGGTTTGAGAAGGAGATGAGTTTATGGGGTCCCTTCCTAAGCTCTGTAAATGGGGAGCAAGCCCGCCAGTCCGATCGCAGATACTGGCGCCTGTCGTCTGATGGCCAGGCTCTCGGCCAAGGTGAGAAAATGACAACTTTTTACTTGAAAACAAATGATTAAATGTTTTAATCAGTTTTTTATTTGAGGTAATTGATTATAAGATTTCAATTAACTGTATACCATATTAAGATTTTGATATGTTTTACAGGTATCAAGGACTACAAGATTGAGGCAGCCCAACAAATCACAATCAAAAACACTAGTTACTAAAGCTACTGATGATATCAGGAAAAATGCACTATGATTTCAATAAAGTTTAAAGTCTAGAACTGTCATACTAATAAAAATAAACTGACAATGTTCTTTTTGGTGCCGTTTGCATTCTCCTCTAACTTTAACTAAACACATTTTGAGTTAGACTTCCTGACACATTTTTACACATTCTTGTAGGCAAAACTAACAAATAACGTATTTTGCAAGTGTTTAAACTGAGTATTTTGCAAGTTTTTAAACTGCTCGGATAGATGACATGCACTGACTAAGTTTTTATTACACTGTATTTTTAAATATGTCCACATACAGAGGCACACAGCAACTCTTAATGGTGACATATATTCTGCAGTATAAAGTTTTAAATTGTAAAACTTGTGCCAAACAAGACTCATTCTTTTTACCTTAACTTTTTGCCTAAGCCAGATTTCAGTCTGAAATGTTTTCCATTATTTGAATGTTTAACTGAGATCATATATCAATGTAGGTTGTAAGGTATAGTAACTACTTTTACTTAAGAAATTTTATATCAACACACTGTAGCTTCAACTACATCTCAGGAAAAGGTTTGTCATATAGAAATCAGTCAGATCACATAATTTTAGTGCCATTAAGAACATGTTTTACTGAAACACTGTGGAGAGATATCAAATGTTCTTCCAAAGACTTGTCAGTCTCTGTCAGATGCCAGAGAAGAAATTTGGCATTGACCTCACACCAGGCAACAGCCACCTCTTGCTGTTTTTTATCTAATTGTTTCAGTTTGGATGATCTTTAGTGACCTTTGCAGTCTCAAGACTCTAGTGTGATGCAGTCTTGGAAAATATTTCAAAAGGGGTTTATTAAGACATAGACCAGGTACTGACAGTTGAAACAAACCTATGAGAAAGAACACAAGACAGACTGTTTTGTCATTATAAGCTAGTGGGTTTTGATGAACTTCACTTCAGCCTATCAATCCACCTTCTCTTTTGAAAATCTTTCACACCATAAAAACTAGCCTTTTCGGGGAGCTATAGTCTAACAAGACAAGACACCTGACACACCAGCAATTCGGCAAATGCGGCTGGGTAAACTTCTAGTAGCCTAGACAGGTCGACGTGAAACCCAAGCAGAGGTGGAAGCTCTTGGGTTGTCTGTTGTTGGGTTTGCACGAGCGCTTCCGATTTCGGGATTTCCGATCAGCTTGGAGCACAGCAGCACGAACCGTCATTCCAAAGGATGTGGATGGGTGTCTTGACCCAGTGCGGTGAAAACGGCTCTGTCTTGACATAGCCTTATCTCCCAACTCCTAAAGTCGATCCTCTGCGTAGCATTAAATACGTGGCGAGCAACAGCAGCATTCAACCGAAGAGAATTGCCCGGGCTCTGGCTGGTGATATCAGCAAGGTGATCATCAGCAACTTGGTACGACTAGCTAAACAACTGTAACTGCTAGACGTTAGCTGGTTGGCTAGTTAGCAAACATACTGGCTAAGCATTTCCTGGGTTAAGTTTACCTTGGTCTCACTTGCTTGTATTTTGCTTCCACGTTAAAAACTTACTCCCTCGAGCGTACATCAGCAAGTAAAACTATGTGTTAGTACAAAGCTTCGTGAGTCTTTAGACTCTGTTTGAAGCTCAGACTCATTTACTGCTAGCTGGCTAGATTGCATAGCCCCACTGAAGCAAAAAGATATGTGTTTGCATCGGCTGTGAATGCATTGCCTAGATAGTCGTCGCTAGTGAGAAAATATTGGCTATTAGAATCGCTACTTGCTAAGTGTATACTGAATTTAAAGTTTACTTCGGCAGACACAACACAGTTTTCTCTACAGTCTGGAAACTACAAGGCTAAGCATCTTAATTCCCGGTGTTGCTAGCTATAAACAATCGCTGTACTGTAAGTGCCGTCATAGGAAATGAATTAACGATTCATGACGCATTGCCCTGGAATTAAACTGACAAAATGGGTCCAAACAATTTTGGGATACGAAAGACAGCACATACAGTACAAACATGACAACAAGAGACAACTGTCCCCGAGCTGTCGTGTTATGTGCCTACTTATCAAGATTAACTGTAACCTAGTCTTCAATGTGGTTAACATAGTAACGTAAGGTTCTAAGGTGTCTGGTGACCCTCTTCACTTTCGTTTGTTGTGTCGGTGTTACTTTGAGCTTTTGTTTTTCTGTTGTTACAGATCTTGGGTTAGGATATGGCAGAGGAAAGCACTCAGTTCTGCGGGAACTGGTAAGACGCTATTGGAAATAATTTTACAAGCCAGGAGGTGAAGGCAATCCAAATTGCCATTTATTTCGGTTTCGATTATAGCTTGACTGTGTGAGTTCCCTAAAAACGGCCCTATATCAATCCTATACGATCTCTACACTATGTATAATACTTGTATACCTCTATGGTGTTCTTTAGTACTGCTGTCACCCCTGTAAAATACTTCTAATAAAATTAAAATAGTGTTCCTGTACTACAGTCTTACATTGTTAAAATACAATGGTTCTATAGTGTCTGTAGTATTTTTATATGTAATAAAATGTCCCAAAATACGATAAGATTCCTATAGTACGCTATAGTAAATGTTCCTAAGGGTTACAGCTTGTCACTTTAAAGTCAGCCAATCCCTTGTTTTTCTTGGTGTGACCCTGATCTCTGTACATATTTTGTTTTGCCTTGCAGCAAGCATGACATACCAGAAGCTAATTTCACCACTCACGAGATCCACTGTCGCAGAAATATTGCCCTGTGCGAAGTGTGCCAGGAACCTGTGCCACGGGCAGACCTACAGCAGCACAGGGAACAGGAGCATGCACAGGTAAGACCGCCAGACTCACCGTCAGTGAGCACAGGGGTAAGCACCAGCGTTTTGGTAAGACTAGATTGGATAACACATACATCTAGTTCCTCAGGATGACCTCCTGTTAAGATGCTTACAATTCAATACTGTCCAGCGAGTCAATAAACTGTTTTAGTTTGTAGGATCTTAATCAGAAGTTTAAGTGGCGAAGCACTACAAGTAGCAAATTCTTGCTTGTGTAGGACAAGTTTGCAACATTCATGGAATCCTTACCTGTTTTTCTCGTTTCTTGTTCTGATGACATTCAATTTTGTTTAGGTGCAGTGCAAGTGTGGGCTGAAGGTGGAGAAAAGACTAATGGAGTCCCATCAGGTTTTTATCTGTTTTTGTAATTCCCTCATGTTAATAAAAATCGTGTGACTGGATTTAAAATTCTCTATTTATAGTTTTAAATCACATTTGCCCTTACCAGCACTGGTGGTAATCCTTACATCTTTACTCTAGACTACTTAAAATTCAAAAAATAAGAACAAAAACATCAAAAAATCTTATATGCTAGTTTAATGTAACTTGCTGTGTGATTTGTTGGGGGGGATTGGCAATGAGACGTGTGATCATAAAGTGTATGTTCACACCTTTGTATTTGGTGCTTTAAATATAGTGTATAAACAGTATAGTATAAGTAATATATATATAAGCAGTCTGTGCATTCACAACAGTGTGAGAAGGACAGTGCATGATAAAGGGCAGTGGCCTGGTGGTTAACCCACCATGATTTGCACCCACCACCTGTCAGAAGTGCCACTGAGGTACCCTGAGCTCTGTAATGCCCCACACACGGCACCCTGGCTGCTGTTGTCATGGCTGCCTCCTGCTCACGTGTGTGATTGGGTTCAGTGAAGAGTTGCAATTTGGTTGTGTGCACTGTGTGCTGGTGTAATCACAATTACAAATGATTTAATTTCACTTAAGGTTAAATGGAGCAAACATATTCTTATTTCTTCCACAGACCTCAGAATGCCCCCAGCGGCTTGTGCCGTGTCAGTACTGCAACCTGGAGTTGGCCTTCGCCCAGGCGTGCGACCACGAGGACTACTGCGGCACCCGCACGGAGCCCTGCCCCGTCTGCAAGTGCAATGTCATGCTGCGTGAGCGGGACATCCACCCGGCCCTGTGCGGCAGCCTCACGCCTCCCCAGGAGCGCAGCAGCTCCAGCTGGGTCGAGCCAGAGCCCCCGGGGGCCTGGTTCGAGACCCACTCCATCCACAACCTGCTGAGAGCCCAGGAGCGGCTCCACAATAACAACAACAGCAGCAGCGCCGGAGCAATGGACTGCAGAGCGCCTCCTCGACCCATAGAGGGCAGACTACACAACAGCACCAGAGGCACCCTGGGGATGGGGATGAGGGGCAGGAGGAACACTGCACCCAGAAACAACGACTTCAGTCGGCGTGAGTCAGCCACAAAATGCCTGGCGCATTGTCACACCACACCTCAGCTGTATTCACTTTCCACAAACACTTTTTTTCCCCTCCAAACTTCATAAACAGAGTGCTTAAAAAATGGAGCCCCAAAGTTAACATTTCATCTGATTCATGAACATTTTCTCTTCTGGTCTTACAGACAGTATTCAAGGATACAATGATATTTATTGTCACATGCATAGAAATACTGGATAGAGTAGGACATTGACTAGAGTACATAGAGTAGGTGTGTTAGTCTAAACACCACAGTTAAGTTAGAGGGAAACCCATATTCTAGTAGTCATGATGAACAGCATGTGTTAAGTGCTACCATTTCTGTGTAGTTTTTCTTACAGAGGCAAATATCTGATCAGTTTTTTTGTTTGTCTCATCCACAAATGGTGTAAACATGTATTTGTTGATCTCTGTCCTAGTGCTGGAGCAGGAAGCTGAGTTTGGGAACAACAACAACAACAGTCTGCTGTGGCCCCCGGGGCACTTCCCCAGCGATGACGCCTCCAGCCTGGACTACCTGCTGGCCCTCAGCCTGGAAGACATGGATGGCCAGGAGGGAGTCTGGACCGACGTTTGGGACCACCAGTTCGGAAGGACACCCGCCCACAGCAACCTCCAGTCACAGCTCAATCCAACAGCCAACAACAACTTCTGCAACATCACTCCTCCCAGAGCTGCAGTAGACCACAGTCCATCAGGTGCGCCGGGTCACCCCTGTGAACAGCGCTTTGTGTTTGTTCAGACACAAGTCTTGACTACTTGGTGAATACATCTGTACATATGTTGGTACTCACTGTGCCTTTTTTCTAATCTTTACCCTCAGAGATTATGCTTCCCTGTGAGTTCTGTGAAGAGTTGTTCCCAGAAGAGGACCTAATTCTACACCAGGTCAGGCTACATTTTCTGCAATGTTATTCTGTTTTTATTGTTTTGTCTCAGTAGCTCTCCAGTGTCCTTCACAAACCTTGATAGAAACCCAGCTTGCGCTCTCCCTGCTTAGGATGTTTTGTTTTCGTTTCGTCAGTACAAAAGATATTTCTTTCCTCCTGTTTAATTTAGTTTTCCATATTGAACATAAGTTGTTTATTTCATACTGTATCTCTTTGCCAGGCAGATGAGTTTCAAGGTCATAATAAATAGTCAGGTCATGAAAAGAGAAGGAGAGAGAAATCTGACTCCGTTGTTTTGAGATGACTCTGTGTATGTACTGTAGGACATGTATCCAGGCAGCTTTGCTTCAGGCAGCCACCTACATGGAGCTCACCCATCCCCTCCCCTCCCCTCCCCTCCCCTCCCCTCCCCTCACTTCCTTCCGTTTTCTGGGCTTTTGTTCCACTGAGTGGCCATTGTGCACTCGCAAGGAAGCATTTTTGAGTAACTCGTTGGATGGCCTTATTTATGTACTGGCATTCATTTGTATGAATGTATTGTTCTGAAGTGTAGTTTAGAACAGTTAAAAATGTTTTAGTTTGATTTGTTAATATAATACTGAGGTGGACACAGTTTCTCCTTTTAGAATTGAGTTGAAGACCTTGTGTGGCATTTTGTAGTACCAGCAATACTTTGTGCACTTGACGCACAATGATGCCAAATTGTAAATTGTTGAGAACCATAGACTTAATGTCGCCCTACTAATGTCACATTTTTCCAGAGGTAGACATTCCAGGTTCAGAAGAGTAAAAAGTCCTGCCACATCTTTCTTCCGGCTAATTCACTGAACCAGCTGATCCTAATTAGCACCACTCCTCAGCTAGGCAGATGAGCTAATTGGTGAAATCACAGAAGATATATTACAGGACTTTGTCTATCTCTGAATTTTTACTTTCAAGACTGTTCTGTCCCTCATCACGTTCATGTTTTCCTCCTCTTTACGCAGACTGGCTGCAGCCCTGCTTCCGCCATTGCCTCTTTCAGCAAGCAACCCCCGTCTCTGCCCTGTGACAGAAGCACCTGCCAGGGCGTTGGCAGCTTGTTAAATTTGCCCGAGTGCCCTCCGAGTCCCCCCACCCTCCCTCGCTCCGTCTCTCCACTCTACTGCAGTCCACCCACCAGTCCTTTAGGGGGCGACGTGCTCATTCCATGCGAGTTCTGTGGCATCACACTGGAGGAAAATGTTGTTTTTCACCACCAGGTAATTTAGCAAGTGAACAGGAACCACAGTCCATCCAGTAGCCTGGTACTGGCCGTGGGTAGTGTGCATTTGCTGGATGTCAAGCATTCTGTCAAGGTTCACCCTTCATTTGTGGAGAATTTCAAGGATGCATATGATGTTTTTCAATCTAGATTTCCCACAATGCCTTGCGCAGCCTTGTGGCAGCTATGTCTGAAAGCGGGACAGTGGGCTTGTTTGAGATTGGCTGGCTGACTAGTGGCTGGCTTAAAGCAATGCATTCTGGACTTGAAATGGTGACGTTTTTGGACAACCTCGTCCAAACGGCAGCGTACCACATGGGTGGGTGTAGTGTGATACAGTGATGTTCGGTCCAAAAACGTCACTATTTCAAGTGCAAAATGCACTGCTTTAAGCCAGCTACTAGCCAGCCAGCTGATTCCAGACAAGCCCACTGGTACATCACTTAACACACCCACTGTTCCTAATAGAAATGTAGCGATCATTGCTTTGAAAAGCAGTTTCAGTAGAACATTGCTACGAAGAAACGGCTTCTCCAAGGTTCTTGAGAGTTCATAAGCAGGTCAACATTGGGTTCTTAAACTGCATTGCATTTCTATTTTTAACTGATGGCAATGATAACTTTACAAGCAAACCATACTCCCAGGTGCCTAAATGAGAGAGGTGAAAATCTAGCACATGAAGTCAAATTGTATAAGATGGTTCCTTCTCTGCAATTTGCATGATTTCAAAAATTCATGTCCTGCCTAGATTTGGGTCTGACCTAATTGTGATTGCCAACAGGATAAATGTGACTTCCGGCCACAAACTGCTTATTCAGCCGAAAAAGTACCTGCACAAAAACCTCTGTTTCCACCCAGAGAAGCTGCAAGGAGCTCTCCAGAGAGGCAGAGGAGGCTAAGACACCAAGGTCGGTGTTCTCAGATGATACACAACATGCCCTAATATTCTCAACCTGTTTATTGCCATGGGCATCTTTTCATTGGTCCTGCTTTGAAGCCCAGCAGCATCCAGTCAGTGTCTCTCCTGCACGTCCCACTGCTAACCTCTTGTGTACGGTTTTGTCTGTCTTCAGCGGATCCAGACGAGGACCTGTTGGGCCAGGCCTCTGTGGGACTGTCCCGATCAGGGGCATCACCCAGGGAGCCCTGGAAAGCCTCTGCTCACCTCGGCCTTCTGCCCCACGGGAAGAACACCAACTCTGACCTGCAGGGCAAGAATAAGCTGCACCGTGGGGGAGGGGACAGCCACAGAGGCTCGGCGGTGAACTACAGTCCCACCGTGAGCCCTTCAACCGCTCCAAGGTAAATACTGAAGGGATCTTCTGACAGAGGGTCTCTGTGGTCGGTGGGTCTGTTGGTTTTAAATTGTAGCATACAGCTCGATTTTAATGATGGGGCTTGAGTTTGCTTTTACCTACACTTGTATGTCAAGGTGTTATGAGTATCTTACTCTTTTGTTACCCCTAATTTTACATCTGCCCTCACATTTAACACAGAAGCTGTCATGTAAATAACTTGAGAACGCAGTTTCTAGACAGTGATATTAACTTTTATTTAGATGTGTTTGATGTATTTTTGTGTTTTTTTTTTGAAAGCCATCCATTCAGAGGAAGGTCAGAAGGACAAAGAAGCCAACGGAACACAGGGGCTGCTAAGGTGAGTTGTGACATGAGCAGTTACCTTGACCTGTAGTTTTACTTCCTGGTTAATATGCATAGTCAGTATATGGCCGAATAAATGTGTTAATATTTATCAGGTATCCAAGAAACAGAATGTGGAGAAGGAGGAGTCTTGAGGGGTGAGAAGAAGGACGGCATCATCAAAGGCTCGTTGCACTAACTGCAAGAGTCGAAACTTAATTGCGTGTGTGTGTGTGTTTGTCTGGAAAGGAACAAAAGCGATTTTACAAAGAAACACAATTTGTTGATTGTTAAGAAATGTACGATTGGATTAAGAGGGCATTGTAGAATAGTAGGTGTCCTTCAGGTGCATAGTAAATCTGTATGTGTAAGTAAATGCAGTTATAGCCTTTTAAAGAATTTTCCAAATGCTGGTAATACATATTGTTTGTTTCTGAGACTACGACTAATTGTGTTATTTTATAAAATCCTTTGCCCTCCCAATGTAAAGAATGTAAAACCTCTGTGCTGTCTGACCAATGTACTGCTTTCCTTGCACTATGTGTGTGTGTTATTCCTAATTTTAAATAATGTATATCTTATATCCTTTTTATACTTTATCCTTTTTAAAAGTAAAATCTTTGTTCAACCAGAAATATGGAAGGATAACTTAAATTTTATATTATGAAATAACTATGTGTTTCAATGCAAACTGCGGTGTTGTCTGGAACATAGCCAATATCAGAGTTCATGCTGGGTTGGGTTTAACAATTCTGTCTGGGTTAAAATAAAAAAAAGGTATTTTTCTGTGTCGATTTACTTTGAAAATTTTCAGAATAGTTTTCTTTTCTCCCCCCCAGAGGTTTCTAATGCGCATCTTTAGAAAGAAAGATGTGTGGTTTGTTACCATCATGAACATATTTTGACAACTCTGCCAGTTTACGCTGTCCCCAAAGAACAGGGTCTAAAGTATACTTTTAATTTCATCATGTACACTTTACACACTTCTTTGTGAAAAGACTGTATGAATAAAGGATTATAATAAACACGTCAGGAATTATAGTTCACCTTTTTAACTGTGAATGGATTATTTTTTAAGTACAGGGCATGTGAAGCAATTTACTGAATGGTTCTTGCATTACATTACATTTAGCTGATGCTGTTATCCAGAGCGACTGACAGTGAATAAGGTACAGGGACAGTTCTCCTGGAGCGGTTGGGGTTAGATGCCTTGCTAAAGGGCACTTCAACCATGGATGAGGGTGCAGGTGAACACTAGCCATTTACTTCCCCACTTTCCCATATATACTGAGACATTAAGAACTTAATTACTCCCACCGGATAGCCTCATCCACTATAAAGTTACTAGTTTTATTGCTATAAGTGCACTGATTAACTAGTTACCACATTGTGAAGCAGACTGCATTAAACAGCAAACCACCACTTACAGCTATTTGTTCTTATTCTACTCTTATTTTGAATTATAATGTGCTCCCTCTAAGTTTATTTACAATTTATGGTCTACTGGCTGTCTTTAGGCCCATCCCAGTACTCATCTCAGTCATATAAGGTAAAATCATTCCAACACAAGTCTAGTTCAGTGATGGGCAACCTGCCTTTACATGCTACAATCCTGTATTTGGACTAAGAACTGAATGAATTCCCCTGTATGAAGTGCACAGGTGGACAAGGCGATTTGGAATAGGTCTGCAGTGGTACTAGATTATAGCTTCTGAATCCAGGTCACCAATCACTGGTCTAGCTAATGTTCTGAACTAATTTACTGACTGGTTGTGTCCATCTTCCAATGTACTCGTCCTTAGCCTAAACAAATCTCCACATCTGTTTTCTTAAGTTTTTTTTTAATTGTAAAATTCTAAGTGCACAAAATTGCACACAATGGTTTAATCAGCTTTGTAACTAAAATGAATGTTTAAATGTTACATGCACAGACAAAGTAAATCTTCTTCAGAATGTTTAAAGCTTTCATTCTTTTAATGTACACCCAATTTAGTTTCTGTTATGAGTGTAAAGGAGGCCAACTTAAAGGAGAACTTCGGTGTAAAATGAAAGTTGGCATGTTAAAACATCATACCGAGTTGGTATGTGTACTGAGGAGCAAAATTGATTTAGCCTGTTGCATTCAGAGTTTAACTATTTTTTATAGTTTGACCCAGAAGGCTAACAATGGAAGTGGTAGGTGCCCTTAGATGAAGCATGACAACTACGCTATTTTTAAACCATTAAAACAGCTTGAAGAAACTCCACACTCCATCGGTAGTACAACAAAAGCTCTGGCATTCAAAACAAAGCACTGAAAATATTGTAAATGTACACAACATTTATTTAAAAAACTGTTCTTACATGCAGTAGTTTGCAGTTGTTTCTCGTCGCCGCCATGATGAAAGTCCAAACAAGTCTATTGTACTACCTCTCCTATTCTTCCTGCTGGTTCGTGTTCGTCAATCGACTTGTGCGGACTTTCATCATGGCGGCGATGAGAAACTACAGCAAGGTACTGCCTGTCTCAACTGTTTTATTAATAAATGTGTACACTTACAAAGTTCTCAGTGCCTCAATTTTAATGTCAGGGCCTTTGTTGTACTATCGATGGAGTGTGGAGTTTCTTCGAGCTGTTTTAATAGTTTAATTAACTTAAAAGTGTAAGTAAGCCATCTTGGTCTAGTAGCTATGCGCCCTGCAGAGATGACCACAGCTGATTGGGAATGGTGGAATTAAGGCCCAAATTGGCGGCATCATATAAGGCGTCCAAGTTGAGCAGCACCTTTTCTCCTCTGGTGCTGAGGTAATCCATAGGTAGGTGACCATAGGTAGGTGAATTCTGCTTTGTGTGTGTGTGTGTGTGTTTTGAGTGGCCATGTGAATTGGTTTGTTTCTTTGTGAAAGAGCCTCTCTGTGTATGTGTGTGTGTTGATCTTGTGTACAAACGCATATAACCCCAGTTACCTCACTTCCTGTTGGGCATGGTCAATGCATATACAAACGTTTTGGTTTTGATGAGCCCAACACAGCTATCAAATTTGGTGAGTGTAGCTGAAACTATATGCTGACCACAGGGCTCTAAGACATAAGGGGATGCTATGGAGCCTATGATGCATAGGAAGTGCACTTAAAAGTACTTAAAAAACCCTGAGTTTGTGAGAAAAAGAAGAAAGGATAATCTTTTGAAAAGCAATAGGGCTTTGCGCCTCCAGTGCAGGCCACAGCCACAGTCTGCAACCCCTGGTGCTCAAACCTTAAAAAATGCTATTTAAGCCTTATTCAGTTATGTTACCTATGGGCATGATTAAGGATTCTAATTAATTCATCGGGTCTTGTAGTTGAAGTTCATAGTTGTATACCTTTGATTGGATTATTGTAATTATGGGGTATGCAAAACAAAATAGGTGTTTCTGGGCTTCTAATGAGAGGTGCTGTGCATGCAAAGCAATGCACTATATTCTTTTTCCTAAGTTCCCTCATCTTCATACTGTTGTATTGTTTGGGCAACAATACATTGACTGTTTAAGGTTGTTTGAGAGATAAACCAGAAATGCACCAGTGTGTGTGTGTTAGCCCACCATAACATTAGACAGGCCTGGGAAAGCTGAGCAGAAGCTTCAGCTCCTAAATCCAGGTTGTCTATTACTGGGGGGGGGGGGGGGGTGTCATCCATGCCTGCAACTCTTTAGTCACCGTACCCTACAGTTCATAAGATCATGTTTGCAGATGGCCCAAAGTACTGCTGCGAGATTACACACTGGCACGTTGTTGCATTGGCTTCCCATCCATACCAGAGTTGACTGAAGGTTAAGGTTTTGCCCATTTGTTTTAGGCTGTAAAAAGGTGGGTAAAACTGAGTGGCAATCCTAGTGGTTTCAGAGGGAAAACCCTGCCACACATTTGAGCCAACCATTTTCTGAGCCAGTTGATCCTAACGAGCACACAAATCATCAGATGAGTAGATAGCTGATTAGTGAAATCCCATGTGCTGAGTGCACAGGCAGAATTCATGGCCAGGTTTTAACTTTAGCTCCATGTCTGATTTAAATTAAAATATCTGCTCCTAAAAATATCAATATTTGTACAAATTGAATGCAAATTTGCCTGGCATGCCTTTGCTCGTGTCGTCTCTGTTTTTCAGATAGAGATGGGAATGCAGTTTGTTCTGATACCACCTTGTATTGATAGTTGTTAATGATTAGTGCATGTGAGCTTTGTTTACGAAGAGGAAAAACTGTTTAAAGGTTGACTATTGATCCAACTCTGGACTAGTACATATATGCATTAGCTGACAAGCTTTGGATTGGTTTGAAGGGGTAGTGCTGGATGAACTTCTCTCTCCATTTTTCTTAAAACAAAAACGGTAAGTTATTTCAGTGGGAAGTCGATGGCATGTTCCAAAAACATGTTAAAAAATGTATAACACTAGCGGGAGAACAAACATGAAATAATGTCACACTGCATAGTTTGTGTTTTAATTGGATTAAAACGCCTTTTAGGGACTAAAGGACAATGGACTTTGAACAAGGTCTGACACATTAATATTCATGCAATGTTCTTGCATTCCCAAGGTGTCAGAGGAGAAAAAAATGGGAAGGAAAGTCCTGCGTTTGTTGGTTGCATTGCTGGTTCTTTCCAGTTGTATGGGCCATGACGATGGTTCTTCAGATCATGGACAAGGTCATGGACACAGTCCGGGAAACGAACGTAGAAGGGGGCGCCCAAAGGGGCACAAAAGGGGGCATGGACACGGACATGGACACGGGCAAGGACACGGACATGGACACGGACACGGACATGGACACGGACATGGGCACGAACATGAACCAAGCAACGTTACTGTGACACTGTCTAATGTTAACAGTATGTTTGCCTTCCATTTATATAAGCAGATTGTGTCCCTGCCTGAATATCAGAATGAGAATGTGTTTTTCTCCCCACTAAGTGTGTCTGCGGCATTAGCAGCTGTTAGCTTTGGGGCTAGAGGTGAGACCTATGAGGAGCTATTTCAAGGGCTGGGATTTAACTCCTCAAACATTTCTGAGGAGGAAATAGATGAAGGATTTCAGGATATTCTGCAAAACCTGAACCAGCAAAAAAAAGTTGACCTTAGAGCTGGGAGTGCATTGTTCATGAGTGAGTCCTTCAAGCCAAAAGCAGAGTTTCTGGAGGGAATGAAGACCTTCTATCTCTCAGATGGATTCACAACCAATTTCAACAAGAACGTCGAGGCTGCTAAAACGATAAATGACTATGTGAACAAGCAGACCAAAGGAAAAATTAGCAACTTGGTGGACCAGTTGGATCCTGCTACTGTGATGTACCTGGTTAGCTATATATACTTTAAAGGTAAAAAATATTTTATATATACATATATAGATTGTAAGTCCTAAGAATTGTGTATTTCAAAAGCTACAAATTACATCTACATATAACTGCTATTTGCATTCACATTCATCTATATCCACACTTTTTATTTTACAATTTCCAGGCAAATGGGAGATTCCTTTTTCTCCCGAGAGGACTAAAAATGGATTATTTAAGGTCAATAACACAACACAAGTGCAAGTGAAGATGATGACAAAGAAGCATTCTTACAGTGTGTACTATGACCAGGAACTATCCACCACTGTACTTCAGCTGTTTTACACCAAGTCCCTCTCCATGATGCTTCTCCTGCCTGACTCTGATCTGGCTGGCCTAGAGGATGCTGTGGGCCCCGAACATGTAGCAAAATGGCATAGATGGATGAAGAAACAGTAATTTATCCCTATTACTCTAACTTTTAATCCCATTGCACATTTAATTACCACTAAAATATTAATGTCACTGTTAAAATGACATTTACAGCTGATATACATTTTTCATTAAGAAGGTTGACAGGTTTGACTATTTTAATAGAGGGATTTTTATTGTTTCAGGGAGGCCCTGGTGTCTGTTCCAAAGTTTTCCATTGAAACGTCATATTCTCTCAGAAACATTCTGAGCGGAATGGGAATGTCAAACATCTTCAGCTACAGTGCCAACTTCACGGGCATTTCTGATGAACCTATTTTTGTGTCTGAGGTAAGTGCATGACTGGAATGTTAAAAAAATGCTGAGCTAATATCAGTTTTTCTTTTTTTTTTACAATCTAAAACTACTGCCCTCAGTTTACATAGTTTGCATTGTTTGATTTGAATGCTTTTGACTAGCACTCATTTCTTCATAAATGATAACGTATGATTAACAGGATCTATTTCTTCTCTACCTCCCTTTTTAAGGTTGTACAGAAAGCCACTCTTGATGTAGATGAGACTGGATCAACAGCATCTGCAGCTACAGGAGTGGGTTTTACGCCTTTGTCTTACAGACCTGTAGAAACAATTACATTTGATCGACCATTTATGGTTTTGATCTCAAACCATTATGCATCGAGTATAATGTTTTTGGGAAAAGTGGTCGACCCAACAAAAAAATAAAAATTGTACAATGCTGAATCAAGTGTCCGAATTGTCAAAGTGCCAGTCCATAGGCATTTAAGATGTTAAAGGTTTTGACTTTGAAGTTTTAAATAAACATCTTACTGGAAGAAAAAAAAAAGGTCTCTGTTTTCACTTCTGAAAATCTTCCACAGTCCACGTGTTTAACTTCTGTTAGACAACGAAATGCTGTCTTCAGTGAGGTGGGGGAATCTCAAATGCAAGAGCACACCTACTACAACGGCTGGAGCTGTTGAAGGCTTACTTATTAGTGTTATGGAATCCTGTTCCTGGAACAGATGACAACGTTATATGTAGTCATGTCCGCTCGTTTATCATTCACCTTCCACTCTCATGACAAGTGCATCGATTATGCTGAAATCCATTACCGTGCATGCGCCAGACATTTTTGTTTTCGATTGCTTAGGCCTGTGGCTGATGGCGTTTCCCTTTTGCCATGGCTGAAAACGCAGGGGAAGGGGATAAAGAAGGACCTTTTTATCGAGAACGAATTAAATGCTCACCCGAAGAGGATGCAAGACTCGAAAGGCAGCATTTTTGGAAAGTCATCGATGCATTTAGATATTACAGGTATTGCGGTGTGTTGTGCTACGCATTGTAGTGTTAGCTAACTAGCTCTTATTCAACGTTCTCTGTAGTTAGCATTGAAAACGCCAATTTTAGCATAGTCGAAAGTTTTGATAGAGCACTAGAGAACAGTACTTAACATCAAGTGCACAACTTCCTAAACTATTATGCTATATAGGCTGTACTTGTAACTTGTAACCTTATTTCCTACGTTAGTGGGGATTACAAACCAACTAATTGGTATCAGATGCTGGTGTTCACAGTTTGTGACAGGGCAAACATTGGGTCATCTGAAAACATTTGAGTGTTGACAAAACTTGGTCCGATATAGTCGTCAATAAGTTACAGTTCAGTGACATTAACATACTGTTCCATGGCTAGGTAGTACAACCAGTTGCAGAATCACATCAGTGCCTTCTTGTTAATTAGTTAAATGTTGCCTAGTTTTGACGCCCCATGCATTTGTACCCTGGCATGTCAAAGACACTAAGAGCAGACTACCTCTGCAAAAAATTGTAATGGCTGCAGATTCAAGTACACTCCACTAGATTTATTTGTCTATCCTTTGACTTTCATCCACTTTCACAAGCTTGCAGTCAACAGGTCTTTTTGGCAAGTCATTTGAAAGGAAAATCAATGCTTTACCCGTCAGTTTAGGTTGCAGATAATTTTCTGAGGAATGTTGACTAGTCACAGGTGCGTCAGAATGAAAACCCACTTAGAGTAAGATCATGACTAGTAAGACTGTTCTGTGTAGATAACCTGGCTACCCTAAATTGTAGAGTATGTGTTTTCATGTGTAGAGTTGTGATTTATCTTGTTTGTGATGTTATTTTTATGACATCACCCAGGCCTATTTCAAAATACTGTACCTCTTTTTCAATATCACTTAGGCCTACTGTCTTTCATGTATATTATGTACATTCTTTACTGTATAGATTAAAGATAGAAGCAAGCACATGTCCATTATGGGAAATAAAGAAATGGGTAGGATTAATCAGATTGAATAGGAATGGCTTGACCTAAACTCACAAACCGTGAGGGGAAAAAGTTAATGACAGCCATTATTAAAGCTGCCTTCACTAGGAAACAGGGACAATCTTCAAGAGTGCATGTGAGACACATTAGAAGTACATACAAGCTCACTGAAATTTCTGTTTTCCTCTCCATTTATAACAGGGGGTTGCTAAATTGACTCCCCAGTCAATCATGTCTGATTAATGTTTCGTTCCTTGTGTCCTTTAGAGTGCATGTGCGGGAGCGGGTCAACCGGGCGGAGCGGCACTTCCGGTACCTTCCGCAGCACCACCAGCAGCTCGTCCCGCAGTTCCTGCCGAACCTGGACAGGATCCGCGACTGCATCGACCACAACCATGAGGTACTGCAGGCCATCGTCCACAACTGCGTCCACATGTTCGAGAACATGGAGTACGGTGAATATGTGAGTTTTGTTTCCCCCCTCCAGAAGTTGACCTTTAAGTTTGTTTGTTTTAATGTCCCTGAATCTGAACTTGAAAATGTTTTTGATTGCTGTTGTGTCTTAAGCCAAATGTGATAAATTGATGGATGGATGGATGGATGGATGCATGAATGGATGCATGAATGGATGAGTGGATACATTATTGATCCCAAAGGAAATTCCATTTTAATACCTACATGTTAATCTACATGTAACTGGTAATCTGTCATCGCACCTATGGAGAAGGGACCATTGCATTACAGACCAGCTTGAATATTACAGAGACACTTAATTCAGTTGTACATGTGGCGTTCACTGTCTTCTTCCTTCTTTCGTGCAGGCAGGGAAACATGTTTTCTAACTGTACATATGACAATAAACTTGAACTTGTAAGCAATGACATTAGCTTGTTACTGTTTCACCTGTTGCCAGGACGACCAGAGGAAGATGTGGCCCTCGTCCACGTTTGACATGGACAAGCTCAAATCCACCATCAAGCAGTTCGTGCGAGACTGGAGCGAGGACGGCAAGGCCGAGAGGGACTCCTGCTACGCTCCGCTCATCGAGGAGATCCAGAGACAGTTTCCTCTGGACAAATGGTATGTTTGCATCGGACAGTACTGCATGTCAAGTAGAACTTAGGTACTTTTTTGCACAGTTTTTCATACACTCTTTATGCAGTTACAGTTGTAGTAGTTAGCAGTCGCTTTTCTCCAAAGTCACGTGCAGCACCATAAATCACAAAAAATCATCAACAACAATACTAGGCTAGCTTCTAGAAAACTAATAAAAACACGATATTACGTGGAAGTATAATTAAATTGTAATAACGTTGTAATGCACTGCAAAATATACAGGGCTGGTAATTCATCAACTAAGTTTAAACAAAAAAGATATGTTTTTAAATGTCTTAAAAAGATTAAAAAAATGTTTTTGTTGAATCTGTTTATGCGCTGCTAGTGATGCTTCCAAGGTCAACGTGTTGGTGCCAGGTGCGGGCCTGGGGCGGCTGGCGTGGGAGATCGCCAGTTTGGGCTACACCTGCCAGGGGAACGAGTGGAGCTTCTTCATGCTCTTCTCCTCCCATTTCGTGCTCAACAGGTAGCCACCCCTCTGCCCACTGTGGTCTATGATTTAATGCACTGCACTACACCCTTTACACATGTTTTGCTATGCTCTTAAAACAGACTGTGGACATACTCTAGGCTGTTTGTGGTAGATAAGGCATACTACATGCATGAGGTGCCCTTGAGGGGGATCTAACCCCACATTGCTCTAGGGGGGACTGTCCCTGTACCTAATTAACTGCAAGGCATCTAACCCCACATTGCTCTAGGGGGACTGTCTCTGTACCTAATTAACTGTAAGTTGCGCTGGATAAGAGTGTCAGCTAAATGTGTTGCAAAAGTAACAACATTTCTGGCACTGGAAATTAAAACAAACTGAGAAAACACCACACTCACCATTTCCACTGGGCCCTTCCACTGACTTTGTGTTCTCACTTGAACACAAACATGCGACAGTGACTCCGACTAGACAGCTAGCACTGCATGAACACGTTTGTGTGGATGTCTTCTGTGGTTGTCTGAGCGGTGTGCTCTCCTTTGTAGATGGGGGTGAACTGGTCCATCCTCCAAAACTCTGACTGGCCTGCAAAACAGCCAGAGGGAGGGCAGGCAGGCAGGCAGGACCAGCACAGCAATGGGAGGCTAGTATGTCTACCAGTCTTAAGACCAGCCCTTTGCATTCCCTCTCAGGTGTGAGAAGGAGAACTCTATGACCCTGTACCCTTGGGTGCACCAGTTCAGCAATAATAAAAGGTCCTCAGACCAGATTAGGCCCGTAACCTTCCCGGACGTCAACCCCCAGAGTCTCCCCTCAGACTCCAACTTCTCCATGGTGGCGGGAGATTTTCAGGAGGTGTACACTGAACCAGGTGAGTGACTTTTCATAAAGTGAGTTAAGTTCATAAACGCGCCCGACTCACAAAACTTAGTTAACTAAGTGCTGTTACCTAGAACATTGGAAACTCAAAAAGCAAAAAAGGAAACAGCACTCCTAGTCATGACATTTTATTGCCCGTCATGTGAATGCCCCAGTGCCACAGCTTTCTCCTAGTGCCCCCCAACTGTTGACGATGATTAAGGGTCTTGGACTATTGAGTCCCATTTTTGTCATTGTGATCGCACAGCACAGCACACAGTGCGCACAACGAAATTCACCTCTGCATTTAACCCATCACACACGTGAGCAGGGGGCAGCCATGACAACAGCGCTCGGGGAGCAGTACGTGTGGACGGTACCATGCTCAGGGTACCTCAGTGGTGCTACTGGCGACCCGGGATTCGAACCTGCCACCCTGCGGTCACAGGTCCGATACTTTAACTGCTAGGCCGTCGAATCCCGTACTAGTAGGACGAACGTAGGTGAGGGAGTAAATAAATAGTACTCTCCTGCACCCTCATCCATGGCTGAAGTGCCCTTGAGCAAGGCATCCAACCCCACATTGCTTCATGGACTGTACCCTGTACAGAAAATAACTAAGTTGCTCCGGATAAGAGCGTCAGCTAAGTATAATGTAATGTAATAATGCTGGAAAAAACACACACATTTAAAACACACATCTGGCGTGGCGCCGTAAAGAACTTGCTACACGCCTTCAAGGTTGTCACAGCGCAGTCCATCCCTTTGCCTTGCAGATACCTGGGACTGCATAGCAACCTGCTTCTTTATCGACACTGCCCACAATGCTATCGACTACGTGGAGACCATCTGGAACATTCTGAAGCCTGGTGGGGTCTGGATCAATTTAGGTGAGTCTTTTTGAAGTGACCCTTCTAAGAACGGCCAATTATTAGTGTTGAAAAGGAGACTTTTTTTTCTGCCTTGAGTCACAGAGAAGTTTATTTGCATCTTTTCCTTATTTCCTTCAGGACCACTTCTGTACCATTTTGAAAATATGGCAAATGAACTTTCCATTGAGCTAAGCTATGAAGACATAAAAGCTGCCATCTTAAAATATGGATTCGAGTTGGAGGTAAATCTTAGAGGTTATGTCACAGAGTCTCTCATTGTAATCACTCTTTTGAAAATATTTTTTTGTCTGCCCTACCAGAACGTTGGATGAAATATGTGTGAAATGACATGTACAATCCAGTTACATTCCAGCAGAATGCAGTTCTGCACACCTTATGTGTTTGTTTCTCTGCAGGAGAGTTGATACCATGCTGAGAGACTCTTCTCATGTTAAGGGAACATTCCCTTTCTGGGGGGACGTTTGGGCACATTGTCCAAGTTTCCTTAGAGTTATTTTCGTTTTTTCGTTTTTGAATTAATTCAGACGATCGCCAGATCTGGCAGAAACACTTTAGCTATTAGCCTATGATAAATCATTGAATCGGATTAGACCAATAGTAAGCTAATAACTAAAATACTACTGCCAGACCCGAATATCAGCTGAAATTACTCAAGCCAAAACTTCATTCAAAAACTCAACTGTTTAAGGGAGTTGGAAAATGAGCCGAGTAGAGAGATTGTTTTAAGAAAAGCAGTGTTCGTTTTAAGAAGGAACATGTTACATGTGGTGTGAAGTAACCCACAGTTCATTTCAGAGTAGCATGACTCTCGTTTGTGTTTAACCTTTCAGAGGGAGAGAGAATCAGTTCCCACAACGTACACAGAAAACGATCGCTCCATGCTCAAGTACTTGTACGACTGTGTGTTTTTTGTGATGCGGAAGCCAGTCCATCTCTGCAATGGCCAACAGGATGGAGGGGACAGCCACCATGAGGAGCCACAACGAACACAAGGAACCAACCAGACGACCACGTGACCAACCGACAGTATGGGCTTGTCTGAAATCGATGGCTGGCTGGCTAGTGGCTGGCTTAAAGTAATGCATTCTGGACTGTTTTTGGACAGTTTTAAGTCCAGAAGGCATTACTTTAGACCAGCCACTAGCCAACCAGCCGATCTCAAACAAGTCCAACATCATAAGAATTGCAGTGCTATAGATGATTGAAACTCTAAAGCACAAGCCATTAAATTCCGCTCATGCGTTTTTATCCATGGACAACCAAATAATCCTTTATGAAGTCATCCGGACTGACACTAACAGATGGTGTTTTTATCTGTCTGTGGATATATATGCCATGTTAAGGTGCCTGTTATTGTCTTTATGTCGGCCTCCCTTCGAGGTGTGCTACTCTCACTCACATCCTGGAGGACAGCAGAATCTCTGTCTGTGTTTATTTATTTTCTTACAGTGTACCCACAGAGAATCCCTGGGGTTGGGGATAGTGTATATTGGCATTTGGTGGAGCCAATGTGAGATGTGTTGATTTATAGTTCTGAGCAGCTGGCCTCCACTGGGTAACAAGTAATTTTATGCCTCAATAAACGATTGTACATTGATAAATTTGTGTAGTATGTCAGGATATCATGAACAACTTTACAATAAAGCAGAAGGTTTTTATACATACGTTTGTAACGAGTTATTTAAAGGCTACTTTTCTGGATTATGTCGTTGTTGTTGCTATTCCAGAAGGGGGAGACACTGAGTAATGGTAGTGGCGCAGGAAAGTGACGACACGTGGAAGCCACAGAGGACTGTCCGTAAGTGCAACAGCTAAAGAAGTCTATCTGAGTTGGTGTGTGCACACATGACGAAACGGAGGGCAGAGGGAGTAATTTATCATGACTCGCCTCATAAAAGACTTTGCTTCCAGTCTTTGCGCAACGAAACGGCGTTACCTGATATACGAGTTGTCCGAGATGCAGGCGGTTCGTCTTTGCTGTCTTTCTTGAGTAACCACTGCAGGAAAAGGAATCATGTCGATGCTGGAGAAACACAGGAGTTCTCTCGACCGCGGAAAAGGCCATTAAAAAGCAAGACAAACGGGACAGTCTTGACCGATAATGTTGACAATTCTGGAAGGTTCCGGGATGTAGGCATGCAGCAGGTTGCACCGAAAAAACGCCCTCGCGAGGAGACACAGCTTCATGAAGCAGACCACATACCAAATGTAATTAAATATAATCTCTTGTAGTCTTAAAGGCGTTTAATTAAAATCTGTGGCTGTGAGGGCCGGGGTTACCTTTTTATGCAGAATAGCTGAGTAGCTTGCATTATATCCGCACGGTGTCGCTGATGGTCTGTGTTGTGCACCTGAAGCATAATCTTGTTGCGCTGTGGTTCATGCCAAATTGCACAGAACACTTCAACCAAAATTGACATTTTAAATAGTAGTTACACTACTAAAGTAGTTAAATAAGAAGTGCTGAAAGCACTGACTCTTGGACTATAGGCTACAATGTGATCTCTACGAAGGTCAGAAAGTGAAAGTTCTGCCACACTTGTTTCAACCAGTTTGCTGAGCCATCCTAATTAGTGTGACTCTTCAGCCAGGTAGCTGAGCTAATTGGAGAACAGGCAGGAGGAATATATGGCAGGACTTGTACTCTATCGAACTGGTGTGCCCACCTCTGTATCTCTGGAATAATATGAACTCTTTCTGTTGTTTGTAGGGAACTGCAAAGGCAGATGAAGACCTGATTTCTTTCAACACATTCCAGTTCTGGAGAGCTCCTCTGCCGGAACTCGATATGTCTTTGCTGCAAAACGATGTCTCTCCTGATCCCATGGCCACAAAAAACTGTGAATCCATGAAAAACTCTGAATCCATGGAGACATAAAGATTAGTGTGTAGGTCTATGAAAAGAAGGACGTTGGTCGAAATGCGTGTGCATGCAAGCTATGGCCAGTATGCCTGCCCCTTTACAAGACCAAGATATTTGCAGTGTACAAATGTGGGCCTAAAGAACTTACTTCACTAAACTGTGCTTTAACCGAAAAATCAGCTCATGATTTCTTAATTTGATGGGAAATTTGTTTAGTTTGATGCTGGTTGTAAGTTTTTGGAAGAAGATTTTTTTTTTTTTTTCCGGACGACATTTGACATGTTCAATCTCTAGAATAGCATGACCACCTTGTTTGCTCTAATGCTTTGCATTAATAAGCTCTTAATTTGTGATACCCAGACTGCAAGAGCACCTGTAGTCCACACATCGCAGACAACTACTTTGGTACAAGTTAAAAGGTTTCCTTTTTGTATCTTGTCAGTTTTTAGATGTTCTGATGTATAAAGAATTGTGTTAGTGGAAAGTGTTAGGAGTAGGTGGAATAGAATTCAGTATAAACTGTTACCACCACTGCCATAATGTGTATTGCGATTGCTTTTTGGCTATTAAATGTTTGTTTTCCCCGTTTGGTGTTATCTCATCATTGACTTTGCCAGCATTGTGATATTTATTCATTATCTTATCCCCATATCCACCCTCTGCTAGTTATCCTAAATGTTGTGTTCAGGCATCCAGGGCTGCATTATGGATTAAAGCACCCCTGGACACCCCACACCTCCCTTCTGGGACATTGGATCCAACTCCAACCAACCTGTGAGAGGCTGGCACACCTCAGTTTCTCAACAAATTATTTATTTGAATATTACCACAGGCCGAATGTACTAAGTAGTTTTTATAGTAGTTTTATTGTACATATCTCTCCTTGTTATTTATGTGTGCACATTATGGGGAAGCTTGTAATCTCATTATACTTGTATAACGACAATAAAGGCATTCTATTCTATTCTATTCTATTTCTGGACCTAAGAGCTACTTGGGCAACCTTATTGTGGTCTTCATTTAGTTGTTGAGTTTTGCAACAACTTCTTATGGAGAATGAATGACTGCGGTCCGTGAACTTTGACCGTTAATAATTGAGCGCACACCAGATAAAAAACCGAACACTTCAGGTGAAAGACGGGCAGAGCACTTCACAGCCTAAGCAAACAGCATGGTAGGTGTCTGGTGTCTTTAGAGTGTCTTGGTAACTGGATGTCAAAAAACCTGCCTGGCAGTAGGAAATACACACGGAGAAATCAGTTGACTTAAGGCTAGAGATGCAGTTTTAAATTATAATTTAAACGAGGGCTAGAATTAATGGAAATGGGGCTGTTCGGTGCATCTAACATGCGTCTAACATGCGTAATTATAATTACCCAATGGCCGATGTGTGTGCACATTCAGAAGTTGTTGGATCAAATATGTTTGATTTTTTATTATTTTACTTTCGGAACCCTGGATTTTGGTTTATTTGTTAGGTTTAACTGTTAGGGCGTCTGTCCCAACAGCCAGTTTGCTGCGTAAGAAGATGCCCATTTATTTATTTAAATAGCGGACATTGGCTAAATGTTATAAAAGTATCATGTGTTTACAAAACACCTAGTCAAAATTTGCGGATCCCTTTAACGAACATTTCCACGAAAGCTGTCCTCGTTAACAATCTCGCTTTATAGGCACTATAAAGTCTTAATGGTCCGTCAGCAGTCCTTTAGAGCTTTTTAAATGTAGCATTTTTTCTACCAACATTTTCATGCCGCGACGCCTCTTTTTTATCGGGAAATCCCTCCCACTCCTTCCTACACTAACTAAACACATAACTCTACAGAGGCACTCAAGTTTGGCAAAATATAGACGTGACAAGGAGATGCGGTTGACCTGACAAATGGAGGTAATTAAAATTGCTCAAATTTTGTCACCTGCAGTAAAATCGTCTACTGGGTTTGACAGCCTCACTTATTGAATGAAAGACATATTGTATGTATTTGTATATTTTATACCTACACAGATTTTGTAGACGTTTTTTTATTATGTAGGCTATCAGTTATGCTAAAAGGCAAAAGTGGTCCAGCCTTAGGTAGCCTACAGGTGCACTTAAATAGCAACAAGTGAATAGAGGAGTGCTGAAGTCATTGATAACTGTGTATGTTAAGTAGCCTAGAGATAATTTTCGAACAGTGTTGTAAAGGGGGTGGGGGGGCTTTTTTTTTACTCTAAGCAGAAGGATTCCTTTGGTCTTTCCAAGTAAGGTGTAGCCTACATACATCAGGGTAGTTCCGTTGGAAATATGTTAATGAGCTTGTAAACTGTTCTCTCTCATCTTTCAGCTTTCAAAACCTCCCAAATATCTAAGAAACAGTGGACGTCATCACATTTACCGTTACCTTTCTCCTTCTTAGCTTCTGAAATGTCGGCAGTAGTGTTTTCTAGCCTGCCAAACTTGCGCCCCATTTAAGATCTAAATTCGACTTAAGTTTCAGCTCTGTGTCGGGGTAGGAGGGGGCTGTTTATGTAGACTCAATGCTGAATGCATGGTGTGGCTTGCGTTTCATGCCCTGGAATACCAGGAAGGGGATGTGTGTGCATGCTTCCTGTGAATGCCTTTAAAGGAGAACTTCGGTGTAAAATGAAAATTGGCATGTTAACATCAAACCGAGTTGGTATGTGTACTGAGGAGCAAAATTGATTTAGCCTTTTGCATTCAGAGTTTAACTATTTTTTATCGTTTGTCCCAGAAGGCTAACAATGGAAGTGGTAGGTGCCCTCAGACGAAGCATGACGACCACGCTATTTTTAAACCATTAAAACAGCTCGAAGAAACTCCACACTCCATTGGTAGTACAACAAAGGCCCTGACAACTGAGAACTTTGTAAGTGTACACAACATTTATTAATAAAACAGTTTTGACAAGCAGTACCTTGCTGTAGTTTCTCATCGCCGCCATGATGAAAGTCCAAACAAGTCGATTGTACCACCTCTCTTCCTATTCTTCCTGCTGGTTCGTGTTTGTCAATCGACTGGTGCGGACTTTCATCATGGCGGCGACGAAAAAACTACAGCAAGGTACTGCTTGTCAAAAATGTTTTATTAACGAATGTTGTGTACACTTTCAAAGTTCTCAGTGCCTCGTTTTTAATGTCAGGGCCTTTGTTGTACTACCGATGGAGTGTGGAGTTTCTTCGAGCTGTTTTAATGGTTTAAAAATAGCGTAGTCGTCATGCTTCGTCTGAGGGCACCTACCACTTCCATTGTTAGCCTTCTGGGACAAACGATAAAAAATAGTTAAACTCTGAATGCAACAGGCTAAATCAGTTTTGCTCCTTAGTACACATACCAACTCGGTATGATGTTTTAACATGCCAATTTTCATTTTACACAGAAGTTCTCCTTTAATTGTCTTTTGTCCACATACTTTATTTGTGCATGAATCATTTCAGGACGCCCAAATGGACTCCTAAATTTGATCATTTTGGAAAACATTTTCACGGAATACATTTTCTAACTTGGTTGTACCCAATCAAGTGACAAATACCAATTGTTTGTCAAACTGTTTACTTGTAGCCTACAAAATGAAAGGCTAAATTCCATGATGGAATTTCCCACTTCAAAGAGTGTTGGAAATTGCAGTGTAAACTGCTTGGCATTGCAGTCCATAGTGAATAAAGCTTTAGTTTTACAAGCTAATTTCCACAGGTAAATATATTCATAGAAAGAATTCAGTTGATGATTCCCTCTGCTATGTTATGGACAACAACATGATCACTTCCATCAGGTGATGTAAGTAATTTTATTTTATTTATTTTTTTAGTCCAGTAAAACTTGGATTGAGGGAACTTTCTTCAAGAGAGAATGCGCAAAGTTCCTTCCAGCATCCAAAGACACTCACAGGTCCAGCTGATTTTTTACTGTCTTTTAAAGCAGAATATTTTGACAGTTGTATTCTCCAAATATTAAAATATGTATTTCTTTTTTTTTCCAGATGTTCTGCAGCTTGTCAGGTGTGCCAAAATCTTATCAGGTACCACAGTTTGTTGATAAAGTAATCACATCATTTATTGACGTTTATTTGCGCCATCTATATTTAATTAGTTTATGTAGTGCCAGTACAAACAAAAATGACTTTAAACTGCATTGCAGATCACACGGCCTAAATCCCAAAACTCCATAAGCAGAAAACAATTGCAGTTGATTTAATTTATGAACCTCCTATCCCCTCACAATCAAAGCCTTTCTCCTGTCACTGGCGCTGTGGTTCAGGTCTTTGACAGTGATTCTGTCCTCTTCTCTTCCTCAGGTGCTACTGTGGGAGGCTGATAGGGGAGCACTCAGCACTCCAGCCCAGAAGCCTCAGCCTCTCCCTGTCAGAGCCAGCTCAGGATGCCGGGGAGTGGTCAGTAGAGCTCCATACCCAAACCAGTCCAACAGATGCCTATGGCTCCATTGACTTCCAGGACAGTGCAAAGAGGTCTTGTCGGGCCAAGGTAATATGACAGAAGATAAATATTGGTCAATGACAAGATTATTTTCTATGCATATTTTATCCATTCTGATTGATTGATTGTTTAATTGATTGATTAAATGATTGATTGACTGATTAAATGATAAAAGTAAGCTGTAGTATGTCCACCTCATAGTGTCTGAAGTGTTGTAGCCTCCTTCAGGGGTGCAGCCAGAAACTTTTTTTTGGCCCTGTAAAAAATACAAATTTGGGCCTTGCTATTATTTTACAACAATAATATGATTATTAAAGCAACACCAAGTAGTTTTCGTCTTTGGTCACCCTACAAGTTGGAAGTGTAATTGTCCCTCATTCAAACTACAGAGACGCTCCAGTCCTCCAAATTTAAGAGTGGCAAAGTGAAATCAGAAGTGCCTTTCACCCATATACAAGTTGATGAACCACTGAAATGATTTTGAAAACATTAAAGTTGTAAAAACTACTTAGTGTTGCTTTAATACTGTCCTCAAATAGCCTCATTCTAACGCTGGGTCCTTAGAATCCTAACTTATCCCATCCTTTCGCTCCCACTCTAATTACGCACCTGGCCTCATTGCTGTGGCTCTCCCTCCTGCAGTACATGAGACTGTCATGTCCACCTAACTACGCCCCTGGCCCTGTAACTATGCTCCTGGCCTTATTGCTGTTGTGCTCCCTCCTGCTGTACGTGAGAATGTCATGTCCACTTAACTATGCCCCTGGCCCTGTAACTATGCCTCGGCCTCACTGCTGTGGCTCTCCCTCCCGCAGTACGTGAGAATGTCACTACATCCCTGGCCCTGTAACTATGCCCCTGGCCCTGTAACTACGCCCTGGCCCTGTAACTACGCTCCTGGCCTCACTGCTGTTGTGCTCCCTCCTGCAGTATGTGACACTGTCATGTCCACCTAACTACGCACCTGGCCCTCTAACTACGCCCCTGGCCCCGTAACTACGCCCCTGGCCCTGTAACTACGCCCCTGGCCCTCTAACTATGCCCCTGGCCCTGTAACTACGCCCCTGGCCCTCTAACTACGCCCCTGGCCCTGTAACTACACCCCTGGCCCTGTAACTACGCCCCTGGCCCTCTAACTACGCCCCTGGCCCTCTAACTACGCCCCTGGCCCTGTAACTACGCCTCTGGCCCTCTAACTATGCCCCTGGTCCTCTAACTATGACCCTGGCCCTGTAACTACGTCCCTGGCCTCA
>CM050217.1:7372500-7417500 GCA_027475355.1 Coilia nasus
CCCTGGAGCAGCTTAGCATCGCCCTGGCCTGGGACCGAGCGGACATCGCTAAGAAACACGTCCTGGTGTACGGGCAGCACTGGCAGGTATCGATGCCGTTCATCTCGTACTACATCATCTTCATTTCATACAGAGGGTCTGGCTGTGCTGCATTGAGAAACGTTTGCTTTAGGGCTGCACGATATTTGAAAAATGTGCCATATGCGGTAACATTGCTGAATGTTGCAATGACGATATGTTTTGAGATAAATAAACAAATATTTAAATATAGTTTTAACATCTTTCAGCTTAATCTTCACCGCTAGGCCATAGCCAGTGTACAGCCTATGGGGTAGATATCAAGGGTAGTAAGACTCCACTTGATTTCCCAAATATCTTAACCCTGTGGAAACATGGGTTAACTGGAATAAATAGGACATTACTGTAAGCTGTTTTACAGTAATGTCCCATTTATTCCAGTTTAGCCATATTTTGCGATATGTATATCACGATACTGTATGTTGCGGTATCACATGGAGGTGCAGGCTCTGCTGAAGTTTATTTGGATTGGATTGGATCTGCCTTTACCCAATTGCTAACGTCTGATTGCGCCGTATGCAATTAGGCTGTCTATGCAGTACAATTCAAATGTAGCACACAACATCGCTCACAAACATGCTCACGTAAAGATTTTTCCGGAGTCATCAATGTCAATGTCAGTGGAAGCAAACCCAGACTACCACTGTAGAGAGAAAATATTCGAGTGGAAATGCATAGGCAGGCATATTGCCAGGCTAGAAAAATGCAGGGTTGCATAGTGAATACATACTTTAGCCACATTATGAGATGAAGTGAATGAACTGAACTATGTAGTTTGGTTCAGGGATTAATGTAATCGTGTAATTAGTCAGTAAATTGATTAACAAGCCTAATTAAGAAGCCTAATTGACACAAAATAGAACTCCAACACACACTCACACACACGCACACACACACGCACACACAAACACACTGAATAACCATTCATCTAGGCATGTTGTTTTCATGTGTGGCTATGTTGCAATTAGCTGAACTTTCTCTCTTTCTCTCTCTCCGTCTCTCGCCCTCTTTCTCTCTCTCTCTCTTTCTCTGTCTCTCTGTCTCTCTCTGTCTGTCTGTCTCTCTCTCTCCGTCTCTCGCCCTCTTTCTCTCTCTCTCTCTCTTTCTCTGTCTCTCTCTGTCTGTCTGTCTCTCTCTCTCCATCTCTCGCCCTCTTTCTCTCTCTCTCTGTCTCTCTCTCTCTTGCTCTGTCTCGTCCTCTTTCTCTCTCTCTTTCTCTGTCTCTGTCTCTCTCTCCGTCTCTCGCCCTCTCTTTCTCTCTCTCTCTCTCTCTCTCTCTGTCTCTCTCTCTCTCGCTCTGTCTCGTCCTCCCCCTTCTGTCTCGCTCTCTCTGTCTGTGCCCACCATAGGTGGGCTCCTTGGAGCAGGCTATGCTGGATGCCCTGGTCATGGACCGAGTCAGTTTTGTGAAGTTGCTGATTGAGAATGGAATGACAATGAACCACTTTCTGACCGTTTCTCGTCTGGAGGAACTTTACAATACAGTAATACAACCTTTTGTATATTCATATACAGTCTTCATTTTTAAAAAACATGTTAGTAATTTTCTGGTGAAAAGGCTGCATAGGTGTGATGGCAAAGGCAACCTTTTTTTCACTAGAATTCACACCTTAGTTTCTGGTGTTACCTTTGCATGTATGTTGTTTGGGCATGATTATACAATTTTAAATTGCTATACATGGGGCTCTTATGTTATAAGCCTTTATAGCAGAAATGACTTACATTCATTGTCATTTGTTTTTCTTGAAGCATCAGAGACCAGCCGATAATTTTCTTCATCACTTGATTGAGGATGTTAAAAAGGTAAACGCTTGAGAAGAATTTTCTGGTAATATAGAAGAACATGTTTTTGATTAAAGGTGTACTTCCACGAGAAACCGTTTAGTACTTGCTCTTTTGAAATATGATAGGTCACCCCGAGTTGCATATGCATGCTGCATATCAAAATGTTTTTCTATCCCCGTTTTCTATATCAGTGAAAAGAAGACAATAGGCGGAAAAACGACCCAATGCTAAAAGTGCCTCCGGCGTGACGTAGACGCGGAGATACATATAAGAGAAACTGACCGAATGGGCTTTAATTAAATAATGTTAGCCTGTTTGACTGACTCGCATAACATTACCAGGCTAGTTGAATGACTGAACTGCATTTAGCCGGGCACTTGCAGTGTTTTGTCATGCAAATATTACCATTCTGAAACGTTCATTGACAAACGGTCCGGAAGCGACTGTGCTTGTGCCATCTCTCCTTCCTCTTCGGATTCAGGATCAAACACATACAGCTGTATCTCCGTAGACATTCTGTGTGCAGTTTTAGCGCTGTCAAGTTGACTTGGCCCTTTACCACTCTGCTATCAAGTTGACTGTGGGGCAAAGGAAGCGGCAGGGAGCGTGCCTCTGGTGAAATCGTGTCGTTCTCCCCGCCCCACCCCCTCTACCAAACTAAAACAGCCTGAAACAGAAGCACTAGAACATTTTTTTTATTAACACTAGCGCACAGGGCAATTATTAATACTAGAGAACACCGCAAAATTAATGAAAACACGATGGAAGTACACCTTTAAAAGTAAGTTTTAATTTGGGCAGTGTCCACTTCAAATGCCTCTTGTCCAGTTAAAGCAAGTTTTTAAAGATTTTTTTTTTTTTACCTTAAAATAATGTTTCCAAAGTTGTTTCAGTGGTTCATCAACTTGTAACAGGGTGAAAGGCACTTCTGAATTTGCTTTGCCAACCTCCATTGGCTATAACTGCACTAAGTAAGTTTGTAGGAGCGGGCCGTCTTTTTGTAGTTGAAATGAGAGACGCTTCCGCTTCCAACCTGTAGGGTGACTGAAGAGGAAAACTACTTAGTGTTGCTTTAATCGGCCTGTTGATGTGGTTGTAGAGTTCTGCTAACTCTGTTGTATCACGCATGCTTATGCCACACACAGAGTCACCTTCCTGTGGGGTACAGGGTCTCCCTCATCGACGTGGGCCTGCTGATCGAGTACCTGATTGGGGGAGCCTACTGCAGCTCTTACACGCGCAAGAACTTCCGAGCTGTCTACAGTCGCCTATGCGCCCAGGTGCGGCCCTGAGAGGAAAGCCACACTTTTTGTGGGAAATAGGCTCATCATTCAACTCCCTTAGAATTATACAGTTCAGTTTTACAATTTTTTAAATCTATTCGGCTGATCTCTGGATCTGGCAGTAGCACTTTAGCTATTAACTTAGCACAGATCATTGAATCGGTAGCACTTTAGCTATTAGCTTAGCACAGATCATTGAATCGGTAGCACTTTAGCTATTAGCTTAGCACAGATCATTGAATCGGTAGCACTTTAGCTATTAGCTTAGCACAGATCATTGAATCGGTAGCACTTTAGCTATTAGCTTAGCACAGATCATTGAATCGGATTAGACGATTAGTAGCGTGCTGTATTACAGCATGCAGGTAAATCTTAAGGTTTTTATCTCAGGTATGAAGGTGCTGATCGGAACGTGTTGATGTTTCAGGGGGGCCCCTCGCAGAGCTCCGACCATTTTCCCAGACAGAGGAGGGGAGACTTCTCCCTAGCGGCACACTCAGCCAAGACTCCACATCGGGCGCCTTTCTTTCGCACCGCCCAGCCATACAAACAAGTCTGTTGACATGTCATTGTTTACCCTCTCTGGTTTCACGTTTAATTCTAAGCCATTCTGGGTTTTGCTGGGATTTGGGGGTTTTATTTGGGGTTTTATTAGTTACAGTTGTCCAAACTTGGTGGAGTTTCTTCGAGCTGTTTTAATGGACTAAAATTAGCGTAGTCGTCATGCTTCGTCTAAGGGCACCTACCACTTCCATTGTTAGCCTTCTGGGACAAACGATAAAAAATAGCTAAACTCTAAATGCAACAGGCTAAATCAATTTTGGTCTTCAGTACACATACCAACTCGGTATGAAGTTCTCCTTTAAGGTTTACTTAAGTCTTCATTCCGCTACACGTGTGCAATCTGTGTCATAGGACAAGTCTGAAGCCCCATCTGAGCAAAGGGCGGGGCCGAGCACCGAGCTGAGTGAACCGCCTCTCTACGTCTACAACTTCAACGACCTGTTTGTGTGGGCCGTACTGAAGCGCCGCCAGCAGATGGCGCTTTTCCTGTGGCAGCACGGGGAGGAGGCCATGGCCAGGGCGGTGGCGGCCTGCAAGTTGTACCGCGTCATGGCCGCCGAGGCCAGGCAGAGCAACATGGACGACAGCCTCGAAGAAGAGCTCAAGGGCTACTCAATGTCAGTGCGCGCACATTATACAATCACACAAACAAACAAACAGCACCCAGTGTCATTGTGATTACACGGCACACCACAGCACAGCACACAGTGTACACAACAAAACTGACTCTGCATTTAACCCATCACACACGTTAGCAGGGGGCAGCCATGACAAGGGCGCCCGGGGAGCAGTGTTTGGGGACAGTACCATGCTCGGGGTACCTCAGTGGCACTACTGGCAGTTGCAGACATCCCAACCTCCACAAACTCAGTTCCGGGAGATGTTGCCCCCCCCCCCCCCCCCCCCCCCCCCCGAGGCGATGTACAACAGCACACCACGGAGCGCAACATCTACCCCCCCCCCCCCCAAAGGCGATGTAGAACAGCACACAACGCTACACGAACATGAAGCAGGCATTACATTAATGTCTCGCGTGCAAGCTGTTGCTCGCTTGGTCTGGGTTCCAGGATATTTTATTCAAATTCCGGCCATCCTGGAGCCACTATCGATATGCGGGAGACTCCCGGAACTTCCGGGAGACTTGGGATGTCTGGAGTTGGTGGATTCAAACCTGCGGTCACAAGGGCAGTACCTTAGCCGCTAGGCCACCACTGGCACTACAGTGCTGCTGTACAGTGCCACACTACAAAGGATCTATCTCAATGTGCTTCATAGTTTGACAAAGGAGCACAGGACAGAGATACACATGGCATGCTTTGCTATAGTCCAGTAGTGCCAGAGAACCCAGTCAGGGCGCTGTGGAGAGCTCCATTAGTGTCCCCCGTAGATACACACACAAATACAGTGGTCTCTTGCTATATCGCGGTTTACCTTTCGCGGCCTCGCTGTTTCGCGGATTTTTTTAGTGCATGCAATCTCCTGTACAGTACAGAATGCGCTCAGCTTGTAAAATTTACATAAATCTTCCACCGCTAGCTGTGTGACTCTGAAGTGAAGTATGTTTGCAAGTGTGACCTTTGCCTGTCTGAGAAAAGTGTATAAGTGTAGTGAGGGGTTTTACAGCCCTAAAACATCTATAATAATTGTAAAAAATAAAGCTGACTATTTCGCAGATTTCGCCTATCGCGGTTTATTTTTAGAACGTAACTCCCGCGAATAACGAGGGACCACTGTATACAAAAAACATTTCTGACGCATACTCTTTGTACTCTCATAAAGAAGTAAAAAGGAATTTTCTGTGGTGAAGTTTAAAGTATTCTAACTGGTGAATGAACTAAACAAAAGTAAGTTATCTGACCTAACCTGTGTTGCCCATGTGATATCCTACCCTTACAGCAATCACCACACTACACAGTATATCCTTTTGGCTTCGTGCCGTTTATTGTCTCTGACACTCAACACTGTTTTAATGCTCGTGGCTTCCTTCTAATTCTCCCTTCTCTCTAATTCTCTTATCTTCCTCATCACATAGGTACACATGATAGCTCCCCCTAGAGGCGCCCTCAACTTACTGCTAAACATTCAGTTTACCACAACCCAACAGAATGTACTTGGTGCATAAATTGTTGTTAGTCAGTAACCCTTGCCTGGCCAGCCTCCATAGGTGGGGGAGCACACACACACACACACACACACCCACACACACACAGACACACACACACACACACACACACACACACACACACACACACACACACACACACACACACACACACACACACACACACATATATATATCCCAAGGCAGGACTGGTCAGGGCCCTTGCCTGGCCACCCTCCGTAGGTGGGGGAGCACACACACTGTATACACACAAACACACACACACACACACACACACACACACACACACACACACACACACACACACACACACACACACACACACACACACACACAGTATATCCCAAGGCAGGACTGTTTAGGGCCCTTGCCTGGCCAGCCTCCATAGGTGGGGGAGCACACACACTGTATACACACAAACACACACACACACACACACACACACACACACACACACACACACGCACACACACACACACACACACACACACACACATATATATATATATCCCAAGGCAGGACTGGTCAGGGCCCTTGCCTGGCCACCCTCCGTAGGTGGGGGAGCAGGCCAAGCCCACTGTGTGCCTGTGGAGGGGGGCAGACCATGGAGCACATTACTGAACATTATTACATTGCACATTACTGAAGCTTGCCCTCTCCAAAGACTAAATGGAGGACTGGTCTCTCTTCACACTGCAAATCAAAAGGCTACTGCCTGGCTTATCCATTTCCATTGCCAACACCTAGTGTTTCGCTTGGGCACCTAGAGCACACTGTGCAGGATATTAGCTTTTAGTTAAGGATGCTAGGTACCAGTGAAGCAACCGTAGGAAGGTCCATGACTGAAACGTTGTAAAGTTAATAAATCTTGCTTGCGGAATGGACAGTGTACAGGAGTTCTTATTTCCCTAAATGAAACTCCAATGCACCTGTCTACTCCAGAGGTGTGCAAAAGTTAATCCTCTTTTGGAAGTTAATAATGCTAATTCCTGTAGTGGCTAACTGTCTCCTCTGTGTCCTCTGATGTTAAATGTTTCTCAGTGAGTTTGGGCAGCTGGCTGTGGACCTCCTGGACAGGGCGTTCCGTGAGAACGAGTGCATGGCCATGAAGCTGCTGACGTCCGAGATGAAGGACTGGAGCAACTTCACCTGCCTGCAGATGGCCGTGTCGTCCGGCCTGAAGAACTTCGTGGCCCACACCTGCACACAGATGCTCCTCACCGATCTATGGATGGGCAGACTCAACATGAGGAAGAACTCCTGGTTTAAGGTGGAGTGGGGTGGAGTGCGGTGGCCCGGAAAGAATTTTTTAAAAGGAGATTTCTTTTGATGTCTCACTTGTTTCTCCTAGACAATAATGAGTTCACAGTGATCCAAAGATAAGCCTATTGCCTTTGTCTCCTGCTTCTCAGGTTTGTCTCTGGAGCAAAAGAGTTTTGTTGTTTCACTGTAGCCACCCTTTAATCTATATATAATATCTCAACAATGTCTCAAATAATGCTCAATGTTGTATGAGAAAGAGCTGTGACAAAAGTAATACTTAAATGAGCCTGAAAAGAGAATCACCATTTTGTCTCCTGTGCAACAGAAGAGATACAAATCAGAAACAAAATTGTGCTCGGGGGGTAGGGTAGGGTGGGGTGGAGGTGCGGCTGAGGGTGATTGGGTGATTGGGTGAGGGTCATTACTAAGGAAACTCAGATGTGGAGATGCTAATTAGGACATCCAGGCAGTCACAGAAATACACACATTGTGAAGGTGAAGAGGGGGTAGGGAGGTAATCATTTACCAGCCTGCCAAACTTGCTTTTGTTGTTACTGAAGACATTCAGCTGTGAAGGTGACTAATGGTGGAGGTGGACTTGCTTTATTTAGAAAACTGACTGAACAGGCCAATTTCTTTCACGGTTATTAATTTTTTTTCAGGAAGTGCGCTCAACTCCAACAAATTTCTTTTAAGAAAATCTTCGGGTGCGATCAACTGGGACAAGACATTTGTGATGAAAAAGCCGCACTCTTGACTGTAGTTTTTGTTTCTGTTTTAATGGATTAGCATGACATAGACAGACGTTTCGGCCCAGAGAGCCTTCTTCAGCGTCTTACGGAGGATGTAGGCAGGGTGGTTTTTAAAAAGACCAGTCATGACGTCAGCTAATTGCCACGTAATCAGTGAACAAAGTGAACTATACAAGAAGAAAATGTGACAATAAAGCAAAATGATACCAATGTTAAAATAAACCAACACCATACAAAACCCATACGTTAATATATGTTGAACCAACTCAAAGGAAACTATTTAATTCTAATTCCTCATTCAGGCCACTAGGGTGCACCGTCTGGAGCGTGAAAATCCAGAACGCGTCTCGCTGTAATAAAGTGCGCTCCCTATCGCCCCCTCTCCTGTGTTGGTTGACCAATTCCAGGCCTTGGAATCTCAGGCTGCATATATCGTGGCCCATGCTATTAAAATGCCGCGCCACCGGAGATATTTCGCATTTGCGTCTTATGCTGCTCTTGTGTTCCGTTATTCTCAGCCTGAGTTCTCTATTTGTTTTGCCCACGTAGCAAAGGCCACATGGGCATTTTAACATATAAACAACCGATGACGTGCGGCATGTAATTCTTCCCTTCACTTTAAAAACCTTTGCCGTGCGGGGGTGAAAGAAGGTGTCGCCTTTTGTCATGGCATTGCAGTTTCACGGTTATTAAGACATTTCGGTATTTAATACAATCCAAAACTGCAGAACAATAACAAACTATAACAATAACACTACAAAACTAACAATAAAATAGCAGAACAGAAGAGCTACTTCAGAAATACCATATCCCCGAAAAACAAAATAAAAACAACACTGAAAATATTCAGCTTGAAGGAGGAGAGTAGGATGTGATAACCAGCATCTCGCAATGAATTCTCCCTCCTTGAGCAGTGCTAATTAATATAATATATAATATATACAGGCAGTAGACAGGAAGTACACAAATCGCTGGGAAGGACTTTCTAAACATGGAATTTTAGAAAATGTCTGTCCTGGTGTTTTTCTTGTATTGTGCTTGTGCATGCTATTTCAACTAATTATAAGACCTGCAGTAATTACCAGACTTTTTCCAGATCTATATGACTGAGGGTGGTTTGTGTGTGTGTGTGTGTGTGTTTGTGTGCTTGTGTGTGTGTGTGTGTGTGTGTGTGTTTGTGTGTGTGTGTGTATGTGTGTGTGTGTGTGTGTGTGTGTGTGTGTGTGTGTGTGTGTGTGTTTGCTTGCGTTTGCGTGTTTGCATGCTTGCCTGGTGTGTGTGTGTGTATGCATGTGTGTCCCTGTATGGGTAAGTGTTAATCAGTGTGTATTCACATGTTGTGGTATGTGCATATGCAAGTATATATATATATAGCCATGTTTATACTATATTGTTAATTAGCGAGTATGTACATATTGCATGTGAATGTGTATAATTGTGTTACGCATCCACATATATTCATACTGTGTGTGTTTATGCAGTGAGTGAATGTGTGTTCTGTGTTCTGTGTTTGTGTGGGTGAATGTGAATGTATCAGATCATCCTGTGTATTCTGGTGCCAGTGTCCATTCAGCTGCTGGAGTTTAAGAGCCAGGCGGAGATGTCACATGTTCCACAGTCCCAGGAGGCATTGCATTTCGGACTGGACAGCCGCAGCCTCGAGGCGGACGACTCGCAAGCAAGAACCAATACAGTAAAACCCTCCTCTATTCCAAAACATCAGTGTGGAAGAAGTCTAGTGTAGAAGTGTTGTGCTGTAGCTATAATATAGAAGTTTAATTTAATTGAAGTTTAATTTATCTGATATTTGCTCCAATTTAGCTGCTGGGTTTTCTCCTCAGGGTTATGATGCTGAGAAAGGAGCAGGATGTCGGGGAAACTTCACACAGTGGCTCCAGTGGATTAGGAAGCTGTATGACTTCTACAACGCTCCAGTGGTCAAATTCTGGTTCCACACTGTTAGTGCACATCTTTTATCTTGATGCTGTCTGTGCTGTTACTGGTGAGCATGGCTAACGTCTAATTCCTCTGTTCCTCTGCTGTCCCGGTGTGATTCACAGATGTCCTACCTGGCCTTCCTCATGCTCTTCTCCTACACGGTCCTGGTGAGGATGGAGGATCGGCCGAGCCCTCAGGAATGGCTTGTCATTGCTTACATTTTGTCCACAGCTGTGGAGAAGGCCAGGGAGGTAAGGGCACTGTGTCAGCAACAGCAAGGGGCCTCTCAGCAGCAGTAATGTATATGATGTTTACACTGTACACATTCCCATAGTGTCACACACCTGACTGTTACTGTTATCAAAACACACCTTTCCCACAGGTTATCTATAGGAAAGTATACATTGTATACACAGCTGCAAGCACAGACCCAGATTTACAATCCCAATTCCGATGACGTTGGGACGTTGTGTTAAACGTTAGTAAAAAATAAATGCTATAATCCTCAAATCATACAAGCAATATGTATGTTTGACACTAGTCCAAAGACAACAAATCAGTTATTGAAACTGGATTTGTTATTGTTGTATGGGATATTCTGTCCCAACGTTTTTGAGACATGTTGTTGTCCTCAAGTGTGAAATGACCACAAATATTCCATACAACAATAAAAAAAAATCCAGTTTCAATAACTGATATGTTGTCCTTTGACTATTCTCAAACACACATACCGTTTGTTTTATTTGAGAATTATAGCATTTATTTTTTATTTACATTTGACACAACATCCCAACTTCATCAGAACTGGGGTTGTAAAAATGAGTATGAAAAAAGGACGGGAACATGTTGACATTAGACAGAAATGTCTTTAAAAAGACTTCTGTTAAAAAGTAAACATATTCCTTGAAATCTGTTATCATGCACGTGGTGGTATCAAAGGTCTGCCACAAAGCGCTTTTGTCTTTACGCTGATACGCTGACTTTATGGTGCGATTTTGCACCCCCTTGCCCCACTTTACATTTCTGTGAAGCCACCAACACTGAATACTGACTTTCAAACTTTTCCATTTGTTACACGTTCACATGATTTGTTTCAGCGACATCTTACTTATCGCTTTTCAGCTGTTAATGAAATAACACCCCTGTCATTTCTACAACAGGTTTATCTGTAGTCTTTATTGGTACTACTCACACGTCTGACCGTAATGTATCCAGCGACGTGCCCTACATTTTAAAGCAAGCACAGTGTGTTTTCCAGTGCTGTTTACTTTGAGTTGGTCTAGGGGCAGCTGTGGTCTAGGGGTTAGGGAGTTGGTCTTGGGCTAGGAGAGTTGCAGGTTCGAATCCCACCCATGGCTGAAAGGCTTTTGAGCAAGTCATCTAACCCTGCGCTGCTCGAGTGACTGTAACTGAAACCCTGTAAATAACTGTGAGTTTCTCTGGATAAGAGCGTCAGCTAAGTGTGATGCGATGTGTTCTGCCTTTCACAGGTTTTGGTGTCAGAGCCCAGGAAGTTCAGCAAGAAGCTAAAGGTGTGGTTCAGCGAGTACTGGAACGTCTCCGACTTTGTCGCCATCGTGCTCTTCGTGGTGGGCTTCCTGTTGCGATGGGAGCCGTCACTTCAGGTGACTGGGCGCATCATCTACTGCCTGGACGTGATATTCTGGTTCGTCAGGGCCCTGGACCTGTTGGCTGTCAATCAACAAGCTGGGCCTTACCTCACCATGATCACGAAGATGGTGAGTCTCCCCCGCTACCTCCTGTTTTTGCACATATGCTTATTTTAGTCAGTAATTACATATTTGCCCCAGATTAGACGCATCAGAGAGGATTGCAATTCTTCATTTTTGCAGTGATTGTTTAAATGACATGAAATAATACATTCACAGTTATAAATGGGTCTGCTCTATACCAAATTATGCAATAGTGAGTTGTTGAATAGATGTTATAAACATGCAAAAATCACACGTACTGTGTATAAAAATATAACTCTACTTTAAAATGACAAAATGACACTGCACACAAACTCGGTGTGTACTGCATGTCTTTTGTTGTTCTGCAGACCAGCAACATGTTCTACATCGTGATCATGATGGCCATCGTCCTGCTGAGTTTCGGTGTGTCCCGCAAGGCCATCCTCTCTCCAGACGAGGACCCGTCCTGGACTCTGGCCAAAGACGTGGTCTTCCAGCCTTACTTTATGATGTTCGGGGAGGTCTATGCCGGCGAAATTGATTGTAAGTCATGTCACCTCCTCTGAAAACACAGCAAAAAAGAGTAGTGGGGGCAGCTGTGGCCTAGTGGTGAGAGAGTTGGTCATGGGATCAGAGGGTCGCAGGTTCGAATCCCGGTCCACTAGGGTGGTGGAGTAAAACAACCAGTGCTCTCCTGCACCCTCATCCATGGCTAAAGTGCCCTTGAGCCCACATTGCTCCTGAGACTATAACTGAAAGCCTGTACCTAAATAACTGTAAGTCGCTCTGGAATGTTGTTTAAAGGAGTTACTGTGTTGTTCTCCTGCGATGTCCCAGCCTGTGCCATGGAAAACACCACGTGTGTGCCTGGAGCCTTCATCACCCCATTTCTCCAAGCTGTGTACCTCTTCTTCCAGTACATCATCATGGTCAACGTCCTTACAGCTTTCTTCAAGTATGACATTTACACCTTATTACAGCTCATTTTGTATGTAAGTGAGTGTCCCTGAACTGCTGATTAAGGCTGGGTGGTCTGGCCCGTAAGCACAAGTATGTAATGCATGGTGTGTAGAGTAGAGTAGAGTAGAGTAGAGTAGAGTTATTTTAATGATCCCGAAGGAAATTAAGGTGTCCAGTAGCATACACATGATACACATTGCAAAAACAGATCCAACATATTGCACACGTCTGCATTCATATAGAATTCACTAAAATGAGGGAAGGGGAGAAAAAAAAAGTAAAGATAATAAGAAATCCACGAGGTAGAGAAGTGTCGTGATAAGGTGCTTTGCGGTAGCTCAAGTAGATAGATTACATTGTCCCAGTAAAATTGTCCAGTGTTATAGAAGAGTCCTTCAGTGCAGTAGTTATCAGTGTGTGTCTGTGTGTGAGATTTATTTATGCATTTATGATTTATGTTATTGTTTGTGTGTATGGAATGTATGGAATTATGTAATAATTTTTGTAATACGTTTTTCTCTGTTTCATTCATTTATTTGTTCTTTCCTGACAGTCACGTCTACTTTGACATGAAGTCCATCTCTAACAAGCTGTGGAAGTATAATCGCTACCGCTACATAATGACCTATCAGGAGAAGCCATGGCTGCCTCCCCCTCTCATCCTCCTCAATCACGTGACTCTGTTCGTCATGAGAGTCTGCAGAAGGTCCCTGGGAACCTCTGAGCAGGATCGAGACTCTGGCCTAAGTGAGTCAGTCTGTGTAAATATGTCTATGTGGACATAGTTACACATAATGTTATCTTTTTTTTTTGCAAGAGTTGAATTCCCAAACACTGTGCTGTGTGTTCACATGTAGCTTACAGATGACCTGTCACGTCCAGTAGTAAGTATTGTTCACAAGCAGAAAGAGAAATAGTTTGAAAAAGCTGTTAGTCAGGAAGGGGAACCTGATTTTAAATGTCACAGACTTGAAGTCCATTGTGTGTGTCCATTTTTGCAGAGCTGTTCTTGGCCCACGATGACCTGAAGAAGTTGCATGAGTTTGAAGGGAGATGTGTAACGAGGTATTTCTTTGAGAAAAACGAAAAACAGCACTCCAGCCAAATCAACAGGATCTGTTCCACAGCGGAAAAGTTAGTAACCGTCAGTGCAGTTACATGATGGCAAATAACTCTATTATAGCTTTAATTTGACTATCCTATTAAGGGGACAACTGCAATTGTCAGAGTATACATGGCAGTGAGTAATTCGAATCATTGGCCGAAAGCACCTTGTACCCTGGTACGATAGGTAGCGCTGTACCAATTTCAACTAGTGTTAATAGAGCTACTTCCGGTTGACCTCTTCACCACCAGTAACAACAACAGCGTCAAGCATTCCTGAAAGATGGCGAACAACGAGGTAGAAGCTTTGTTCCTCATGGCGTGGCTTATCACCGTGGTTAAAACAGTAATGCGATGCCAAACGGCGCTCTTAGTTTTGCTAATTGCTGAGGAAAGGCGCCGTCGACAAATGATACAGATACACAAAAAGATACACAAGCATGCGCAGAACGCAAAGTCTTAATCCCAATCCGGTTGACCGTATACATGCACCCCTGATCCGATTATCAATCGAGTTATCTCGAGGTGTTAATTCGACTATGGTCGTCCGATTTCTAGTCGAATTAAGGTGTTTACATGAAAACAGTAACTAGATCTTAGTCAAATTAAACCAATGATTCGAATCATGACACTCCCATGTAAATGCACTGAGTATCATCTGTGTACCCATCTGTAAATATCAGTAGAAGGATTTCACAAGTGAGTGGTTTGTAAATTGCCAAGAAACTGTCAGTATGCTTATAAAACTGACAAAACTATGACAAATCAGATGGTGAAACATCAGTGGTTTAGACCACTAGTGAATTAATGGTTTAGACAGTTCTTCATTCGTTATTCTCTGAAATTGTATTGAAGTGACATTGTATTAAATTCAAAATCAGGACTGGTGAGTTGGCAGTACTCCTGGGTGAGGTAAACGAGAAGGTGCACCTCATCCAAGACAGCATGCAGACAGTAGACAGCCAGCTGGGTCATCTCCAGGACACATCAGCCCTGACAGTGGACACCCTTAGCCTGCTCGCCGCTTCCGACGACCACCACCAGAGGGCAGTGTTGTACGGGCTGCGCAGACCTGCCAGCAGCAGCTCCAATCATCAGGAGGTCGTCCACAACTGGTGCCTGTCGAGGGGTGGGAGTGCGCCCCCCAGTCGCTACCTCCTGGCCCACAAGCCCTACAGCAGCACCCCACCCTCCCTGCTGGGCGGCCTGGGCGTGGGGCGGCAGGCTCAGGCCCTGGAGTGGCAGCACCAGAGGGGCGGGGATGTCGGTGAGGGGGACCCCAGTGAGGAGCAGGGGCAGTCCAAGCCCCCTCCGCACCCCAGGACACTCAGGGACGCCCTCTGCTCAAGGTTCCGCCGATTCTCCCACGATTCCTTGCCTCACCTAGCTAGCAGCGGCTGGAGGGACCGAACCCCCCTCGGCTCGTGCGGGCCATCTCGGGCTCACGTTCCTGCGGCGCCCTGGAGCGCCGAGGCCCCCGAACCCCATCAGCAACCCCGAGCCTGGCACCACGACCCCCACCTCCCTCACAGCCAGGAGCAGTCTCCCGACGAGATAGACGAGGAGGAGGAGGAGGAGGAGGAGGACGACGACGAAGATGAGGAGCAGGATCGTGAGGAGGAGCTGGACAGCTCTGTTCAGATGAGCTTGTCCAGGACATCCAGCCGCGAGGTGCTGCTGCTGTCAGACTCCCCGGCTAACAGGGGCAGCAGGCTCATGGGCCTAGTAAACATGGGCTTCAGTGGGGACGACGAGCTCATGTTGACTCCACTGGGACACAGGCAGTACTGCCGCAAGTTGCCCCGGTGGATGTGGCGGTTCAGGCACAGCCGCTCCCTGTCTGCCAGTGTGGAGAACGTGGCCTTCCCAGGAGCCCCACCAACCCCCCCGTACCCACCTACTGCTGCTGCACTGCGTGCGGGCACTGACTGCCCGGGTGTGGCCCACGCCAGCCGTGTGGGTCCTGCATTAGATCAGAACAGAGGTGCTTACGAGACCTTTTCTCTCTAAAGATAATTTCTAGTGTAAATTTTAAAATATATATTTTTATTATTTTATTATTTATTATATTTTGTAATTTTATTAGTATTATTATATTATATTATTATAACTGATGCATCTCCCACTATGGTTTGATTTGTTTTGGCTTGATCAGAACTGTCAAAGTCTGCAGACCTGAGTGAGTCCTTGGAGGAGGAGAAAAGAACCTGTAGCCGAAAGACTGTGAAGATTCAGGAGAGTGCAGGCATTGTAAGTGTCTCTTACAATACATTAGAACTCCACTACGATGTCAGAACAGATTTTGGACCGAAAACAACATCAGAAAGTCATACCAAGTCGTATAAACTTTGAAACAAAACATGATTTATCATTATCTTCTGATCTTGTCCATTAGCTCATCTACTTTGTTCTTTTTAAAGGGACACACAAGATTATACATTTAGTTATAGACAAATGATGTTAACAATACTTTGTGTAAGATTTTTGGCTCAGAAACGATATAGCATTAGCACCAAAATGTGAATAAACAATCACATTGAGCCTGGGTATTCAAAACACTTATGCTCTTTTTTACTCTCTCATGTACACTAAAGTTACCATGCCAACAAGGTAGCCCCTTTATACTGTCATATTGGCAGCTTTGTACCTGAAGGAGTCAATGACGTAAAAACGGTTCAGGATGTGCAAAGATAGTAATATACTGCCCCCAATCTGTCCACTGTGGAAAGCTTCGAATCATCCAGCTGACTAGCCAGCAACTAGTCACTTACACACTACCCATTTTAACCACCCATTTGTGTGTGAAACGGACGGCCTCCCTTATTACTGTACCTGGTCCCGGAGAAATTGACCAGGTATTGCAGTGACCCTGTCCATCTGTGTGTGTATGTGTGTGTGTGTGTGTATGTGTGTGTGTGTGTGTCTGTCTGTCTGTCTGTCTGTCTGCCCATTTGGGGGACCAGGTTGCTATCTGTAATTGCGCTTGTTGTTGTGTTACAGGAGAGAGGAGTATATTCACATTCTTCAGAGGGTTGTAGAAGAGGCAGATGCCATGGGAAATTCTCTGCTTTACAAAAACACTCCACCTCGGCCAGCCTTTCACAACTCAGTATGATTATTTTGTTTTACATGGTGTGTTCTCGGGTCTCGCTGGTGGCTACATAGACAGTACAACCTGTTTCAAACCATGTTTTTATTCAAAGATCAAGTCTTTCATTCTTTCATTAATATTTCTCCCACCAGCCATGTGAAACGCTTATCACAATGGCTTATCCTCAATGCATATTCGCGCCTAATTGTAGCGACATCAAAGAATAAACAAAATAGATACATTGTAGCAGGGGCTGCGTGCAGCAGCTGCATCCGCATCTGCATCTCATCACTAGTCGCAGTGCAGTCGACTTAACCTCTCTACAAACAGTTTTTAATGTTTATCGGAAAATAAGTACTCAGTATTCTGTTTGAGTGCAATTTTCGGGACGTTTAGGGCTGGATTTGGCATTCGGGACAACAGCTTAGATTTCGGGACTGTCCCGACTTTTTCAGGATGTCTGGTCAGCCTAGTTGTGGTTCACAGAGCAGGTTTTCATCATCACATTAATGTGTTTTAGTATATCAGCAAATAGTACATTACAAACTTGTATCTATATACATTTTGTAATAGGTTTCACACAACTGCATATAAAACAAAATAACAAGAACAACCAAGATTTGTGATATTTATGATTCTTACTAGATGTTGACCACATGGACTTCTTGCAGAGGTTTGCTTACTCTATTCAGGTAAGACCATTTAAAATGTCACATTTTACTTGTTTTCAGTGCATGGACTTGAATGTAATTTTGTTTTATTTTTTAGGACACAGTGGGTTCAAACCAGTCTTTGAGGAGCAGCTTGGCAAAGTTGAATAGCCGGAGGTCCTCGTAAGTAGTTGTCCTCACACACACACACACACACGCGCGCGCGCACACACACACACACACATACACACAACACGCACACACACACACACACATGCACACTTGCACACACACAGACACACATTTTCTTGATGTTGTGGGAACTGTTGTCAACCCTCAGTTCAACAGACAGTTCTGTGCCTTTAAAGTAAATTGGAGGGAAAAAAGTGAATGTTTTTTTAATTATTATTCTTTTTTGTAGGACTCAAAGTGGAGTTATATCTGAGGGTAAGTGGCTATCCATAAAGCCATTTAACTACTCTTACCTACTTCTGTTTATTACCTCTGGTGGGCTCATGTTTGGTTTCATATATGACCGCAACTTTAGCCAGAGGCTCCACATTCCAGTCCACTGAGGACCACCACCCTCATTACTCAGGTTAGTTGGCATCTTTGACTGAACCTCTGGGCAGCTACCTTACTAACTGTGAAGAGAGAGTTCAAGATGACACCCTCTCTGTCATTTTGTAAATTGCTGCTGTCCAACAGTACATCTCTTAAATGTAACTGCATTTGTTTTTGCTATTTTTACAGCAATGGAGCGCAATAATTTGATGAGGCTCGCTCATAGCATCCCATTCACACCTGTATCTTTAATAGGTAAGACCGGTCGTGAGACGCTTTTCCACTCAGTCCTGAATGGAGTAGAGAAGAGTAGAGTTACTTTATTGATACCGAAGGAAATTAAGGTGTCTAGCAGCATACACATTGCAAAGCATATTAAACATATTGCACACATCTGCATTCATACAACATTAAAGTGAGACCTTACTCACAAACACTCACCAACATGGCCTAATACCCAGCTAAGTTTATATGGGTAGGAGCAGGCTTCACTCAAACAACTGAAACTTACTTTTAGATTGCTGATTGAATGTCAAGACAATTGAAAAACAGGAAAAGGAGGCTGCAGTATGCATATACTGTACAACATTTATTCACAAAGCCACATTTCTGTGTTTTGCCTTCCTCAACACATTGACAGCTAAGGGCCCATTTCCACCAAACACTCTCCGTATACAGCGCGTAGACAGAAAGTGCCCGTTTTCTGTCTGTATTCACACGTTAACAGATTAGACCATTTCCACCGCATGCGTGATCTGAGCATATTCTGTCACCCATACACACATATTGTACACGGTTACGTGCTGTACACGCTCAAGTCGGTGGAAATGAGGCCTAACAATGCTTTTGCCCCTCTTTGACTTGACGCATCACTCGTTTGTCCTGCATGTGGGCAGGTGGTGAGATTGTGACTGTCTACACTCTGGAGGAGACAGACACAGACACAGACACAGGAGACTCTGCAAGCAGGGGTCCCGGCGTGTCCTCCTGGTCTCCTCGGGGACTCTCGGCCATCCTGCAGCCCCTGTCCCATGAGGGGACGCTGGACGGAGGCCTGCGGCAGGCCCATCGCGTGGTGTGCACCTGGGCCGAGGAGAGCGTCTTGACGCCAGGCTGCATCTATGTGGTGAAGGCCTTCCATCCGGAGGTGGTCAGGACGTGGCAAAGGGTCTTCCACAGCAACACCGCTCGTGACCTTTGCTTACGGGTATTAACCTCCCCCCTCTCCCATGCACTGTATGGGCTGACTGACAGCGATTCCACTGCATGTCTTACTTTACCCAGTATCTCTGTGCTTGTAACAAATAAATATGCTTGCACTGTATCCTTGTATGCTTCTTCCTTACGCTTGCTCACAGTCAAGCTAGTTGGGCAAACTGGGTCTATCAAAGCTAAGCATGTCTTGCAGAATAGGAAAAATAATTTTATATGTTGTTCACCTTAAGTAGGTAAAATGTGGTTTTGTATCAAGTACTTAATGGGAATAGTCATTGATTAGCAAATTGACCTTAGAAGTACTTCATATTTGTTCGTTCGAGTTAATTAGTAAAATCGCCTGTATTATGTGCCCAGGTAAACAAGTTAATTAGTAAAATCACCTGTATTATGTGCCCAGGGAGAACCAGGTTGTAGCTTCTGAATCCAGGTTGCCTATCACTGCCAGTGGTGTAGCGATAGCACTTACACTAGTTTATGAATTACCAACCACTATGTTATGAATAGGAACTTGAGGGATCCAGCATCTGCAAGCAAATTTTAAAATAAATGTAATCACTGATTGAACACTGATGTTTTTTATTGTTCTATATACCTTTTGTACACCTAGGAAATAATGTACACATTCAACTGAAGGGTGAGCCGGCAAAGGGTTTTGAAATCAAGTCTTCATTCCCATGGTAAAAAAAAGATACTTCATTCAGAGCAGTGTAGACAGCAACTTTACTTTACAATGTCATCCTGCAAGGATCTGCAATGTGTCAAGTCTAAAGTAGCAGAAAGTTGTTAGGATCTCAAAATACATCAGGTCAAACAACACTTGCACACACGCCACTTGGCACTATCATGTACTAGAATTCTGTTTTATTTATTTTGTTTGTTTGTTTGTTGCAGGAAATCCAACAGCAGAGGGCTGCCCAGAAGCTCATGCATATTTTCAACCAGCTGAAGCCCCAGAGCATGCGTCACTCTCCTAGGTGATTTTCTTTCCACCACAGCTAGGAAGCTACCCTGTCACTACTCAACAGCTTTTATTATTTGTCATGATAGTTTTTTTCTGTCATACCAGCCCCTTTGATCCTGAGTCTTAAATTACCAGGGGGATAATATCAATTAAAAATAAAGTAATGGGGTCTTTTCCTGGCTTGAAGGGCATACACTTGTTTTACGCTGTATCCTTTAGTGTGTCCAATGTGTTTTATGATTTCTAGCAAATTCTCAGTATGTTTGTATATCTACATGTGCAATATCTGTGTGTTTGTGTGTCTACTGATGTTGTTTCATGGCGTCCCCTCAGGTTCCTGGATGTGTCCCTGGTGCACTGGCAGTCTGAAGACGAGTGGCTGACCATCGAGAGGAACATGGCCGGAGATTTCCGGAAGTACAGCAACAACACCGGCGAGGAGGTCGCCCCCTGCTGTGCGCTGGAGGACACTGTGCTGGCCTTCTCCCACTGGACCTACGAGTACACCCACCACGAGCTGCTGGTCCTCGACCTTCAGGGTATGGCTCCAGCCCTCCCTAGGCCACAGCAGTATCACATCTGCCGAACCTTCTTCTCCATGTTCTCCTTCAAGGCAAACCTACATACTAGATTATTCAATTACCAGACTAGCTTTGGCTTATATTATCCGACCTGCTGTAAATGTAATGATCAGAGGTGCTATACATAAATATTCACTTACTATACATGAGATTATGAAACTTATTGTTTTCAGTGTCTTTCTTGTTTCTTGAGTTTTGTTATTATTGGCTAAGTGTTGAAGGCCACACAGGTCCTTCAAAATGGCCTTGAAGATGTTGTGTGATTGCTTACGCATTCTCTTGTCTTTGCAGGGGTGGGGCTCGAACTCACTGACCCATGCGTGGTACGAGCTGATAACCAGAGGTACTCTAAGGAACCGTAACATCACAGGTGTCAGTCTCGGGTTCAGAAAGTAAAAACCCTGCCACGTTTTCCTTCTAACACAGGTGACTTCACTAAGAAGCTGATCTACCTGTCTTCAGTGCTCATTACGATCAGCTGATTCAGAGCTGGTTGGATCAAATTTGTGGAAGGGTTTTTACTTTCTGAACCTGGGATTGACACCTCTGCATAACATACACACACACATGCTTAGCTTGTTAGTTTGTTTCTTCGTTTGTCAGTAGCAATTTGAGACTAAATACAATGAAATACCTCATATGACAGCACAGCAGTTAGCTCTGTGTTTTTTAACCTCCATGATTGTTTGTAACTAAACTTGCCTATACTTAACTGCTCAGATCAAAGTCCCTCCAGGCAGTCAGAGACTTCCCCTCTACCAGTCCCGGCAGATGGGCACCCTTGGGGGCCATGGTTCTGCCTGAGGTTTCTTCTTAGAATGTACACAAATCAAACAGATTTTTCCTCACCCCTACAGTAGCAATTTGAGACTAAATACATTTAAATACCCCGTATGACAGCACCGCAGTTACCTCTGTGCTTATTATTAACCTCCACGATTGTTTGTAACTAAACTGATCAGATTCTCCTCGTCGCTATGGTGATCTGAAACAACTGTACTGTTTGTGTTTGCCTGTGTCCTTTGTGTCCCTATCATGACTCCAGCACATCTGATGACATGGTGTTTGGGCCAGCCAATTTGGGCAGTGATGCTATTCACAGCTTTGTCCATAAGCACAACTGCAACCCTTGCTGTGAAAAACTGGGGCTCCCAGGTGAGTGTGTGTGTGTGTGTGTGTGTGTGTGTGTGTGTGTGTGTGTGTGTGTGTGTGTGTGTGCCTGCGTGTGTGTGTGTTTTGGGGGGCTGTGAGGGAGAGAGTTAGGCAGAGATTTAGAGTGAAGAGATGCACTCAATTCATTTAATTTGTTGATATTTATAGTGCAATGTTACCATAGCCATGGTCTCAAAACACTTTATGTTTTTGCGTGTTGATTTGTTTGTCTGTTAGTCTGTTTGTTAGCAGCTTTACGCAAAAAGGTGTGAACAGATTGGCATGAGATTTTCTTTTAACCCTAGGGTCAAGAAAAAAATAATTAGATTTTGGTGTTGATCCGGATTGCCATCTGGATCCAAACATTTTTTAAAGGATTCGTTATTATTGGGAGACAGGGCATGCCTTTGCAGAGGTCTGCGCTCTTTGAGTGTTTTCTAGTTGTGTAGTCTCTGTGTGTGTATGTGTGCATGTGTTTGAGAGAAAAAGAGAGAGAAATTTAGAGCGAAAGGTGACACATAAAATTGTAAGCTGTATATCCATAAGATCAAGAGACCGAACCAAACAAAGAAGGAATGGGTGAATGACTAGCAGGGCTGGCCAATATATCTAAAATATCGTGATATCGCAACGTATAGTATCTTGATATACATATTGCAAAACATGGCTTAACTGCAATGAATGGGACATTACTGTGAAACTGCTTACAGTAATGTCTCATTTATTCCAGTTAACCATGTTTCCACATATGAAGATATTTGGGAAATCAAATGGAGTCCTACCGCCCCTGATACCCACCCCATAGGTGGCGTACTGGCTACGGCCTAGTGGTAATAATTAAGCTGGAAAATGTTAAAACTATATTTAAATATTTGTTTATTTATCTCAAAACATATCGTCAGCAATGTTACCGCATATCGGCACATTTTTCGGCACATTTTTCAAATATTGTGCAGCCCTAGTGACTAGATCAAAGAGCGAGTATTACACCAGTTAAGCAATACCTGTTTAGGTTCGGAGTTTGGCCTTTGGGTAATTTGGCTGCCTGGTGGCATGTTGTGTGTTAGGAGACAGCTACTCTCAACCGTCTCCTGCTGAAGCACACTGGAAAAAACAAAACAACACAGGGAGCAAGAGCAGGGAACTCACAAGTAGAGGTAATTAAGACAAAGGAAACAATTTCATCACGGTGACAACCATGGCAGAGGCCAGGAAGTGACATCTTATGTGTCTTGCCTGCACAGTCTTGCCTTTGATCACATATTTAGTAGTTCTTTTGTGCGACGCAGGGCGCTAACTTTGATACGTTATTAATTACCGCTGTAACAAGAGGGAGCCATGCTTCTGAAGCATAGGCACAAACACAAAAAACACTCACTAACTCGTGTTTGATATTTCAAAGGTGCTTTGTGCTTGTGTGTGTGTGTTTGTGTGTACATGAGCAAGTGTGTGCGCGTATGTTTTTGCACCCTCTCCAAGAATCTCATCAAAACAAATTATTAGCATGGAAAAAAATGTATGGACTCCATTAAAGCATCTCTAATGAAAATTCCTTCTTGTGATAATTTATTCATGCTGCCTTTCTGCATTTCTGGCTATCGCCATGTTTGTGTTTGTCAGACTTGAGGAGGAGGCCCAGTCAGGGAGGTGCAGAGGAAGTGTCTGAGAAGGGGTCTGATGAGGACAGTGACACCATCGTGACTCGCATGTGACCTCCGCAACAGCACACTGAGAGAAGAAAAGTTATCCCCGTTCTTTTTTCCCTCAGAGTTTAGGGTATGGGTCAGCTTGAGTTCATTAAAGTCTCTGAGTTGCAAACTACGTACATGTCCCTACAATGTGAAAACACCTTTAGTAACTCTTGACTGGCGTACCTTTTGATGTTTTTACATTTATATTGCAGCAGTGTTTACAAAAAAACACAATTTTTTCACTGATCTACTTGGGGACTCCACTGCATAACCCCTCGCAATTCAGTTATCACATCCTGTTCATTGTCAGTAGGCTGAATAGGCAGATATAACTGCTATGATTATGTATATTCTCATGCTAGGATATAAGAAGTGAACAGCAACTGAAAATAATTGCACATCTGGCTATATTTATGGAGGAGTTAGAAGTCATTGATTGAATTTTATATGCCATCAAAGCATATTCTGTATTTTATATAACGATTTGGATATACATCTGCAAGTCACTGTAACTCATTTAATTTTAGTCATAAGCCTACACTCTAATGAGGACATTGCAGCTGTCTAATAATAATAATAATAATAACAATAACAACAACAACAAGAACAACAACAATAATAATAATAATAATAATAATTTGTCAGAATAAAAAAATAAGTATTGAACATTTATATAAGGGCATTATCATCTATTTAGTTACTCTCAGGCTTCAGGTCGAACCACTAGAGGTCCTCTTGGTCTCGTTTATTGACAGGCCACCTCTTTAACACTGACATGCAGTGCTGCTGACATTTCAGTTATCGCTTCAAGCACAATTCCTTTTTTCTTCAAGCACAATTCTGTTCGTTTTTATCACACTGAGTGTAAATGTTTTACTTTGTACTGTGCGCATATACTGTGTGTGTTAACACCATTAATATGTTAACTGGGGGATTTATTGTGTAATACCAATGGTGTTATTGGGACTTTGTACAGTAGAGTTTCAGTGATTTATTCAGGAAATACCGTGTTCGTACTTGAAAGGAAAAACAAATCTTGTGATGTTGTAAAAGGAAGGTTGATGATTCTTTGTCTCAAAAAGGATTCAATAAAGACACTGAGTTGCATCCATAAAATGTTTATTTTTTTCCCACAAAGAATTGTCTACAAAAGCGATAAAATATAGAATTTAACAAAAATCACTTCAGTCCTTCACTTAATATGTACAACTTGAAGGAGGAGACACTTTGAGGACGTTGACTGACTTCGAACTTCCACCCAGCCCTATCCACAAAGCTTGGAATTCAAATATTATCACCATAAGTACTTACACACACACACACACACACACTCATACACAAGGATGTTTCATAGAGAAACACATAGACATACACACACTGGAAAACATAGACTAACTAAAACAAACTCATCAATTTTAAAGACTATGTCATACGTTCACACACACACACACACAGACCACACAGTCAAGCTTGGCAATTAACTCTCACCCCCTCACCTCTGTTCCATACAATGGAGCTTTGTGGACATAAGGATGCATCAAAGTTCATCATCAGCCTCGGCCAGCTCACCAGGAAAATACAAACAATTTGATTTTCAATTATATTAACGCTCGCTTTCTGAATTCCCACCTCTGATTGGTTCTCAAGTAAACGTATGCAGTAAAGCATCTATCCCATTCTGGCCAGTCAGCTTCTCAACGCTCTAGCTATGGCACTTGGAAAATAAATCTTGTCCTTTTTTGTATTAGTACGTAACAACAACAACAACAAAAAAAAAAAAAAAAACTCTGCACCCTAAGGACCTTTTGAGGGGGTTTGGTAACAGATGCTACTTCAGAAGTTTTCTCCCAAGGACACAGACACATTCTAATTTATAAATAAAATGGCGTTATTACCGTCCTTTTTTGTATTTGAGCTCGTGTAATATGCAATGACAGACGTTTTTACTGTTTTTATTTTTTTGTGTGTGTGGAGCAGGACTAAAAACAAAATCCTGGCCTCCCACAGACACACACACACACACACTCTTTTTCTGTGTGTGTGTGTGTATGTGTGTGTGTTTTACTTTAGAGAAAATGTAAGTGTAACCAAGAGTGGAGTTGGAGGAACAAGCTGATTGTTGCCTCAGGATTGGGGCCAACAAGAGTTGTTCTCCCGACTCCAGAGAAATGAGATGCTCCACTCAAATTACCCACAAGACACCACAAGGGGGGCAGAACTCTGGGAGGAAACCCACTTCGTGTTCAGTCTGGACTTAGCAGTACAGAGTTATCTGAATGGCAGCACAGAGGTTAGAAAACAGTCACAAAAAACAGAATGCTGTGGTTTGTCAAATTTGTCTCAATGCTCCAATTTTCTGTGTCTGAACTTCTGAAATGTATTGGCTCTTCCTCAGCGCTCAATGATTGTCAGATATTGGAGGTTACCTTGGTACAAGGGGCAGATGTGTCTCTCCGTACAATGCAGTGCATTGTGGGTAGTGTGAGTGGGGCGAGACGCATTCAGTAGCACACACTGAACACCACCCGGTAACATTCAGATTAACCCTCCCGCCCCCTAACCAACCCAACCTCCCACCCACCCACCCACCCACTACGTCGCGTTGCGTCAGGAGAGAAAAACGCAAAAGCCCCCAAAAACGTCTTGGCGTCATGAAACAGCATGCAAAGATAACTCAACAACAATACGCTAATAATCTTATAATAATAATTATAATAATAATAAAATTAAAAAATATTCTTAGAATGCAAACATGACAGTAGTAAATGCTTTCAGTTATTGCTACAGTATCTAACAGCGTTCAACTGTCTCCCCTTCCTTCCTCAATTCACAGTCTAATTTTTTTTTTTTTTCAAAAATAGAAAACAAAACAATCCAGTTCAGTAGGAAATTAGATTTTTTTCAGCTGAATCCACTGTCTTCATTTGCACGTGATAACAGAGCGGCCAGAGGGGCACGCTGTATATTTTATACTCTAAGATGACAGTAGCTTTCAGCAGTCACTTCAGGACAGGACAGGAATGCAATAAGTGGATCTCCCATGTTAAGTGTTAGGTATTTCTATGCCGTTGCAATGCTGTAAAACTGATATTTACACTGTGTTTAGATAGAGAAAGAAAAAAACATCATGTCCAGACAGTGAATTCAGCATGTCCATCTAAACTTGTACACATACAGACACTCACAAACATACCATATAAGCCTTGTCTGGGTATTTGACAGTATTTTTTTCCTAATATTTTTTTCTATTTTCCCAAAATGTTTCATATTTTAAAATATTTCTCTTTTTTCAAAATAATAAAAGAGAATTCCCTGAGACAGATGCTTTGCAGTGCATCAAGAGGTGATTGTCTTTAACAGGTTATTGACTTTTTTTCCCCAAGATGGTTCCTAACTAAGTGTTGTTGACACAGGCTGTGACGTTTATCTGCTCATGGTTTGAGTCGTGGAGCGTGCTTTGTGCCCGAACGAGTAAGGTAAAAGAAAACGTCATTCAAGATCATGTCAAAAGTTCACACAATTTGAAGAAAAAAACAAGTAATTATACCTCCTTCATAATGGTGCCCTATTTCTTTCCTTCATAATTAGTATATCTCAAACTGCATAACTGTAAGTGCTAATTATCAAAATATCTTTATTTATATTGTGAACATGTATGTGTACCTATGCTTAGCATAGAAGCTGCACAAAGAGTACACTATCCAGAAACTCGATGATCGAAGAGAGGAAAAAATTTCAGAAACATCTAAAATTGAGAATGGCTCATCTTATCAGCCTACCCTGTGAGTCTTCACAGGAAATAAATATTCTCAACCTTTAAATGTTAGGACGTAGTGCTTTTTAAAAAGACCATGTGCTGCAGGAGCTGGCGGTGTGTGGACTTGGCTTCAACCCCATCATTTGCCTTCAGTGAAAACAGTAAAAATCCCACGCGAGAGAACGCAGGCAGATAACCCAACTGTCCCCTGCGTCAAGACCGAACAAATGTCCCGGGAACCAAAAAGCAGTTCTTTATGGTGGCCACAGTGTGTCTCATGTCTATTGCATTACCCAGGAATGCTTTTACATACATGCAGAGGACATTTCAGTTAAATATTGTATCACTAACTAAATAAATAATACCGCGTATGGTTGCTAAGTGATTGTCTATCACAGGTTACTATAAGGACAGAATTCAAAGTCATATTGCCACTGTAAACTGCAGAAGCTCTTGGTATAGTACTCTAAATCCCTTGCATCTTAACACAGTCCTTAAATATGGAATGTCTCTTCGAGTGCCTCCAAAAGGTTTACATTTCCTTCATGGGAAAATCAGCATTTTTACGGCAACGTGTCCTGACTACAACTGTCAAACCAACTGATGCAGGTGTGTGCATAGAGAAATGTTCTTGTCAAACAGCTCATTCACACAAAGTGTGGAGCGTGCAGCAGGACTGCTGTGGACGGGCCAGTAGCCTGACAGCAGTGACCACTCACAGGCAAACAGCCCACACTGGATTCGGTTGACTCGGCATGTGGACACTTCAACAGTTTCCAGTGGGGCAGCCTTGGTAGATCTGAACGTTATATTTCTACACATCAATTTAAAAAATAGAATTTTCATGTAAGTCATGCTACAAGAGTAACAAGAGGCTGTGCTACATCACACTCAGAATTGCTGTAATGAGGCTCAGTGACCTCCTGTGTTTGAATGCTATAAGGGCCATTATTATGAAGGTCATTATTGTTATTATTATTGCTTTAAGTGAGAATCCTTCTCTTTTATGTAGCATGAGATTGGGAAAAAAAATCAAAAAGATTGTGCAAAACATTTCAGTGACTAATCTGCTGTTAAATATGCCAGCTCAAATAATTGTGTCCAATGCAACTGAAATTCATAGATTTTTCTGGAACGTGTGTGATGGGGCAAAGGTGAGGTTTGGGACAAAGAGTCCTTCAGTGCTACGCAATAGGCTGTGATTGTTAAATAGCACTTTGATAACATTACTGCAGCCATGAATTGATTGACATGATGGTAATCCGCCATAATCCTCTCTGTTTCGTAAAATATATATATTTATCTTTCTATATATCTCCAAAGGGAAAAGAAATGTCTTCATTTATTTAAAAAATCTTTTACAGGTCCATAATCCTATTGTCATCAGTGTAGTACCAGCTATACATATCTACAGAGCCCAGACAAGGCTTTTCCATGTTTCCAACCAGGAGTCCACACCTTTCCTCTCTTGCGTCTTATTAGTTTTTCAAAAGCCGCTACTCAGCCTTCACAAAGTCTGTACACATAAAATTACTCAACAGAAAACCAAAACAAGGAACAAAGAGACAAGTCACTGCCTCTTAGGCTACCAAAGTTTTTTTTTTTTTTAAATTAGGACTAAAATATGAACAGAACAATAAGTAATACTGGAGTACCGCTCTGTACTAGAAGATCTATGTCAGCTCCTTGAATCCAACCCACGCCCCCATTTTTTTTTATATCACAACAATGTATAAAAGAAGAGATGTCAAAGAAACAATACAACTTACCCAATTAAAAGACAGTTTTTTAAATGGCTCTAAAAGTCTGTACATTATCTGGTCAGTTCTGGAAAAGCCCCTCTTGTTGCGGGTGCCTATATACATTCTTTAAACTGTATCGGTGAATAGGATCGGATTTAAGTGCAGGACATTCCTAGTGTTTGTTTTTCTGTAGAAGCGGCTTGGGGTGCTGTTGTTCTGTTCTGATAGCTGTAGCGGACGGATCGAGTCAGGGGTGTATTTCTTCTTCTTCTTCTCCTCCTCCGCTTTCTCCACGCCTCCATCTCAGCAGTGCCTCAGGAGGCAGTCCAGTCGGGTCCAGCTGTGACCCAGGTTTGCGTTGTGGATTAAGAAACCCTTGTCCTCCCTTCTCTCTCTCTCTTTCCTTCTCTCTCTTTCTCCTTCTCTCTCTCTCTCTTTTCTTCTCTGTACGGGAGCAGGCGGTGGGATCACTTGGGCATGGTGGCGGCGGCGTCGGGGTTGAAGAGCTCCTTGTAGAGGGGGGGGAAGAGTGCGCTGACCGTCTCGGGGTGAAGCTGCTGGAAGGCCTGCAGCTCCTCTGTGTGCAGAGTGCACAGGGCGGCCAGGGTCGGGATTCGGCCAATCAGCTGCAAGGAGTGGAGGAGAACACTTGTTAAAAATTTGTTTTGTATATTTAACAAAAAAAAAAAAGATGTTAAAAAAAGGAATTTGAGTGCACAGATATATAAATAAACAACACAGCAGCAAAACAATGGGTAGAGCATCCCACCATGTTAGTTTAGTATCTTTACAGACATATGCATGGATGAATAAAATTAGCTTAACATAAAAACGTAATCCATTAACATTAATCCATTATGAAAGAAAGTAATCATCCATTCAATAACTTATAGAATATTAAAATGAATAAATTAGTTCTTTCTGTAGTTTGCTTTACCAAGCTGTCATCTCTACAAAGCTTCTTTTTGTGTAGCTTTGTACCCCTGACAGAGGTTCATACACCTGTCCGAGCTTTGTACACCTAACAGAGCTGTGTACACCTGAGAGAGCTGGTACACCTGGCAAGGCTGGTACACCTGGCAAGGCTGGTACGCTACCTTAGCGAGGGCGTCCTCGTCCATGTGGTTCTTCTGCATGATGTGCTGCAGGGCGAAGTAGATCTTCTCCTGCAGCTTCTGCACCTTCCTGGGCTCCATCAGCCACGGCCGGTCTGCAGCACACACACACATTTTTTTATTTAACTTTACTCACAGCATCTGACAACACATCTCTACCTCTCTCTCTCTCTCTCTCTCTCTCTCTCTCTTATCGCACTGGGCTCCATCAGCCACGGCCGGTCTGCAGCACACACACATTGTTAGTTTTAACTAACTTTACTCACAGCATGAGCCTGAACACATCTCTACCTCTCTCTCTCTCTCTCTCTCTCTCTCTCTCTCTCTCTCTCTCTCTCTCTCTCTCTGGCTCCATCAGCCATGGCCGATCTGCAGCACAGCCACATTCTCAATTTAACTTTCTCTCTCTCTCTCTTATTGCCATTCTCTCTGCCACTCTGACACTTATTACCATTCCTATTACCAAGGCATTACAATTTACTTCACACACACACACGCACGCACGCACACACACACACACACACACACGCACGCACGCACGCACGCACACACACACACACACACACACACACACACACACACACACACACACACCAACCATCCAAAGCTGCACTACACTACTACTACTACTACACTCCCCTGTGGAGATGAGGGCCCAGGCATTACATCTTACAGTGAGGGGGTCCAAGGCTGCACTCACCTGTGGAGATGAGGACGGCCGCTGAGAAGAGCGCTATCTCCTCCTCCGTCAGCTGCAGGGAGCACAGGCTCTTGGCAAAGTCAAACACCGCACTGACCAGATCGTCACAGCCTGCACAAACACCAGGTAAGTAATGTTTATTTTTAGAGCACATTTAAACACAGCTCTCACTGACCAAAGTGCTGTACATTAAGAGGTCACAGATTCACAGCTGTGGGGTGCGAGAAAGCGTGAGGTAGATATTGAATGTACCTAGAGCTTTGAATAACTGCATGCCGCCATACTTCCCCTCGAAGAGGACGGTGTTGTTGAGAGGGTTAAACGCCCGGCACATTCGCACCAGCACCACCTCCAGACAACCTGGAAAATGACCACAGAAGCAGAGGAGCAGAAAAGAAAGAGAAAAAGAATGAAAAAGAGTAAACAATGACACTTTTAAATAAAAGGGGACAGGGTACCCAGATACCCAGAATGTGCAGTGTGCATATGCATTGTAATGTAATATTTGTCCAAAAGTACTAGTTACAAAACACTTCAATAATTGCACTTCTTCACTAGGGCATATTCTAAGCAGAGAGACTTGTTGGCAACCCCCTCCCAGCGCTGGCTGGCCTCTACACTTCCTGCTGCCTCAAAACCAAGCTAGCAAAGACCAGAAGCTATAGGCAAGGACAGCTCACATCCGTATCACCACTACTTTAACCTGCAGCCCTCCAGGAGGCGCTACAGGAGCATTCAGTGCAGGACAAACAGCCTGAAAAACAGCCCCAGGTCAACTGCCTTGCTGAACTCTTATATGCACTAAACCCCCATCTCCGCCTTTTAACTGCTACTTATATCTATATTTATATTATATTTATATATAGATATCTATATATAGCTTTTTATTTTATTGGTAGTATTATTATTTTCATTATTTTTATTTTTTTTGGACCAAAACAAGCTATTTAAATTTTGGTGTGCTTGTACAATGACAATAACTTCTGATTCTGATTCTGATAGTGAAATACTGAAAATACTTTTTGACTTCTACATACTTTTTTTACGATTACTTTTTATAGTTATGTATATGTATTTCCTTTTTCTGAACGCTAAGCCCTATTTGATTTTTCTTTTTTTTGTCTTCTGTGGTTGGGTGCGAGTTAGATGCGTGTTGTGAGTGATGGAGCGGATGTGTTTACCTGACTTGAGGAGCAGGATCTGGTCGTTCTGACAGAGCTCCATGAAGCCCGTGATGCGCTTGGCAAACTCCACCACGTACTGGATGGCGTGAGTGATCTGGATCGCACACTGCTGCCACAGGGCTTCTCGTGTCTACACACACACACACACACACACACACACACACACACACACACACACACACACACACACACACACACACACACACACACACACACACACACACACACACACAAAACCACAAAAAGTTACCCTTAGGGTGTAGGTGACCAGGTCACTGAGAGTGTCATAAGAAATAAAAGGCACACAATAAAATATCATAGTAAGAAACATATTCTTAGGGGCTTAATACAGATTGTAATGAATCTTAAATGTATCTTAATACAAAACCTAAATGTAATACCTTTGCTTGTAAAGGAGTTGATTTGAGTTGTACATCATAAACTGAGCTAAAGTATGTTTCTTAAGGGAAGTAAACGGACTGTCCTTATTGGCTAAAGGTTAATGATGAGATGGGTTTCGCTGAGTAGGCCCGTTTTATTGGATGATAATTTTAATTGTATGGTAATAGCGGCAACAACAAGTCAAGGCAGGCCTTTGATAGAAGCCTTTAATTTAGAGATAAAAGAATATTGATATTTTTCTTCATTCTTTGTCACACAGAAAGTGCAACAAAGAAATTATGTAAAGTTTTTTTATTTAATTTATAAAATACCCATATAGTGCACTCAGAAAAGCGCCAAAAATATGATATCAGCAAATTGCTTTTGTGTGCGCCGTCATTTCTCCCTGCAAGGGGCAGTCTCCGTAGATGGCATTTCAAAGGGTTCGTCTGTAATTAGTCCTAATCCATTTGACACAGAGAAATGAGAGGGCCGATGATCTGTCCTCCCCCTCCTCTTCCCCAACGCTGCTGCTGCTGTGCTGTAGGGTGGCTAAAGTCAACTTCCCTCGCTACCCTCACCTGTGATCTCTCTCTCTCTCTCTCTCTCTCTCTCTCTCTCTCTCTCTCTCTCTCTCTCTCTCTCTCTCTGTCTTTGTCTCACTCTCTTACTCTCTTTCTGTCTTTCCTCCTCCTACTCGTCCTTCATTCTGAATGGCATCAGCATCACTTTATCTGCACAATGGCTAAATTATATCTGCTGTAAAAGCAGTGGCTTTGTGAGGAGACCGCAAGGCCGAAAGACTAACATTTAATGAACCCTGGACTGAATGGGGCTGAAATTTGCTTGTGGGTTGCGGTTACACGGAGGTGCGCTGTGCTTAAGGCAAAGACATGTCTGACAGGAGAAGAAAGGGTAGAGAGACAGGGTGCGAGAGACGGAAAGTCTGATGACAGACAAACAAAAGACAGAGAGTGGGGGAGAGAGGGATAGAGAGGAATAGGAGTGAAAGAGGGGCATGGAAGCGGAGAGAGGGAGGGAGGGAGGGAGAGCAGAGAGAGTGGGAGAGAGAGGGATAGAAGAAGTGAGAGAGAGTGATAGAAGGAGTGAGAGTGAGAGAGAAAGGAGGAAAGAGGGAGGGAAGGCAGAGATAGTGGAAGAGAGAGGGAGGGAAAATTATTGAAGAAGTGCAAGAGACAGAGGGATGGAGAAGGATAGAAGTAGTTAGAGAGAAAGCGAAAGAGTGGGAGAAAAAGGGATGGAAAGAGAGAGAGAGAGCGAGAGAGAGAGAGAGAAAGAGAGAGAGAGAGAGAAAGCGCTCGCACCTTGCTTTGGTACATCTTAACCTCCTCGTAGGAGTGTGTCTGCCAGGCCAGCTGCTGCAGCTCCTCGGCGGTGTACTGGCAGGTCTCCAGGTGGGACTTTATGATGTTCTGAGCAATGCGATCTACACGACAGGGACACACTCTGTCAATAGGCTTCAAACACACACAAGGTGCCTGCAAATGCACTCTCCTACACACACACACACACACACACACACACACACACACACACACACACACACACACACACACACCTATACACCATTTAGACACACACACACTACACAACAACCAAGTCAACTGTCTGTCTTCGTCGTAGTCCTATAAGAATGTTGTAGAAGTATGTACATGAGGATACACACGTCAAAAGAATAATAATAATAATAATAATAATAATAATAATATAATAAAGTGATTTCTACTACAGTATAAAACTAATTAACTAAAACCAACAGTTTGGACAAGCTGCATGGATTAGTTGCATCGATAAGCGCATGGGCCAAAGTTCAATAAATGACAGTTTTAAGGGAACGTTATAAATGAAATCAGTTGAGGATGTAGGGCATGAGTTTAACTTTCTTTGAGCACTAAGGAAAACTTTCAAAATTCATAGGCAAATGTATCGGTCTAACTAACACTGTTCTGACTACTCGACCCACCACTGCACAGATGAATTTTAAATACATTTGAACGATTCACTTTTATTTAGAGTGGCATGATGCATGTGGCTAGTAGTTTTAGGCTGAAAGCACATTTTGCAGGCAGTATATTTTAGACATCTCAGCTTTTCTGCCAAGATGTAATTTTCACAGCCTGAAACCTCTGAAGAGTTAAAAATGGACTGAGCAAATCTGATGCTAAGCCAGCCTGCTATCGCTCAGACGCTAAGCCAGTCTGATATCTGCTAAATGCGAGGCTTGTGACCGTGATTCATCTCCTCCACTTGTGCAAAGCTTCCTTGAGAATATAGCAATCTATAGCTTTCTTCATTTTCATCACTTCTTCACTATTTGTAAAAGAGCACTATTTCATCATCTTGCTGCTAATCCTATGTGTAGCCACAACATCAATGCCTTTTCACGAAGTTAATGTCAGACCTCACACAACACTGTGTGACCAACCACCTCTTCCTCTTTCCCACGAATTAAACTTAAACAGTACCATTTTGTAAAGGTCAGACAGGAAAAGGCAGACAAGCTGCCAACAAATCAGATTTATATAAATAATTAAACCCTTTCAGCTCTATAACCCTGGCACAAGAAAGGAGGGTCCGGCCTCTGACCGTAAACTCTTTAAACTCTGACCGTAACACACACCTGTGCGGTACCTTACCTAACTCGCTCATAGACACCCCTGGGGTGAGCTGGCCATCGGGGTACCCCCCGTAGCTGAAGAGGTTGGGCACGGGCGTCAGGTCGTAGATGGGCTCCTGCTTGATCTGCTTCATGCCGGCCATGTCCAGGCCCGACTGGTCCGGCGAGGGCTGGGTGGAGTCCATGCCGTAGAAGCCGCCGCCCCCACCCGGGCCGTTGGGCACGCCCACGCCGCCGTTCTGCCCGCCCTTGGGCATGTCGATGAGGTGGCCGTTGGCGTAGGCGCCGCCCAGCTCGTGGTTGAGCGCGCCCAGGCCGTTGCTGAGGCCGCTGGAGTAGACGCGCGCCAGGGCCTCCGCCTCGCCCGTCTGCTGCTGCCGCTGCTCCTGCAGCCGCTGCTGGTGCTTCTGCACCTCCGCGTACAGGCTGTCGCGCTGCTTCTTCGACATGCGCCCGAACTTCACCGCTGAGGCAGGGAGACAGACAGACAGACAGATGAGGTTAGTCGTGCTGCTATAAGCACCTCCACATACAGGCTGTCGCGCTGCTTCTTGGACATGTGTCCAAACTTCACCGCTAACGGAGGGAGAGGGAGAGACAGATAAAGTTAGTCGTGCTTCTATAAGCACCTCCGCGTACAGGCTGTCGCGCTGCTTCTTCGACATGCGCCCGAACTTCACCGCTAACGGAGGGAGAGAGAGAGACAGACAGATGAGGTTAGTCGTGCTGCTATAAGCACCTCCACGTACAGGCTGTCGCGCTGCTTCTTGGACATGCGCCCAAACTTCACCGCTGAGGCAGACAGACAGACAGACAGATGAGGTTAGTCGTGCTGCTATAAGCACCTCCGTGTACAGGCTGTCGCGCTGCTTCTTCGACATGCGCCCGAACTTCACCGCTAACGGAGGGAGAGAGAGAGACAGATGAGGTTAGTCGTGCTGCTATAAGCACCTCCACGTACAGGCTGTCGCGCTGCTTCTTGGACATGCGCCCGAACTTCACCGCTAACGAAGGGAGAGAGAGAGACAGATAAAGTTAGTCGTGCTTCTATAAGCACCTCTGCGTACAGGCTGTCGCGCTGCTTCTTCGACATGCGCCCAAACTTCACCGCTAACGGAGAGAGGGAGAGACAGATTAAGTTAGTTGTGCTACGGCACCTCCGCGTACAGGCTGTCGCGCTGCTTCTTCGACATGCGTCCGAACTTCACCGCTGAGGGAGGGACGGAGAGAGAGAGACAGACAGAGATAGAGACAGGCAGAAAAAGTTAAGCATGTGCTTAATCTTGCCAACTGCATACAGGCTGTCGAGCGGCTTCTTCGACATGCACCCTAACTCCACTGCTGAGGCAGGTAGGGACGGAGGGAGACAGAGATAGAGATAGAGACAGACAGTCCTACAGAGTTCTGTCCTACAGAGGCAAAAGGCAGTAACTGCATAATTTGTCAAATTAAATTTAGACTGGAAATTGACTTTATAACACCTCCTTTGTCTTGTGACTAAATCTCTTGCTTCTGGCTATTAAGAAAGTACATAAAGGCATTACCACTATTATATGTACAACATGTTTGACTGGGCAGTGTGACATGTTTAAAGGCATTTTTCTCAGTGTTTTTGATGTTCACGTAGTTACTCCCTTCGCCTTTGTAGGGCAGTATAAACATGTACTTAAACCTGCCAAACGTTCCCGTCTATATAAGGTCATTTGCTTTTCCGTTTACTCGTTTACTCGTCTGTCATGACTGAGGTAGATTAAAAACAGGATTAAACCAGAGAGAGATGCTGGGCAAAGACACCATAAAGAATAAACAGAGGATAAGCCATTAGAGCCAAATATTGGTGTCTGCGCTGACAGACACAGAGTCTGAAATAGGGACATAGTGACTTATCCTGTGCCCTAAAAGCAGACTGTCTGTCAGGTCTGTCTGTGTTTACGCTAGAGTGGGAGGCATGTGTCTGTCTGGGTGTCAGGCTGGGTGACTGGGTGCACCAGGACACTCTGCCCAACAGCATCGCTTTCGCTGTGTGGCCAGACAGAACCCCTCTACCCACCTCCCTCTCTTTCTCTCTGTCTCTCTCTCTCCCCACCCCACTCTCTGTCTGTCTGTCTCTCTCTCTGTCTATCTTTCTGTCTCTCTCTCTCTGCCCCCACCGTACTCTCTCTGTCTGTCTCTCTCTCCGTCTCTCTCCCCCACCCTTTCTCTCTCTTTCTTTCTCTTTCTCTCTCTCCCCACCTCACTCTCTCTCTCTCCCCACCCCTCTCTCTCTCTCACTCACTCTCTCTCTCTCACTCTCTCTCTCTCTCATTCTCTCTCTCACTCACCATCTCTGGACATGCCCAGTGCCAGGCACTTCTGCAGCCGGCAGTGCTGGCATCGGTTGCGGTTGGTGCGGTCGATCAGGCAGTTGCGTTGCCGTGGGCAGGAGTACGAGGCGTTGTTCTGTTGACTCCTCCTGAAGAAGCCCTAGAATGTTCCAGAAGGCGGCAGAGGGGGACAAAGGGGAGGTGGCGGGGGTGGAATGGTGTTCAAACACAGACATGAGGTTAGACTCCCTTATGTCATTTTCCACCATATCTTAACTCACCCGCTGAGGGACAAAAGTGTATTACAAAGACACACTCTCCTGTGGAACAGTCTAGAAAAAAAGAAGCTTGGGCCGAAGGCTTCCCTTACCTTACATCCCTCGCATGTGATGACTCCATAGTGGATCCCTGAAGACTTGTCCCCGCAGATTTTGCATGGTATAACTTCAATTTGGGCTGCCGGGGAGAAGAGAAGGAGAGAGAAAGAGAGAGACAGAGAGAGAGAGAGAGAGAGAAAGAGAGGGAGATATGAGGAAGTGAGAGAAAAGGAGAGAGAGAGAGAAACAGGAAGACACAGGATGAGTTATGCAACAGCTATCTAAGGTGAGTAATAGTGGCCGACCATAAGGCCCAGTTATAGCGCGTTTAAGGTCCACTTCAACCCAGTCCCACCTCCACAATGTCCAATCTTGTTCTCATGAGTGCTACAGACACAGTGCCCAGAAGGAACCGAAGAAGCCCGTATTTTTCGCCAAGATGTTTTGACATTAGTTATGAGGCCATTATGGGTATGGCAGCATGACTGTAGCAACAAATGGAGGGTGCGCACACACACACACACACACACACACACACACACATTCACACACACACACATTCACACACACACTAAAGCACTGTGTAGTAATTGAGTAAAACTGCCACATTTAGACTCCTATGTTAGTATCACGTTTGGTATCAGTTTCAGTGCAACTTGAAAACATAAAAGCTGCATTTTAAACCACAAAATATGTGTGGAAAACAGAAGATAAACACTGCTGCCATACACTGTGATGGTATTATACACCTATTGGAGGATTCACTTAGCACTGATAAAGATCATTTGAACACAATGTCTTTTTTTGGGATGACACCAACGTGGTAGTGCCACAGACCACTATGACTACTGCAAAAAGGCACACACATAAGAAGCCTTTATGCAATATGTGGATGTCTCTGGGCAAAATCAGGAAGAGAAAAAAGGATATTTAAATGGGAAATGAGACACACTGTCTGCCAGTCTGTGTCAGCTGGAGGTGAGAGAGGGTGAGGGAGAGAGAGGGGGGTAGAAAGAGAGAGAAAGAGAGAGGTAGAGGGAGAGAGAGGGAGAGAGATAGAGGGAGAGAGAGAACCATTGCTCTGCTGAGACTGCACACTCACCATAAAGAGATTAACCACCCAATCTAATCCTAAAATTATTTCTACACGCTCTCTCCCTCTCTCTCTCCCTCTCTCTGTCCCCCACTCCCTCCCTCCCTCCCTCCCTCCCTCTCTGTGCTCCGTAATGGCTTATCTGATGCAGCAATTCCCAATTAATCTTTCCGCACAGAACCCACATTCATCTGTCTCAGTCTCAGTAATGCCATGTTCCCATTCTGAGCTAAAGTGCAGTATAAAGCATTGAACAATAAGCAGCGACGTTAGAATAACACAAATATCGCATTTAGGAGCAGTGCAAGGGCTGGCGTCTGGTCTGTCTGGTCGCTTAGCTTCTGCAATTAGGGGAAGTACGTTTTTTATTCACAATTCTGATCAAATAAAGTTTGAATGCATTAAAGCAAAAGAGAGATTGATTAAATTGCACTGCTACCAGCACATTAAAATGACATTAAAATGCTCACTGAAAATCTATTACATTTCAAGACTTTACAAAGGCCTTACAACTGCCCAAACTACTGTGTCCCTGCACACTAACTGGCACAAAGAGTACTATATAAAACTTTCCTCTTACCCACGACATCCGTTTTCATTTTCTGAGGGCAGCACCACACATACAAACTCCCTTTCACATACACACACCTAGGACAGGAACACTGTGGTACCCAAACTGAGCTCAAAGTTTCTGTGTGTGTGTGTGTCTGAGCATGCTCACTGAGGCAAGCTTCTCTGCGCATGTTCATAATATCTAATGTGCTGGCGAAGTGTGTGTGTGTGTGTGTGTGTGTGTGTGTGCCTGGCTAGTCTGGATAAGCCATTGTAGTAACATTATGTGTGTGTGTGTGTGTGTGTGTGTGTGTGTGCCTGGCTAGTCTGGATAAGCCAGTGTAGTAACATTATGTGTGTGTGTGTGTGTGTGTGTAAGTGTATGTGTGTCTGCTGTTACTAATATCATAGCTGTTCAGGTTTTCTGAAACATTATGCATAATGCATGTGTACATCTGTGTATTGCTTACCCAGTGTGTGTTGCTTACCCAGTGTATGTGTGTGTGTGTGTGTGTGTGTGTGTGTGTGTGTGTGTGTACTGCAACATAATGGGATTAGCGCAGACAGACATGTCCGTCATCCCTAAGACTTGCTGATGAAGAGTCTGAGTCTAGAGTCTGGCCTTCTCAGGACCGCCTTCCCCACTGGCCACTCTCCCTCTCTGGGCTAAGCCTCTGGAGGTATCTGGGGTGAGAGCCTCTGGAGGTGTGGGGGTGGGGGTGGTGGTGGGGTTGGGGGTGGAAGTGGTCTTAAGTCCTGTCGTAGTGACCATCATTGCCACCACCACCCCCACCCCCACCGCTCAGGCCTTGTGAATTGACGGTTTTGTTTGCAGTGATCGGATTTAGATGGATTCCAGTCCCTACCTTTGACTGTGTTAGCCTTCAAAATGACAGTCTTTAGCATATGCCGATTTGAGCTATAATCTGAGTGATGACTTTTAAAAGGGGTTATAGAACTCAAAACTCAAAAAGAGTTTAACATTTATCTTGCTGTTTAATATAATAATCATGAACTGCAGTTAAATTGTGGTTGCCAAAAGAGTGTGCCATTTAGCCTAAATAGACCATTTAAACCCCCCAGTATAAATTTAAGATATTATTTTGGGCTTATGAAGTTGCATTTTAACTTATTTTTGATGTATCAAAGTTGAATTCATTTTATTTGAACATCAGAAAAAAGGTGCAATACTCTATTAACTGTTCTATGCACTCTTTGAGGCAGATTGAAGGTTTCCCACCACTTTCTAAAGACCTGAGGTTTTTTGATGCTGAACTGGATTTTAAATGGGTCTCCTTGGACGTACAGAAGCACACTTGACTTTAACACTGTAGCTTTAACATTAGCACTAGCATGGAATCGCTAGTCTCAGGCTATGTATGAGGAAACAGTTCAAGGGTACAAAAAGGACACGGGATACCGTCCTTGCCTCTGGCAAGAAAAGGGCTAATGGTTACTTTCCTCTCTAGCAGATAAAACACCACTTAAAAACAGACCCAAATGATTTTTTGAGACTCTCAATTATTGATCTATGAACACCCAGAATAAAAGTGTGCTATGCTTACACTTATTCACAATTCACAATTATTTACTATTTATTCACAATTCAACCAATTTCAGAAATAATGAAAAAAAAATATAGGGACTGTTTACAAATGAATCAACTTGAAATTGGAAATTCCTGAAATTAAATAATGAAACTGAAATAAATATATTAATAAATAATTAATAAAATGATATTAACAACAGGCCATTTCTAGCCACCTGACCCTGACCTACTGTGTTTTCTGAAGTAGTCAGGTTGTCATTGCTAGTTGTACCTCAGTTGTCCTTGACGAATCATTCTGTCCTGTCCTCTCTCTCTCTCTCTCTCACACACACACACTTCACACTCCCTCTCCATCCTTTCTGACCTCACAGTAGAGGGGCAGAAGTGTTTGTGTGTGTGATTAGACGTGCGAGCGATGCCTTTGTCCACTCCATGCCGGCCTCTTTCTCTTTACACCTGGTGACTGACTGCTGTAGACCCACTGGCACAAAGCCACTCCAGGAGGTGACACACACACACACACACACACATTGACGCACACACAAATACAAGCACTCACACTACACAGGGTGAGAGCAGAAACATGTTCCTAGTGAGCACCCTATAACCTTGACTCCTTGATCACTACCTCCCCGTCCTTCTCGTGTCCTTTCGCTCACTCTCTCCCCGGGCTGCTTGCAAGCACTCAGTACTGGCCTGCAAGACCTCTACTCTGTTTTTTCTCTGAATCGTCAACGCCTAACACTACTAACACAACTAACACAACTGACACACACATCGATGAGTCTTACACCTACATGTAATTCGTCCTCCAACCTCCCTGCACTCAGGTAAGGGCTTCTGTCATTTATGAGGTAATCTGTGTAGGTGGGAGGGTGTGGGTGTGGGTGTGCTGTGTGGGGCACGGGGGGCACCTCTGGACACAAAGCGAACCCGCGGCGAAGCCTCTTTTCCACAGGCTGTTACGGCCGCAAAATGGAGATGCGGGACAAATGACAGATGCTCTTTCGAAAATTACCATCTCTCCACTTCATCAGTTTAGCACAATAGGACCAAAAAATGGGCCCCCAGTGGAAAGAACTGTGAGTTCTGTGCCGCTGGCTCGGGTTAAAGGCCACAGGACCGGTTCCAGTGGTGACCCACTTCTACCAGTGCCAGGCCAGCCACAAACTGGGTCACAGAACCTTGTGGGCTCAGCGCATGGAGGAGAGGGGTTAGCAGTTGGGGGAAGGGGGACTGTGTGCTGGCAAACTCGACACCATTGTAAAAAAAAAAAAAAAAAAAGTGCGTCAACGAAATGGTCATTAACGGCCAGCCAGTGCCTATTTTTAGCAGTACAAAATACAGGCCACTTATTTGCAGGGCGAACACGGTATTGACTGGACCAAGGCTAAAGTATGTCATCTGTGTGTGTGTGTGTGTGTGTGTGTGTGTGTGTGTGTGTGTGTGTGTGTGTGTGTGTGTGTGTGTATAACTGTGTGCAGACAACTGCATAACCTGCCTTTACTGATGGTTACAGCACTAGATTATTATTAATTAAACTAGATTATTATGTGGACAATATAATGCATTACCTGAATAAATATGTTATTACATATTCTTGCCATGTTGTGTCAGTCCTTATTAGTATGATGCTGGAAACATTAAAAGCAAACCTGTTTATTTTATTATTCATTTAATTTATCACAAAGCATCCTTTCTTGTCGCAGAAACCATGAAGCATTGTGGGGAAACATGTGTAGTGTGCCAACACTTAACAAACACCTACCAATGTATGTTTTAATCATCTTTTACCTAAACGCTCTTCACTTTGATCTGCGCACTGTCAGGCCTGCTGCTTCTTTCAGCCAATCACGGTCCACTAACTTTGCCTGAAACCATCTCCGTGGAAACCGAGTTTGAATGGTCCCAGTGTCTGTGTTGTTTGTTTTTTCTCTTTCCCTCCCTCCCTCTCTCTCTCTCTCCCCCTCTCTCTTCCCCCCTCCCTCTCTCTCTCTCTCTCTCTCCATCTCTCTCTCTCTCTCTATGCTAATCTCATCCTACTGTTACACCGTTCCTGCACGTGTTGTTGGAGGCGAAGGGACAAATTGGAAATGAAAAGCAGAGTATGTCGGAACGAAGAGCCGAACACGGCCACATTATTTCCACAGTTTAATCCCAATAGATTAGGAATGATCGGGTTTGGTGGGTTGGTAACAGCTTCAGATGAAATATATGTGTGTATGTCAGAGAGAGCAAGTGTGTGTGTGTGTGTGTGTGTGTGTAATGTTGAGATTATGTTTATGTTTGCAGCTGATAAACTCTATGAGCATGTGTGTGTATTGAGGCTCAAACAGGCTTCATGGGGATTAATCTGTCAATCTGCATTTGTGTGTGTGTTTGTGATTACCATGGCTGTATGCCTTGTGTGTGTGAGAGAGAGAGAAAGAGAGAGAGAGAGAGAGAGAGAGAGAGCAGTGCAAACATTTATTGAGCATTTTGAGAAGTGTTAAACAATTAAATATTATTGATATATTTATATACATATATTTAATTTTGTGAACGATACGCTATTGCTGTTTATGTCTTTTTCCTGTATATTTGCTTTCTGTGTGTGTTTGTGTGTGTGTGTGTGTGTATGTGTGTATGTGTGTGTGTATGTGTGTGTGTGTGCAGGGCCGCTGGGCCTGGCTGCGTCGACCTGTCATGTGGAATAAGGCGATGGCCGTAACTGCAGCACAGTTGCCAGGACGACCACCACCTCTCCCAGCTCACTGGTGGGAGGCTCCTATCGTCTGCTTGTCAGAACGATGATTCGCGTTACCGTGACGTCCCAACAGGAAGTGCTGCCAGAAATGTTCTTCGGCGGGCACGGGACACCCCCAGCATTCCACCCCTCCCAAAAAAACGAACCCCTCTTTCATCAGTCTGCCATTATCCACAGCTACGGCGTCTATCACTTCTGGTGTTTTGGGGTAAACATTGTAAAAGATGACACTCGTGTGGGCGGGAGCCTTGTTGCCATGGCGGCCGCATGCTAATGCTGCTAACACTGAAAAGCTAACGGAAAAAAAAAAACACATTAGCTAAAACGCCCGCGGATACGTCCTCACAGACAACGGCGGGATGAGGTGAGGACTCTTGGGTGGGTCGGAGGGGAAAGAGAAAGTGCTACAGTTGGCACGTGTGAGGCTGGCAGCGGGCAGCGGGCAGGCTGATCCACCCTCAGGTTGCGTAAGGATGGGGAATGCAGCGCTGGCGATTCCACGGCTAAGAGGAGCTCAGCCTCTCAATCTGCTCAGAGGACGGGGCCCTGGTGACGGCTCAGTCAGTCAGTCAGCATGGCTAACAGCTACCGAGCTAGCTGTGAGTCTGTGCTGCCAAGTTAGCAACACCTTTGTGTGGTATAACCCCTGCCTAGCTTAGTTTAATGATGCTTTAACCCCTGTCTACTATAGTGCCCTACAAAGCCAAAAGGCAGTAACTTACAGATTTTGTGAAAAGTGAGTTTTGATTGGAAATTGTTATAACCCCTCCTTTGTCCTGCATTTAAATATCTTGCTTCTTCCAATTAAGAAAGTGCATACAAGCATCACTCTTACACCTACAACATGTTTCACTGGGCAGTATGACAAGTTTGAAAGCATTTTTCTCAGTTTCAGTGTCCACATGTTGACTGCCTTTGAGGAGCAGAATGCATAACAGTCATTCCAGGTTGTCATCAATGCATCAACCCTGTCCCCTGTTAGTATAGTTAGCACCGGTGCTAACACTCCTCTACCACACAAGCTAATGAGCATAAGGTTACACCAATGTTAGTTACAGGGACATACATTACACAAACATATTTGAGCTAGCAATTCAATTAATACATTTGAATGCAAGTCACAACAGGCTACTTAAAGATTTTGTTTCAGTATTACACATAACTAGTACAGCCCTAAATCAGTACTAAGAGCCTCATAGCCAATAGGCAAAGAAGTAAACTGATAGTGCACAATTTAATGTCCCACTGGGCTACCAGTGAGTTTAAACCTTTTTAAAGGAACAACCTAAAAGACCTAGCTGAGCACACCATTGTCAACACAGCCATTCAGAGCAGTAGGCAGTAGCACATACATAATATCAGACAATCATTATTGCTTCATGTGCATCTGTGAGTCTACATGTATTAATTTCTGCTTAAGCTCATATATGTGTGTGTTTGTGTGTGTGTGTGTATATATAAATGGTGTAAAG
>CM050217.1:7427500-7460000 GCA_027475355.1 Coilia nasus
ATTGGCATTGGGAGCTGATGCGTGCTGTAGCCCTGGCTGCCTGTGGCCAGGCCCCCTTGCTTAAAGCAACACTAAGTAGTTTTTTCAACCTTAAAATAATATTTCCAAAATCATCTCAGTGGTTCATCAATTTGTAACTGGGTGAAAGGAACTTCTGAATTCGCTTTGCCACCCTCCACGGGCTATAACTGCACTAAGTAAGTTTGGAGGAGCGGGCCATCTCTCTGTAGTTCTCTGAGAGGCAATTCCGCTTCCAACCTGTAGGGCGACCGAAGGCGAAAACTACTCAGTGTTGCTTTAAGGTGGCACTCTGTGTATCAGGCCGGTTCTGTGTTCTGACTCTGTGTTCTACTAGTTTGGCATACTTTGTCAGATAAGCATACTTTGTACAGTGGTATGACCTTCTGACAGATCTATGCTTACTATCAGAAAGCATACCTATATTTTGATACAGTGGTTCTGATAGATTAGCATACCTATGTTTTGATGGTATGATATGAACCACTTACATTTAGTACAGAAAGACAATGCGTTGCACATGTGTGCAGTAATTTGGTTTATAAGTGAACCGAACATGTTTTCACGCTATAAAAAATACTTCATATGTTTTGTCATTGTTTTAACTATGTACTTAGTATAATTTATAATAGTTACATATAATTTAGGTAACACTTTATTTGGTCTCTTTTTAGTGTATCTACATGTAACAACATGTAATATTATGTACTTACACTGTACCTACCTAACACTAACCCTAAACCCTATGTTACAGTGTAAGTACATAATGTTATGTATTGTTACACACTTTGTTAACTGATGTAACATGGACAGTAAAATAAAGTGTAACCATATTTTAATCCGCATTGGCACGCAACTGTCCAACCGGCAATGTGCAAATTAGCCCAAGGTATGTCATTCTGAGGGGTATGCTAAAATGTCACAGCACCGGCTTGCTGACTGACTCGGACCCTTCTGCTGTTGCTTCCCTTAAGCTCAGAGTGACGGAGGTGCTAGTGACAGACTGGGCTCAGATGGAGAGATGGAGAGATGAGACACACGTGCTACTGTGCTGCAGGCGCTCTTCAGACTGCACAGGTGGAACTGAGAGACTACTAGCCACCTACAGGAGGTGTGTGTATTTGTGTAAAGTAGCCTAGGTGTGTGAATGTGTGTACAGGTGTGTGCATTTGTGTACAGTAGCCTAGGTGTGTGAATGTGTGTGTCTGTGTTTTATAGATCTATGAGCATATGTGTGTGTACATGTGTGTGTGCATGTATGTGTGTATGTGTGTATGCTTGTATTTGAGAGAGAGAGAGAGAGAGTGCATGAGGCACTCTTTCACTCTTTCTTTTTGTCTTTTTAGTGTGTGTGTGTGTGTGTGTGTGTGTGTGTGTATCTGTGTGTGTGAAAGAAAACAGATTCTGAATGTGATCTGCGTGTGACAGTGGGAAAGCCAATACCAGCCCTAAAGCAGCACTGGACAAGGAAAGAGAGAGGAGCCTGGAACCGGATGCAGCTATAGGGTTACCAGATGAAACAATCCATCTCACATACGCTTCCAAACACCCGTCCATTAAAATCTCTACACACACACATCAACGCCACTCAACACAAGCCTGACAGCTTTCACACGTCCGTGTATTTTAATCCACCCATAAAAATACCACAAAGGCACACAAACACCACACAAACTATTAACTGGGCAGTTATAATACCTGTCCAAAATTACATCATCCCTTCACGAATGACAGTCCATAAGCCAAAGACATTTCAGAGCTGAGAGTGCAGTGCTGTGATTGTTGCTGGCTCTTTTAACACCCTCCCCCCCGTTTTCCCAGTGGCTCTTGGTTAGAATTAGTGACCTTTGGGCATGAACCCAACTCGGAGCAATGGATTGTTGCATAAAAAAGAGATAGTCCCTGCAGCAAGTCTAGCGCTAAGTGAATCATAACAAGTAAAATGTCATGAAGGCAAAAGGCTCGCAAAATGTGTGTCAGTATGTATGTGGAAAAGGTATGCTGTGGTGTAGACTGTCTTCCGGCAAACTATAGTTTGAGAAACATATCTATTAAAATTACTGTAGACGTAGTGGCGTGCTCACACGCGTTGTAAACTTCTAGGCTACTGTTATTAAGCGTAAGACTGCTCTAATAGGTGTTTAAAATATTACTCTTACAGGTCAGCTCTCCTTTTTACAGTTTTATTTTTTAAGGTAAACAATCTCAGTTCTTAACAGGCCTACATTTGATTTATCCCAGAAATGTTGGCGTATGGCGAATTTCAGCTTTGTAATTGCTTTTATTTTGATGACTTGTTCTAAAGCACATAGTCCTGCGTTTTAAGTAAAAAAAAAAAAAAACTAAATTATTATTTACTTAATACTAACGTTAGGGATGTGCTTCTTGTCGAAATATTTACACGTTTACCAACATATGTATGCAAGGCTTACGTATCATAAAATATATATTACGGCCTTGATAACAAATATACGATTTCTTTCTTAGCCGCTAACTCAGACATTTTAAAACATCGATTATAACAAATGTGTTGTAAGCGACCTTTAATTTTCGATACCGTGTTTAGAATATCCATTGACTCGCAAAATTACACAAAACTAAACGAAAAAAAAAAAATACAACTGTCGTTTTGTCAAATGCCCCTTGGACAGACATTAAACTTGGGGTCCATAGCCTATAGGTTAACAAACCTTTTCTTTGTTTAAGTTTATTATTATTATACAATATAGTGTTTTGAAATAGTAGCCTATATATATTCGATTATCACTTCACCTAAAGGTGTAGTCCTAATTTCACAAAAAAATATTTTCATAACACAGATTTTGACAGAATAGATTTTGTTTGATATGCAATAGCAAACATGGCTTAATCTAATGCACGTGTAGAGTACATAATGACGTTCAGTATTTATTCGTCCTAATGAACTTATCAGTCCATATCAGTACGTTTTTCTAAACGTCCAATTCCTCTTACAACAACCTAAAAAACATTAGGCTGGACGTTAGGCCTCTGTGAGGCCAAGCAGTGAGCAATCCATGCGGCCAGACTAACTAAAGTGGGGGAAACTCGAGGTTTGTCAGGGTCTCCGAATTGATGTGATAGTTTCTGACAACAGCCTTTCCGCTGCACTGATGCTGTGGGGGCCATTTGTAAGTGTAGTCACCCCACAGCGCCCCAAACATGGTTATACCTTTTACTATTTATTTTGTGCAGGCCTGTGGGGGTACATTAGGGTAGAGGGGGGAATAAGAAATGTATGTATTTCTTGAAGGGGTCTTCCTCGTTTTTTGAGTTCATTTTTAAAATAACAATGGCTTAGACCATGGTAGATTTTTTTCAAATACAGAATACATTTTAACACGAATATGCTATTAAGCAAATGTAGTTTCGTGGATTCAACTGAATCCAATATCTCAGCCTATTCAGTCTACAACAGAAGTCATCATCGTAGCCCGTGACAGTAAGCTGTAATGTCACTCAAGAAAAAGAAGAATGAAATGAAAAAAGAAAACCACAAAGCTACACTGACTTCCACATATGGACGAAGCTATTAGTAGTGTACACGGAAACAACAGCAAACTACACAGATAAATATGATTATTATAAACCACTAATATTTATAGTGGACGAAAAGTGATATTCTGACAATGAACCATCGAGCTATTTTAGCCTAAACCCCTTTGCTTTTCAAGCCTATACAGCTGGGAGATAAACGGTGATTTCTGTGGCCACTTTTTAGTTTCTGGGATGATTTCACATTGTCTACACATAAACATACATTGTCTGAATTATACAAAATGTGTCCTAACATTATATTGTTAATTTATTAGTTACAGTATAAACAAGGAAGCAATCTGACGGCAATTGAATGGGTGGAACAAATGCGATATAAATACAAGGCCAAATAGCCTACCTCTGGTTAACTACTCTTAAAATGTATCCCCTTCGTGTGGGCCTGATTATTACAGCTTCACAATAAATAACATGCATGATTTTTTTTACACCAGGAGAAATGTATAGCGACCTTGGTGCACCGCGGTTGAACCCGGGTTATTGAGGTTGCACTTCGGCGCTTCCAGCACGGAGCGGCGCCTGACTGATAGAAATGGGTCAGTAGAACGCATGACACGCAGGGACACACTGGACCTAAAACATTTCACCCTGAGCGAGGGTTTTCCCCCTAAAATCAATTCGTATCATAACCATAGATAGTCTAAAATAGCAACACCACAACCTAACCATAATAACGCACGTTGATCACCCCATATTTACCCAAAGTGCTCCGCCGCCCATAAATATGGTAGAAATGCAGTTGCTGCTTTCAAGGGGGATTACCATGTGGCATAAAATTAACAGACTAATACACCACAGCCCAGGAATAGCCCCACTGAGACATCCAATAAATATAAGCACTAGACCAATCAACGGGCATGTTCACTTTAAGTTGCATAAGGTTTGTCGACACTAGACTGACATAATAATCGCTAGTGGAGCTACTAATACTAAGATGGTGCAGGTCGTTTGCGAAGGACAAGATGTTGCAAATATGATGCTAGATGTGCATTCTAAACTAGTTTCTTGTGACTTAAAAATGTATTTGTGGTTTATATGAGGAAATGAAATAACTGGCTACAGCCATGCGCCTCAGTTAACAGAAATTATGACTGTGGCGAGCAGTCGAAAGGGGCACAGTGGAGGGGACCCCGATGGCCATCTCTTTCCATTATTCAATATTTAAATCAGCTGTCATGAACACTTGTATTCCTACCTCGCATGATAGTGGTGCAGACGCGCTCCCGGACGCAGCAGTCATGAAGAAACAAACATAAAGAATTGTAAAAACAAGATCCTCGGCAAAAAGTTTAGATGAGGTGGCCGTTAAAGAGCTTGATGTCTGTGCAAAAGCATTCCAGAGCGTGTAGGCAGCTTCGAACACACTATACAGCAGCGTGCGGGTCTAAGTGGTGGTCGGACGGTTGAGTTGTGCGGTTAGACGAGCGAGCATGCGGGTTTTCACATGACATCTGCGCTTGCATACTCAACGGAGGTTTTCACTGTTTCCGCCAGCGAAGGGGAGAGTGCACAGGGAGGCTTAGGGATGCTAGGATTGGACTACGGGCTCTCCGCTCCGCCCAATTTCTGGCGTATTCACTCGCCACAACTTGTAGCCTACGCTGCTCACAGACTATACCACACACTGCAGACAGCATGCATTTGCCACTAACATAAATTATATTTATCTCTAAAGAGACCGAACGGAATTGGGCATTCAAGATGGAGAAATTCAGGGACGTTCCAACCCATGTAATGAAACAAATGTTTAAACCATTAATGGAATATATATGAATTGCCAGACTGTGAAAGCCGACAGACAACTTCGTGTGAATGTACAGTCAAATATAAGCTACTGTGGGATTTATTTTAACTCGTCAATATTTTGCCTGTGCCTCATTTGGACTGCACATTTTAGTTATCCCTGAATAAAGTAAACAAACCAATAAACCTTTGAGTAATGCTTGAGGGGGGGGGCTTGATATGAAAAGCATGGTTAGGCGGCTCACACTTGGTAGCCTATACATGAATAGTGACAGCTAGATGTCAGTTCAATAACAATATTGGTTTGATATCTTGTAGCCGCCATGTTCTTCGTGCAACCCGTAAGGGACTCATTGAAAACACCCAACGTGCAAGCCTGTTAAAGTCTGGTTAACATGACAAGCGGAATGTGTAATTTTAACTCTCTCCAAAAAATCCTTTCTGTAAATCAATATTAAACGGCTTTGGCGGGATCATAGACACACCCCGTTTTGAAGCTCAAAATAGGAATTGGTCCACTTAAATTTCACTCAAAGCTTAGAGTGCCGGTGATTGGCTGCATGGAGCACAGAGGTGGAGGGGGGGGGGGGGGGGGGGCAAGGGTGTCTGTTTAAGTCCGCAGCCTATGCTGTGTTTTCAACCAGCACGTGCTTTATATTTGCAGCTTAAAAAAATATACCGCCCAACCTCCACAACATATGCTAGGGATTCTTGGTCAGTTTGACTGGTAAATTGATATATTTATTTCTGCATTTTTCTAACTCTCTGAAGTGCATTTTGATGTGGATATTGGGATGTCCCTTTTGGGTGTATTACATATTTATTACCTGTTATTACATATTAGTTACACAAGCCCTGCAGCCACACAAGCTCTTTACACTGTTGTACAACATAACAACAGCAGAACCACAAAGGATATCTCAAATGGTAAATGGTAAATGCAATTTATAAGGCACTTTTATATATTCAGCGGAGTACCCAAAGTGCTTCACAGACAATACCTCACATTCATCCACTCACACACTGGCTGCCATGCAAGGCTCCAACCAGCACACTGGGAGCAGGATGGGGTTCAATGTCTTGCTCAAGGACACTTTGACCTAGTCTGGAGGGGTAAGAATCGAACCAGCAACCCCTGTACCTCCCTATCGAACATAAGAAAGTTACATATGGCATTATCCAGACTAAGATGAAGCACAGGCCCTTGCACCAACTTTAAGCTCTAGACCACAATACCATGCACATGCACCAGACAGAGCAGTCTGTACAGGCAGCACATTGCATACACTCTAAAACCAAAAACAAGTTAGTTTATGGTTATGTAAAACAGAGGCAGAAATCCCAGGTTCAGAGAGTAAAAGTCCTGCCACATATTTGCTCCAGCAAATTCACTCATCCAGCTGATCCTAGGTAGATGAGCTAATTAGGGAAATCACCTGTGTTGAGAGCACAGGCAGAAGGAATACATGGCAGGACTTTTACTTTCCCAATCTGTTTTGTCTGCCTCTGATGTAAATGCCTAAAGTTCAGCCCATACTACAGTGGGTGTACTGCAAAGACTCAAGTACATCTGCTACATGGGCCTTTTTAAGTAAGTAGACATTAAGTAGACAGTAAGACATTAAGTACATCTGCTACATGGGCCTTTTTACGTTGATTGAACTTAACAGTGCCATGTATGTTATGAATATCCATAGCTTTGTTGAGTAAAACAATCGTAAAAAGATCCATCCCACCACTTGCCTTTTTAACTGTTTTAAAGCAGCACTTTTCACAGTGGAAAGAAGACTGGAAAAATAGTTGTACATTGCACAGATGGAGCTCTGGTACTCCATCATAGACTCCTTCAGTAGTCAGCCATCTTGACCGAGACTGCCCCAAATTGACCCTATAGGGAATGTATACATATTGCACATGATATGTTTTTATTTATTCCTAAAATCATGTTATAATCTTTTTCAAGTAAATAAAGACTATTTAGAGTGACTTTTCATATTTTCTTTATGCTGCCTAATTGTCCGGGAATCATATTTTGTAGGACGGTACACTCTCAGAAAAGAAGGTACAGAATTGTACTTTTAGGGGTACAAAGCTTGTCACACCGGCAGTACCCTAAGGCACATAATTGTACCTTTTAACCACTGTTTTTCAACTAGTTTGTACCTTCTCCAGGGCTGAATAGGTACACATCAGTACCTAATCAGTACCTTAAGGTCCAAATATTAGCCTTTCTTGGTACATTAATATGTATTGTACCTTAAGATACAGATTTGTACCCCTACTGTCCCCATATTTCTGAGAGTGTATATTGACTTTGCCTCAAACACAACATTTTACAGAATGCTGATTTCGTATTCATTTATACGCTGATAAAAATCGAGTGTTAGTTCCCCTGTCACCTTTGGAAGGGGGGAATGTGGCTGAGAGGAGAGAGCCTCGGACTCGCAGGGCTTGGAGGAAGACAAATTGCCCCCGAGCACATTGCCACTGACCTACATTTCATCTCTTTTTGCCCCCCTTTTCCATTTCTCTTGTATGAACAGCTTCATAATTGTGATGTAATGACCAAAGCAAGCATGACAAAAGGCCAGACTGGTCAAATAGAGATTGGGAGAACACCATCCCGGAGAAAGAGGGAGAGAGAGAGAGGGGGAGCGAGGGAGAGAGGGAGAGCATCCTGGGGAGTACAATAACAGGTTTTGTGTGTTTTGACAAAAGGGGTGGCATTTTGCCTCTGATAATACACTCTGTCCTGTGTCTCCTGGTCAACATATTAGAAAGGACGACATGTGGACTTTCACATCTTCAGCAGACATAAAGCAACCAAATGCACTGGCTGGAAGCCATTTTTCCAGCCAATGTTAAAGACATACTCCAACTGTGTGGATCACACAGGTTGGAGTACCGTATGTATGAATGTATGTATTCATTTATTCACATATAATTGTAGCCTTTTACTCTGGGATGAAGACGAGATTGTGAAGACTGAATGATGAGAGAGTTATGGCATGAGGGCAATGAATGGGGTCTCGGGATCTCCCCAGCCATATGGCGTCTAAAAGCCACTCATGCAGAAACAGTGTACGGCGTGGGGCACAGCCTGGGGGGTGGGGTGGGGTGGGGTGGGGTCGAGTGTGGTGGGGTTGGGGGGTACCCTAAGACAGAGCCCTCCACTGAACACCGATGATCAGCGAAAGCGTCTCCCCTCTTTTCTTCCCTCGACTATTTCTATCACTCTTTCACTTCGCTTCTCTATCCACCCTTCACATTTACCCACCGCACTGGCTGTCTATCTCTTCCTCCTCCCCCCCCCCCCCATTTATGTCTTCTCACTCTATAATATTTCTTGTTCATTTTTTGGGTTCTGTGACCCCCGTGCGTCACCTCTATCAACCCCCCTTCCACCCCCCCCCTCCCTGCCATCTATCTACCACAAGACTTCCTTATGATGTTGTACAGGTAGAAACAGAGGACCCTTAGGTCTTCCCATCTAGCCTACCATATACCCAGTGGGAGAAGGGAAGTCACTTTCTGACAGTCTGTGTGTGTGTGTGTGTGTGTGTGTGTGTGTGTGTGTGTGTGTGTGTGTGTGTCTGTGTGTGTGTGTCTGTGTGTGTGTGTGAGTGTCTGTGTGCGTGTGGTAATGGGGGTTGTGAGGGTGGTGTACGTGTGTGTGTGCGTGTGTGTGTCTGTATGTGTGTGTGTGTCTGTGTGCGTGTGGTAATGGGGGTTGTGAGGGTGGTGTGCGTGTGTACACAGTGATTGGTCGGGTTGAGTTGGAAGAATTAAATGTCACTATGGAGGTCATCATGTCTGAGTAGGAGTGGGAGAGAGTGAGAGAATTACACTCTAAAGATAGAAAGGAAAAGAGAGTGAAGATGAGGAAGGGAGCAAGGGAGAGAGAGAGCGAAGGAAAGAGAGAAAGAAAGAAAGAAAAAGAAGGAAAGACAGAAAAAAAGAAAGAAAGAGATGCACAGGAAGAGTGAAGAGAAAAGATGAACAGATTGTGCTTCACTCCTTTTTTAAGGTTAGCACATATTTATACAACTCTCCTGCCCTTGAGTCGACCATCAGGAAGTTAACTTAAATATAATTAGACGAAGTTTCTTATTGAAAATAAAAATTAGGGCACATCGTCTCGGAGGAATCCCCTTTTACTCTCAAATGACAAGTGCCATGATATTATCTAGTGGTAGCAAGCAGGTGTTTGTTTGTGTTAATTCATTACCATTTTGTAAAGGTGCTTTGCAGTCTGACATAGTTTGTTGTTGTTGTTTTTTTGTATTTCAGGCAGTCTTACGGTTTCTTAGTGTTCAAAGGTCCATGCCACGACCTTTGACCTGTGACCTGTGACCTTTATATCTATCATGTGTGTTGTCAACATGCTACATGCTAATGCACGCGATGCATTCCATCAACATACAGCACTTGTGTGCAGAAGCCGAGGAAGGGAATGGCTGTGAATAGGTGTTAAAGACCCTCTGAGTTTTCACTCCAGAACAGAGAGAAGAAAAGAAGAGGAGGAAGAAAGGAGAGACAGAGAGAGAGAGAGAGAGAGAGAGAGAGAGAGAGAGAGGGCGGGCGGGCGAGTGGGTGGGTGGGTGGGTGTGTGGAAAATACACTTGAGAAATTTACAGAGAGATACCACAAGTGACAGAGGCAATTTTCTGGGAAAAAATTACTTCATCATAATTTCAATCCCAAAAAGAATTGGAAGGAAAGCCCTCAAGGAGCCCTAGTGTGTCACCTTGAAATGTAGCAGGCAAACACTTACACACACTTACACTCCATCACCACTCACACATATAGACATCACATTGTTTGTAAATAGAGTCCTGTTGCTACAGCTTGTTCAGGCATAGAGAGCACGTGTTGCTACACATGAAGGACATGTAGATGTTGCAATGAAGTGATTTGTTTTGCTGGTTATAAAGGTTAGATGCCCTTCAATGGCAGAGAGGTACTGTATGAGTTATTAACTCCACCTGATATCATACGATGATTTTATTGTAGTTCCTGTCTTAGGCCCTAAATCTCATACTGTCATTGGGCAGCTTATCCTCACTTTCTGTCTTTCTTCTCTCTCTCTCTCTCTCTCTCTCTCTCTCTCTCTCTCTCTCTCTCTCTCTCTCTCCCTCTCGCGCTCTCTCTCTCCCTCTCTCTCTCTCAGTGAACTCTATCCTACTGGCTGAACAGAATCCTCTAGTGTCAGTCCTGCAGGCCTGCTGATGTTAGCTTCCTTACCCAATCCAATTAAACTAATTAGCTGCTTGTAATTAAACAAGGTAAATTCTGATCCACAATTTCCCATGATTATTTGTAAGTGATACGGGGAGATGTTCAGCCTTATCTGATGTTAACGGAAGCACAGATAAAAAAACATTTCAGGAAACCTTCCCTGGCCAGCAGGGAAAATACGTTCGACAACACAGCTACACCAAACCACCAGGCCACTAACAGTGGTGAAGACCATTGCTGAAAGACCTAGCAGCCAAAACAAGACGTAAACATCCTTCACATTATCTAAAATATATCAGCCTACATACCGTATGTGAGAAGACATTGTGCGGCCTCTTGTGAACACTGAAAAGTGAAATTTTGTCAGTTTGTGTTGTGTAACACATTCCGATTTTTTTTCCAGAATCTTCTCTGAGTTTGGCGTCGACGGGGCCTGCCTCATTAGAGTGTGCATCGACTTTAAAGGATGTTTCACTCACTCGTCACCCACCAAGTGTGCTTACAGGGTATGCCCTTACTCAAACTCCTGGCAGGCGACAATTTTAACAAATAAGTCACACTCTACAACATCTGTATTAAAAGAGCATAATAACCTATCTCCTCATCAGAGAGCTTAATAAGGGCAGACACTCTGACGACAAAAAAAAGAAAAAAGAAAAAGGAACTATATCATTCTCAACAGCATGCCAATCAGTTGATTTTAATTGGATTTCTGCATTATCCATGTTTTTTACGAAGCTATTAAGATATTAAATCTAGTATTACTTTTGGTGTGTAATTTCTTCTTGTGGGATATTAAAATATGCTTGGATGGCCTAGGGCAAAAAGCTCAGAATAATTTTTTCATCCACCGATTTACTTTTGCGAGGCTTAATAAATGTTGATGTTGGCTCTGTATGAAGTCATGCTCTTTGCCCGCGTGTGCTTTCATGTCGGGGCGCCGCCATTAGGCACAATGGGCGGTGGCACAGCATGCTGTTAGCGCTAAGCACGGGCAGGGGCTCTCTGCCTTTGCCTCTGTGCAACCAGGAGGCTCACACTTCAAGTGCTATTGAACTAGCTCTTCTGCTTCCTCTGCATAATACAGACTGAATAAGAGAGAGAGAGATATGGAGAGAGAGAGAGACAGAAAGGGAGAGGGAGAGAGAGAGATAAAAAGAAAGAGAGAGAGAGAGACAGAGAGAGACAGCAAAATGAGACTTCTAAGGATTTTCCAAGCAGCTTTTGTGTTAATAAGTCATCTTCATTAAACTGAATTATTAGGTGAGGCAGTGGTGTGTGTGCGTGCATGCGTGTGTGTGTGATTGTGTGTGTGTGTGTGTGTGTGTGTGTGTGTGTGTGTGTGTGTGTGTGTGTGTGTGTGTGTGTGTGTGTGTGTGTGTGTGCTAAAAGCGCAGGGTAAGATTCCAGTTCCAGAGCCCTGTAGGGGTGCCTGTGCTGGGCTTCTGTGAGGCGGAGACACTGTAAGCACAAGGCTGGTCACATCCAGGCTCTGGGTGGGTAACCTGCCCCAGTGTAGTACTGTGACAGATGCTGGTCTGGTGAGGAACATCTACCTACAGTACGTCTGAAGGTTCCCATTCATCCAGATCATTGTAGTCATAAGTGCTAACGTAATGGATGCCAGCTAGCACAGCTCGGTGTAGTATGTTAGTAAACCTCCCTCCCAACACCTCAAAAAGATACGCTACTGACCAAGCTAATAGCCCAGCGTCTAGCTCACTTGGCAGCGCGTCTGTCTCCCATACCGGACTTGCTATGAGGTTGTGGGTTTGAGACAGGCCCTTTACTGTGCAGAAAGACCTCTGTTACACTAAGTTGAAGGCAACTCTGCTTCCATTTGAAGCTTGAGAACATTTCACCTTTTATCCAAAAGGCCTCTTCAGTACTAAGAACTGAACATCTGACTAAGCATACAGTAAAGAAACATAGCACTTTTTTCCTTAATAAGAAGAACATGAATGCGCTGATTCTAGCTGGTCCTGACTGCACTGAATGCATATTCTTAATGTATTCCCATTGACGGGCTGGCTTGGCAAATGGCAGGCTCCGAGGAGCCCGTCTGCACTAACCTCTGAGCGAAGCCAGGAGTCTGAGGTAATGGAACATGCCTCTGCAAGGCCTGAATTATTCACTGCTTCCTTAAGAGGGCCGGAGTAACTGTGGATGTCTAGAGTACAACTCCCACCTCTCTTTTTTCTCTCTCTATCTCTCTATCTCTTCCTCTCTCTATCTGTTTGTCTTTCTCTTTCTTCCTCTGTATCTCACTGTGTTTCTGCCATCCTTACAATCTCTCATCTCTAACTGACTAATTACACTTTTACTGTATGGCCAGCGTCCTATTGTGTTATCCATTCATATCATGTAGTCATACTGTATATGTGTATGTATACAGTAAATGTCTAATGCATTTTTGTTGAGATTTCCGTGGAATTTGTTAAAGATCAACTCCACTGAGGCCACTTTTACCATATGGCCAGGTTTCTATTGTGTCATCCATTCACATCATATAGTGATATGTACATGCATGCATTCAGTAATATGTAACGATTTCTTTGTTGAGACTGTTTAAGGTTCACTCTCCTGAGGGCCTATCCCTAAACCTATCCCATAAACCTTTAACCGGTGCCTTAATCCTTTATGAAGTGTGGGGCACTAACCGCTTTAAAATTCAAGTGCTAAAAATGCACGCGTGACTTTCAGACAATGAGGCTGAGGACTACAGGGGTGCTCAAGGATGGTGTTTGGCATCCCCATAACAAAACCCACCCAGGCAGAGACAAAGGATGCTACTCTGCCACAGCGCTCCTCCATTGTTGCTGTGGGGAGACCACAGACAGGCCCACAGACTAATTGTCTTAGGGACCAAAACAGGAGACAATGGGGAGATTGTGCCTCATATAGATACAGTAACGCTGGAACAACTTCTGATGGGCAGATGAGTATGAGAAAGAGAGAGTAAGAGTGAGAGTGAGGGTGAGAGTGAGAGTGAGGGTGTGGGGGAGAGTGGTGGTGGGGGGTCAGCAGGGTTGAGATTCTTCAGGCTCCAAATCCATGTTGACAGCAATCTCTCTCCACAAACTGAAGAACATTTGTGCATCTTTGTAATCCTTTATCAAGAAATTGTAAAGGTGATCGTATCTGTGAGAGGGAGAGGTAAGGCACTTGAACATTATCTGTGCAACTATGAGGCATTTTTCCACTGAACTGAAATGGTAGTGTTGTATGTACCATAACTGCAAAAGACATATGACATTGATATAACAGTCAAAAATGTTTTTAATATTACCTCAGTTCAAAGGTGAGTTTCCAAGAACTGAACTGAACTGAAATTCAGGAGTCTAGAGTCTTTAAGTCAAGTCAAGAGTCTTCAGTTCTAAATTCTGCACAGTGCTGATAGATGTGGAATGCATGCAGGGTAAAACACAGCTACCTCTTCACTCTTAAAGTATTCATACGGTGCTCCGTATTGGCACGCACATAAACTGAGGCACTTATCCTCAGTTAAAAAAAAACATTATTGATGGATCCCTCCCACCATGTTGTTTGTGTTCTTTCAAAGTCAGTGGTTAATAATTCCGTCACGCTCTAGAAGCACAACCCAAAATTTACCCTTACCCCATAAATACATATTTTACTTCAGTGGGTGCTGCTTAGTGGCGCCTTGCTCTGATGGACTACTTAGGACACAAGGCTTTCCTCAGTGCGAACTGAAACAATAGGGAAACGGCTACTTGGTGTGTGGGAACTAATGTCTAAACAAGGACAGCGTTTCACAAGAGCCGCTCAAAGTATAATTGATTCATTTCATCACTGACAGATGCCAGAACACAATCAAACCCTCCCACTGCACACACACGCATGCAGACACACACACGCAGGCACGCACACACACACACACACACACACACACACACACACACACACACACACACAGACACACACACACACACACACACACACACACACACACACACACACACACACAGAAAGAGACACTGAGAAAGAGACAGAGAAAGACTAAGAGAACCAACCCCAGAATGGTACTCCATCCCAATTAGTGCAAAAAGCCTATGAGTGAACCAATTTAAGGGGGCATTGTTGATTTGAATAAGTGAGTTAAGTAGCCCTGCTGATAAGGGCAACAACAACACAGCCCTCTACACACACACACACACACACACACACACACACACACACACACACACACACACACAGGACAACAACACAATTCTCCACAGTGGCTCTTTGACTGTCTGCACTGACTCCTCACAATGACGGGCCCTCCTCCTCCATTAGCTGACTGGCCACTAGCCTAGGTAGTTAGGCAGTCACTCTCTTCTACTTCTGTCCAACAGCATGACAAGCCAGCCCACATCAAACTGTGTAGTCTAGCCACAACAGATAGGCCTGGCACAGTCTAAGGGGCGGCATCAACGGTTGTCTCTCAAACTGCCTCTGCACGTGGAAGGCTAATGCTACCACCAATTTAGAGCAACAGACTTGTTTACCATAGCACTACACTAGTGCACCATCGCAGCCCTGTCGTCATGGTGTTAAGCACGCCCAGCGATTCTCTACAAGGATAGGCTCATGTGATTGGTCCGACCAGATTTGGGAGAATAGCTAATGAGCTTTAAGGGGTCGTTGCTAGACTGTACCCAGGATACAGGATAGAACCTTAATTTGCTAACACTAGGGTATATCTACATTGCTAGTCAGCTAGTCCAGGCCTCCTTTGTGGAATCAGTGGGTGATGGAGGTTGGTGGAGACACTTGCTAGACGTAGTGCCTCCCTTCATCTCCATCGGATCCTCTTACTGTCTGTTCAGAATGCACGCCGCTAAGCATGTCTAATCCGGAAGATGTAGATTGTATGAATGCCATGCTGCTGTAGGGGGTGGGGTGGTGGTGTTGGTGAGGGGGTGGTGGTGTTGGTGAAGGGGTGGTGGGGGGACTGATGAGTGAATGATGTGTGTTCGTGCACGCACACATGCGTTGTTTGTGTGTATGTATGTATGTATGTATGTATGTATGTATGTATGTATGTATGTACATGAGTATGTGTGTATGTATGTATGTATGTATGTATGTATGTATGTATGTATGTATGTATGTATGTACATGAGTATGTGTGTATGTGTGTATGTATGTATGCATGTACATGAGTATGTGTGTGTGTGTGTGTGCATACATATATGTTTGTGCATATATGTGTGTGTATGTATGTACGCCTATATCTGTGTGTGTGTGTGTGTGTGTGTGTATGTGTGTTTGTGTGTGTATGTATGTACGCCTATATCTGTGTGTGTGTGTGTGTGTGTGTGTGTGTGTGTGTGTACGTGTTTTGGAGGGTGGGGGGAGTGTTGTGTTTTCAACTGCAGCCGCCCACTCAGTCCTCCCCAGCTTAATCCTGAGTCTAGAAGAGGGATTAGAGGGCATTTGACCATACAAACGTTTTATATGAAGCAACAATTCTTACAGCGCACATACAAGATTACGTATTAGAGCAGTTTAACGCTAAGATGCTGTAAGAATACGATAATCTGGTCGGTGATAATGACCCTTTATGTGCAATTAGAATGCATTCATTAAACTCACAGACCCCTTCGAGTGGGAAGAGTATTTATGCAGATGAGGTCCTCTCTAAAAAAACAAAGGCACCAAGTGAATTCAACATACAGTACATATGGATTGCTTTACCATTTTACCGCACTGCTGGATGTAAACAAGCAGATTATACCGACTGTTTGTAAACATCAAGCTGCAGGATGCCGGTTTGGGGTTGGATGCAGTGCGCAGGCCCAGAAGAGGATGAGTGGGAGTCCTTGGCATTTCGAAAGAAGAGATTAAAAAAAGAACTCCTGCAGATTCCCAGTCATTGGCTAAAACATACAAAACAAACAAACAAACAAAATGCCTTTTTTGCTTTCCCTCCAAAGCGACAAACAAGCTCCTTCTCCTCAGTGTAAGGCTTGGGGGTGAATTTGTCTGTCCCCAGGTGTCCCCCTGTCCCCAGGTGTCCCCCTGTGACATCTAGCCCTAATACAATCACCTTTGACTGTTGGGGGGAGGATAATTCGTCATCGCTCTTTGTTTTGGCTGAGGTAAAATGAGTGGTTAATCTGAGGATTAAGAAGCTACAACAATCCGCCCCTTCTGTGTTTTTGTGAAACTGTATGCACACACACACTCAATGTGTGCACTGAAGTGTGTGTTTGTTGTGTATTTGTGTGTGTGTTTGTGCAAGATATAGGAGACGAATCTAAGAGTAACACAAGCTTCTAAATGACATAATGCCATGTTGTTACAGTCAGCTTTTGAGCTTTTTTTTTTTTTAATTTTAAAAAATCCTCATTAAACAAAATAAAAATAAATGCCTTCGACATTAGTTTTTGATAAAATGTACATACAAAATGTTCACTTTGGCATTTGAACGTGACATAAAAAAAGATATAAAATGTATTGCCTCATGGTGGTTCGGTTACTTACAATGGCAAACTGGAAGAGAAATGATATGTCTCTGCCTTTATTTACGCTTGGTGAGCTTTCAGTTAAGTTCAATGATGTCTGCAGTCCAAACATAAAAACATCCATCCCTATTCACACACACACACACACACACACACACACACACACACACACACACACACACACACACACACACACACACACACACACACACACACACACACACACACACACACACACACACACGTTAATCCAGCCCAGTTGATCTGTTCAATGGCCTCGTGAAAACATACAAAGGTCAATAGTCAAAAGTCTTTGTTATCGATGGATGCTATTGCCTGTTGTTCAGACAAAAGGGGAAATATTTCTAAAGGAACACAACATGTGCTGAAATGCACTTCTGAGATTTGCTTTGTGTGATTCTGCCATAAGCGATTTTCTATGCTCTACCAACTCCTTTTTACAACACATGTTTTAGAGTACACATTTGTTTACAGCAGAAACAATCTTCACATGATAAAACTAGTATTAGTATATAGGAATTGTAGAACTCTGAATGCTAGAAACACAGGCACATTTACATGTTCATTTCTGTTACTGTAATCAGCTTCCTGTTCCACTCATCCCCTCCTTTTAAACTATGACATCATGTCTATGCCTTTCCCTTCCCAAACTCTCTCTCTCTCTCTCTCTCTCTCTCTCTCTCTCTCTCTCTCTCTTTCTCTCTCTCTCTCTCTCTCTCTCTCTCTCTCTCTCTCTCTCTCTCTCTCAATTCAATTCAATTCAACAGAGCTTTATTGGCATGACAAAAATACACATTGCATTGCCAAAGCATTTCTCTCTCTCTCTCTCTCTCTCTCTCTCTGTCCCGTCCTTCTCCTCTCTGCTGCTCCCACCCTCTCTACTTTCTCTCTCCACTTTCTCTCTCTCTCTCTCTCTCTCTACTTTCTCTCTCTCTCTCTCTCTCTCTCTCTCTCTCTCTGTCCCATCCTTCTCCTCTCTGCTGCTCCCACCCTCTCTACTTTCTCTCTCCACTTTCTCTCTCTCTCTCTCTCTCTACTTTCTCTCTCTCTCTCTCTCTCTCTCTCTCTCTCTCTGTCCCATCCTTCTCCTCTCTCTGCTGCCCCACCCTCTCTACTTTCTCTCTCTCTCTCTACTTTCTCTCCCTCTACTTTCTCTCTCTCTCTCTCTCCCTCTCTCTCTCTACTTTCTCTCCCTCTACTTTCTCTCTCTCTCTCTCTCTCCCTCTCTCTCTCTCTCTCTCTCTCTGTCCCATCCTTCCTCCTCTCTGCTTGCTCCCACCCTCTCTACTTTCTCTCTCTCTCTCTACTTTCTCTCCCTCTACTTTCTCTCTCTCTCTCTCTCCCTCTCTCTCTCTACTTTCTCTCCCTCTACTTTCTCTCTCTCTCTCTCTCTCCCTCTCTCTCTCTCTCTCTCTCTCTCTCTGTCCCATCCTTCTCCTCTGCTGCTCCCACCCTCTCTCTCTCTCTCTCTCTCTCTCTCTTCTCTCTCATCTCTCCTCTCTCTCTCTCTCTCTCTACCATCCTTCCCCTCTGCTGCTCCCCCTGCCCCCTGCCCCCTCCCCCTCTTTTCTCTGTGGCTGTTACCTCCACCTAACCTCATCTGACCTCAGCAGTGCAAGCCATTCAGTCCTTCCTCTTTCAGTGATTATCTGTCTTTTTCCCCCTCTGTCTTCCTCTCGTCCTACTCTCTCGCTCCCTCTTATCTTCTCCCCTACCATACACACACACACAGTCTCTCTCTCTCTCTCTCTCTCTGATGCTCTTGCACTTGCACAAATCTTGCTTTTGCACAAATGACTGACTCTTCCTCCATCTCTCTCTCTCTCTCTCTCTCTCTCTGTAAACTCTCTCTGTTTTCTTCTGTAGCCCTCTCTTTCTTCCCCATCCCTGCCCCATTCTCTAAACTCTCTCTTTCTTTCTTTCTTTCTTTCTTTCTTTCTCTTCTTTTCTTTCTTTTCTTTCTTTCTTTCTTTCTTTCTTTCTTTCTTTCTTTCTTTCTTTCTTTCTTTCTTTCTCTCTCTCTCTCTGCCTGTACTTGTCCTTGCCGTGGTGGTGAAGAGCATAGTGAGTGCAGCCGCAGCAGCAGTAGTGACTGTGGGATGTAGGTCAGGAGGCCAGCTTGGCGTGCTCGTGTCTAGACTGCTCGAGTCTTGCGGGCATGAAGTCACAGAGTGGTGCACATTGACCAGCACAATCAAAACTCCGGCGCTTCGCTGCACAGGCTCCCGTGCCGCGCACCGACTGAGGTTTCACAGAGCAGTACACATTAGCCAAAACACTCGCAGGCCGCCCATGAGAGGCTCCTGCCAAATGTCATTAAAATGCCATGCGTTGGTATTTGCATTAGGCCAAAGGGAAAAGGTCTCATTCATCTAAATGGTATAGATAATTAAACTCTTAGGATCATGTACTGTATTGCACATATTTTCACATTATAATATGGAATGTGCTAAATATTTTTTTATGTATAAGTTTATCTATGGATTACAGCGAATGTTGCTGTATGACACATAGTTAATACATATCGACAATATTTTTCTGTATAGAATGCTCAATTCCATCTTCAGTGATTCATACTACTTCTACTACTTTTTATAATAATACTATACTATTACTTATAATAAAAACAACTTCTTGTGTTAAATTGGTCTCTTTAATCTAATGTACACTTTTCTCACTTACTCAGGTAACAACATTTTACATGGTGTATTTAATTCTCTTACTACACATCAGGGTATAATAGACTGTCAGAACTACTTAGAACACAATGGTTTAAATTACCAATTTAATGACAACTGGAAAGGGTTTAATGCTGGTGTGATGAATACGCTGTAACATAGACATCCTGTGCCCATCACATCTTGTAATGTTCCTGTGCTTATATGTAACCAACACATTTAAAACATGTGTGCATTATGCTCTCGACACATGAAGAGAAAGTGCATGGATGCATGCATTCATATGCATGGGTGCAAATGCAAACACTGCCACACACACACACACACACACACACACACACACACACACACACGCACACACACACACGCACACACACACACGCACACACACACACACACACACACACACACACACACACACACACACACACACACACACACACACACCTGCATGCTTTCATGTGTGAACAAGTACACACCCATGGTCATATATGGGTATGTGAAGCTATAGACATGCCTCTCACAGCACAGAAGGGGCACAGCATAGGGTTCAGGAAGCGCTCACATCTAGACTGGGGGCTGCTAACAGACGACAGCAGGGCTTAGCAAATATAACAGCATAATCCATTTTGTTTCTGTCATTGATCCATACTGATCTTTATGCATAATAGTTTCATCAAGTCCAAATTGATATTGATATTGCAAGTCTTGTTTATTGTAATATACAGTATTGTCCTGTGTCTATGTATAAAATGAGGTCCAGGACGTACCACAGAGGGTCAAAACTGGATAGTAACTGCACAATGTACAATTTCATTTTCAAGATGAGATAGATAGATAGATAGATAGATCGATAGATAGATAGATAGATAGATAGAGTAGATAGATAGATAGATAGATAGATAGATAGATAGATAGATAGATAGATAGATAGATAGATAGATAGATAGATAGATAGATAGATAGATAGATAGATAGATTTGTGTAATTCATGTATAATTCATTGCGTTCTGATTTTTTTCCTAAATCTTTGACAAAGATAGAACAAAACAAAATCTTTTGAACACATTTTTAGCATTCAGTTTAACAGCAGCCCCTCCCTGTGATACAAATGAGGAAGGAATGCCACGAGGATGGAGGAGTCGAGGACAGACATCCATGAGAAATGAGACGTGCTTGAAGACATGACTCATCTATTAAGCGTGACAGTGCGGAAAGGCTGCTTGGAGTGGCGCAGAATTTAAAATGTATAAATTGTTTATTTTTGTGGAATTTTCCCCATGGTGACTTCATGCCATGGTAAACCTAACGAGAACTGAAACCCTACTCTACGAATCAGGGGCTACGGGGGGTTTCCACTGTTTTGTTCACACAGGATAACCCAGCTGTGCCACAATCACATGGGCTAATCTACCCGGCAACAGCTTTTAGCAGGCTCTGAAAAATTAATCTATGCAATGTGTGGAGTACGAGTGTAAATCTGTGTGTGTGTGTGTGTGTGTGTGTGTGTGTGTGTGTGTGTGCATGTGTGTTGGTAATGCTGGGTGGGTGCTTACTATTTTTGAGGACATTATTTGTGGGAATAATTGTGTTTGTGTGTGTATATGTTTGCATGCACATTTGCACATGGTATCCATGTGTGCCTTTCTGCGTTTGTGTGTGCAGTTTCCTGTCTTTATGTGTGCAGGGGTGCTTGCTACTCTGTATGTGTGCCTGTCTGTGTGTGTATGTGTATGAGTCTGTGTGTGTGTGTGTGTGTGTGTGTGTGTGTGTGAGAGAGAGAGACAAAGAGAGAGAGAGAGTGTGTGTGTGTGTGTGTGGGGGGGGGGGGGGGGGGGGGGGGGGGGGGGTACATATATGCATGAGTCTGTGTGTGCACCATGTGTATACGTGTGCGTGTGTGTGTGTGTGTGTGTGTTTATATGTGTATGTGTGTGAATCCATGTATGTGTGTGCGTGTGTGGGCACTGTCTTTTACAATCGGTGGCGTAGGGGGAGCTGGGGGGGGGGGGGCAGTGCAGTGGGACTGTGGGGTAGTGGGTGGGTGGGTAATGGATTTGGAGTACGCCTGAGGTTGTGCAGTCTGATACTGTGCCTCCTGCTCCCCCCTGCCTCTGGATAAAGCCATAAAAAGCCAGTGTCTAACATGCTGGCGGATATTTTATTCATGCCTATCAGCCAGCATGTTTGTGCTAATGGAGGCACCCGGGCTAACCTTTCACCCCTTCACTTTGGCATCACTTTGCAGCATCAGAGTTGTAACCTATAAATGATTTTTAAACAGAAATTAGTACAAAGCAAACGCTAAACCAAGTTTAAATTTAATAATGATCATTTGACAGGCTTTAGAAATACAGTACAATCTGTATGACATAATTAGACTTTATGGATCACAACTAATCAATGTAATGGAGCAGTGGCCATTGTTACAATTTTTTTGTGCTAAACTAAAAGCTGCAGTTGTATGTGTTTGAAAAGCTCCTTTATTAGCTGAATGAATAGCCATTGTGGCCTGAGTGACAAGCTGGGAGCTGGGCAGCCAGTCAGCACCACGGACAGCTCATGCTTCTGTCCACTGTACACGTCAGCAGTCAGATTTGGGACATCGCGTCACATTCAGTAGCCCTGTACACACTGTCGGGTCAACAGAACCAGGGTAACATGGACGTACCAGGGCCACGAACATTCATACTGTCAGGCTAGAGTGGGGGTGGTGTCGGGGCTAAGAGCCACAATTTCTGGCCTCACCAAAAACCTTCAGCCACCTTAAGGTGGATGGTATGTGTTAACATACTTTTAATCATTTGTTGAGGTTCATCTGAGGAGCATTCATCTCACCAAATAATGAAAACTATACATTTTATAGCACCTCTTAAGTCGTAGCTTATTGATAGATGCTTCCTCATCTCATATCCTAAAAATGTATCCTAAATTGCATTAACATTACCACTATTTTAACTGGATCTCTGGATACGTTTTCGGTCCTTCGTTCCTTTAAAACACATGCCGCACACCCAGCCTGGTTCAGAATGTGGACTCTTGAGAATAGAATATATACAATTTCAGAATTTGTCATTAGTACAGTCCCTGTGGACTCATGTGCAATGTGTGCAAGCTTCAAGGGGTCAGCAGAACAAAAACAACTCTTCGTATAGCAGTTGCTTTTACCTAAAGCGCCTTTCAGCACAGGTACTTATGTTTATTAGTATGTTTGTTGCTCCTTGAGCATAAAACTACGGGAAACTCACCGATCAAATTAGAGCTGTTTATATAATGCTTCGGCAAATCAGAGCTGATTAGCATGATTAGCATCTGTGTTATTTTAAGGTAGAGGTAGAGGTAGTGCTGTTTAGATTGAGGGGTGGATCAAGGGGTGGATGTCACTGCAAGGCAGGGAAAACTATCAACCTATGGAAAATAACAGCCTTGACCTTAAGTTCACACCATGTCTCGTCTCTAGACATTTTGTGAAACCCTGAAATGGAGTGATGCACTGAGAGATGAATCCACCATCCACCATCCAACAGGAGAACTGGCTTTACTACTCTGGGGACACAAGTGCACATGTAATAATATATATATTATAGACAAAGAAATAATTCTTGAGCCCTCACATCCTGCAGTAGTTACAGTCCTTGTGAACATAGATCTGGAACCTTTAGACAAGGAAATAGTTCTTGATCCCTCACCTCCTGCAGTAGTTACAGCCCTTTTTGATCTCTCACCTCCTGCAATAGTGACAGCCAGGCTGGGGCAAGGCCACTTGGCCTTTTGTGTTATCAATTTTGTGGAAGGGCATCAGGGCCACTGTGGCCTTCTGGCAGATATTTTTCAAAGGGCATAAGGCCAAATTTAGAGGGCACGAGGGCCATGGCCCTCATGGCCCCTTGTGAAATTCCTGCCCTGGTGACAGCCCTTTTTGAACCTTCACCTCCTGCAGTAGTTACAGCCCTTTTTGATCCCACACCTCCTGCAGGAGTGACAGTCCTTTCTGAGCCCTCACCTCCTGCAGGAGTGATAGCCCTTTCTGAGCCCTCACCACCTGCAGGAGTGACAGTCCTTTCTGAGCCCTCACCTCCTGCAGGAGTGACAGCCCTTGTGAACATGGATCTGGAACCTCTCTACCTCACCTCATCTACTATCCAGCAGGGATGGACATTCGCACCAGCCACTAGCCAAATGCTGGTAAAATATGAAAGTGGCTGGTCAGTTTCGGACACAAAATAATAATCGACTATTCAGTGGCTGGTGAATTTTATCATTTATTTGTGAGTGGCTAGTAAAAGTTCACATTTTGCAAAGCTAATTTCCTCCTCTGCTATCCAGGCCTCTGGCAGATGAAGCTGGGCCATCCTCACACTATGTTGGTCTTTGGCCATGCGTGAAGGTGCAATCGTTTATTAAACATCACTATGTATAGCAGGGCCCTTTTATATAGCGATCTACTTAAATGTGGTGTTTTTTTTTTCAAAGAAATATTACTCTATTATACCTCTACTATGTATTCATAAAAGCTGACTGCATAAGCTACGTACATAATCAATTTATATCTGTCTGTCTGTCTGTCATCAGAATATGAATTTCCCCTGTGCCATATGTGTGTATGTAAGTACATTGCATGATACTTAACCTTTTCATTGAGCTTTGGAGGATACTTTTTCATGTGTTGTGCTGAGCCATGTGACCACATAACCTGTATGAAAACATCACAGCCAGTTAGCTCCATTAGTAACAACTAGCCTATCACTACAGAAACTACAGTGAAGCACACTGACCTGGTTTTCTGTATATAATACATGTAGATACATGTATCTGAGTGTTCATCAACATTTCATGAACTCTAATTGAACATTGCCTTCACATGAAGTATGCTACAGCGGGTTCTTACCATGTAGGACTGAGACACAGACGAATGTGTGTTCATGCATGAAGCATCTCAGAGAGAAACCTGAGGAACATCACATCTAACAGCAGTGGCAGTGGTGTCCTACCGGTTAAGGTCTCAGACCTGTGACTGCCAGTAGTGCCAGTGAGGTACTGTGGTATATTTTAGATGCAAGTTAAAAGGTGATTGACATAGAGCAAAGTAGTGGACAGAGTAGTATAGGACACATTTAGTACATTTAGGCCTCACTTTCCATATCATGTGGTTTAGTGGTGTTTTCACCCAGCTCATGCCTCTCTGCACGTACGCACAGCACGTTTGAAATATATCATACCTAATGGACTATGTAATGTATACATTGATGTGAGGTGGATGTCGCCTTGTATGGTCCGAGCCAGGAGCATAAGCCTCAATAAAGGCCTAGGCTCAGATTGGAAAATCTGAGAACTTCGGACGGTCAGGTGTGGTGAAGATTCTCCTGAGATCGTTGGCCAACAATCTTGCTACTCTGGGGCAGTAACACTGGCGACATTCACCTCCGGTTTGCATGTATTTTGTGCACGGAGTGTGAAATAAATCCTGTAAGTTTCCTCACTTAGTCGTGTTGTTAAGTCTATTTTATTTGAGTGTTTCGATTAATTTGAGTCAAAGGACATCTGAGAAGAATTTCCACGACAGTACCCTGAGCATGGTACTGTCCCCACACACTGCTCCACACTGCTCAAACAGTACCTGGGATTTATACTGGAGAAGATTTAGCAGACTGTAAAGGTCTAGAGCGGTACCTGAACAATGGTGTAGTGGAAGCTACATGTAAACTCTCCTTACACATCTTTTTCAATTACTTGCCAACTTTATTTTATTGCTGCAGGTTTCATTCACCTGCCTTTTTTAACCAGTGCTACACTGTAGTGAAATACTGTTTTTTTTTATTTTGCCAGCTTCTACTCACAGGGCTGTAGCCCCCAATTCTTTGTGATCACAGTCAGGACTATACTACTACTACTATTACTACTGCTACTACTACTGCTACTACTACTACTATTACTGCTACTACTGCTACTACTGTTACTACTACTACTGCTACTACTGCTACTACTGTTACTACTACTACTACTACTGCTACTACTACTGCTACTACTACTACTATTACTGCTACTACTGCTACTACTGTTACTACTACTACTGCTACTACTACTGCTACTACTACTACTGCTACTACTGTTACTACTACTACTGCTACTACTACTGCTACTACTACTACTACTGCTACTACTACTACTACTGCTGCTACTACTACTGCTACTGCTACTACTACTGCTACTACTCCTACTGCTACTACTACTGCTACTACTACTACTGCTACTACTGTTACTACTACTACTGCTACTACTGCTACTACTGTTACTACTACTACTACTACTACTACTGCTGCTACTACTACTACTACTACTACTGCTACTACTGCTACTACTGTTACTACTACTACTGCTACTACTACTACTGCTACTACTGTTACTACTACTGCTACTACTACTACTACTACTGCTACTACTACTACTGCTACTACTACTACTGCTACTACTACTACTACTACTACTACTGCTACTACTACTACTACTGCTACTAGTACTGCTACAAGAACTACTACTACTACTGCTACTGCTGCTACTACTACTACTGCTGCTACTACTAATACTACTACTGCTGCTGCTGCTACTAATACTACTACTACTACTAATAATAATAATAATTTGTGTGATTATGGTTGGGACTATGGTGTTCATACACACTCCTCACTCTGTAAATAAGAGACAAAAAAGCTAATGACTCAGACCAATAGTTCAACCAATCAACACACTGCTTCAGGAGTATGGAGGGAAGAGGCCTAATTTGATTGGCTCACTTATGAGCAACCTTCTGCTGGAATTGTGAACTCCACCCCTAAAGAAGTGTACATCGATTGCATTAACCCATCTTACCATAAATGAGTAACTGTCTCCTTGGTCGTTTATGACATTTATGACATAACCTGAGCTATAAGTCAGGCTTGTTTGTCTTATTTCACTCCTCATCTCACAGATGACTGCACTTCTACTGACACACACGCCCCCACTCCCTCCTCTAACCTGATGGACATGTCGTCATGGCGGCTGCATCATCCCGTGTTTGTGGCGCGCTGCCAGAGCGATGACTCCGATGCAAATGTTACAGCAAGAACATCTGGAGAGCACGCCGAGCCTCCATAGCCTGTCAAAGCCTGTTAGCATGTGTGGGCTGCACGAGGCGCCTGTGTGTGTGTGTGTGTGTATGTTTCTGTCTAATTGTGTGTGTCTGTGTATGAGATTTCTCTGGGTGTGTGTGTCTGTGTGTCTGTCTGTGTATAAGTCTCTGTCTCTGTCTGTGTGTGTGTGTGTGTGTGTGTGTGTGCATGTGTATTAAGACAGTGTATTATACTTTCCACCTTCATTTGGTGTGTTATATATTTAGCATGTGGGCAGAGGACATTATGGACATGCGTGTGTGTGTGTGTGTGTGTGTGTGTGTGTGTGTGTGTGTGTGTGTGTGTGTGTGTGTGTGTGTGTCTATCTGCCTGTCTGTGTGTGTATAAGTGTGTGTGCATGTGTGTTAAGACAGTGTATTATACTTTCCACCTTCATTTGGTGTGTTATATATTTAGCATGTGGGCAGAGTACATTATGGGCTTGCGAGTGTGTGTTTAGCTTGACGTGATTGTGTGCACATATGTACGAATATGTGAGTGTTATGGTGACTTTGTATGCATATGAATGTATATGACTACCAGAGGGCGTTTGTGTTCATGAACTATCTGTGACCGTGTGTGTGTGTGGACTGTCTCTGCGTCTGTCTGTGTTAGCATGGAAATGTATGTGTGTGTGTATGCAGCAGAGACTGTCTGTGTGTCTGATTGACTGGAACTTGTGTGTGTGTGTGTGTGTGTGTGTGTGTGTGTGTGTGTGTGTGTGTGTGTGTGTATGTGTGTGTGTGTGTGTTTGTATGAATACTGGATAATGTGTGTATGTTTGTGTGTGTGTGTGTTTGTGTGTGTGTGTGTGTGAATATTGAAAAACATTTGTATGTGTGTGTGTGTGTGCGCGTATGTATACATGTGTGTCTGCACGTCTGTGAGTGTGTGTAAATTGTATGCACATTCTCTGGGCGCTGCCACACACACACGCACACACACACACACACGCTCAGAGAGCTGACACGAAGTCTGGCTGTGGCTATGGTGCTGAACCTGCCCCTGCCCCCCACGCTGGGTACAGACTCCGCCCTCGCCAGGGACGCCCCGGGCACTACTGTCACTTCCCATCATGCATCAGCTCCAGCACTGCAAAGCGTTACCAAGGAAGCCCCCCTTTCACTTTGCATTGTGTATGTGTGGGTGTGCGTGTGTGTATCTGTGTGTGTGCGTGTGTGTTTGTGTGTACATGTGCATGGGTATTTACGTGTGTGTGTGTTTGTGTGTGTTTGTTTGTGATTGTGCATGTGTGTGTGCGCGTACGTGTGCATGGGTACTTATGCATGTGTGTTTGTGTGTGTGTGTGTGTGTGTGTGTGTGTGTGTGTGTGTGTGTGTGTTTGTGTATGGATGTGTATGTATGTGTGTGCATGTGTACATGCGTATGTGTGTGTGTCTGTGTGTGCGTGTACGTGGGTGTGCATGCGTAGGTGCATGTGTGTGTATGGTGTGTGTGCGCACCTGTGTGTGTGTGCATGGAGCTGGCTGAGGTTTTAATTAAACATCAGGATGCGATGCGCAGTGCCATCCTCTCCGGCTGGCACCACGGCCTGTTTGTCATGCACGTGGTGAATTAGGCAAACATTAATGAGATTATGCCCTCTGCACATGCAGATCAAGCTCAGGTTTAGAGGACACAGTGCTAGCATCAGCACTGCCACTAGCATGATGTAGCATTAGCTTAGCGCGCTAAGTGTGGTCATGTGGGGTTCAAGCACCGTGCAGTCGATGAGGGGGCCAGCGAGGCGTGTTGGATCAATGCCCAAACATCAAACCCTTCCTCCCCCCCAGGAAGTGACTTTAGCTGCTCGCTGAGTGACAGTTGTGTTGTGTGTCAGCCATCCATCCACCCACCTCTATGTCCTTTTGAAGTGATCATTTTAGATATTTATTAGATATTTATTAGATATTTATTAGATATTTATTTTAGCTTTCCCTTTCTGCTTTGCTTCTCACTTTCATGTTGATTCACACATGCCTTGATTGACACGTGCCTTGTTTTGAATGTTGTGGCCTTTGTTGTTCTATTGATGGAGTGTGGAGTTTCTTCGAGCTGTTTTAATGGTTTAATAATAGCGTAATCTTCATGCTTCGTCTAAGGGCACCTACCACTTCCATTGTTAGCCTTCTGGGACAAACGGTAAAAAATAGTTAAGTTCTGAATGCAACAGGTTAACTCAGTTTAGCTCCTCAGCAAACATACCAACTCGGTATGATGTTTTAAAATGCCAATTTTCATTTTACAGCGAAGTTCTCCTTTAATTGTGTGCCTCAAACTCCTGTCATGTCTTTATTGTTTTGTATGTTGTTTGTGCAGCATTTAGCGCACTAGTTTCTGCTTTGCTTCATCTGTGTTACTATGTTAGGTCACTTGTGTTCACATCAGTCATTGGCGGTTAGCCTTACCCCCTTCTTGCTACTGAATGTACATCCACTCTTATGGGGTATATAATGTCCTTCTTCATTTTAATTGCAGACTGCCCTTGGGTGATTTAAGAGGTGCTCTGAGTAAAATTAAAATCTCATTCAAGATTGAAATGTTACCTCGGCAAACATGAACCTCGGCGCAGAACCGTGACACACAATAGCTGATAACAATACCATGTTGTCCAGTTGCCAATAGACTTTGTCATTCACCTTGCCCGTGGTGTATTTAACTACCTAGCTGTGAATACAGGTGTATTGTACAGGTCTTTGAAACAGCCTCAACAACAGGTGTGTTAGTGGTTGGCCTCTCCAGAGAGATCAGGCACTAACTGTGCAGATTGCTGGACCTTAGATTACTGATGATGGTCATAGACTTTTCAAATTTGGCATTGATAATTGGGAGATTTGTGTCCAGCTCAAGTGTTAGCATGGCATGTACTGTTTTTAAACTGAGTCAGACCTGTTTAACGGTTACTGAAATGTTGCATGTAACTCCTTTCTGCACACCAAATGAAATGAAATGAAATGAAGACTTGAACAACCATCCTACATTTACCCTTCCCACCCATCCCCCTCCTTCAGAGAGACTAGCCACACTAACGGTTGTGGTGCTCAAGACTCGATCTCATCTTCTATGCTCCTGATAGATCCCCACCTTCTTCCCCACTCTAGTCGCCGCCATTAAAATTTCAAGTCATATGCAGACCATACATATTTCATATTGCATTTTGCAAACAACAGATGAATAAAATATACTTTAAAAAGTGCCTAAATCCTGCATCAGCATATCAGCACGGGCCATTTCCAAACCTTTTTTTTCTCTTTCGCCTGGATGTGAGAGATTGGGCTTGGTGATTAGGCGGCCATTACTGTGGTGAAATGAGTGTTTCTTAATCTCTTCTGCCCGAATGGCGCTGTCTCCCCCTCTCAACCTCCACCGCTACTGCCGCTACCGTCGCCTGACGCTGTCATACCTTACAGCAGGCACTTTTGGACTGAGTCATGTAATTTGCTCTGTCCATTAATGGCAAATGATACTCCAGTGTTTTGTGGAAAAGGCTTGTGTGTGTGTGTGTGTGTGTGTGTGGGGAGGAGGGGGGTGAAAGGCAGAATGAGGTAATCACCGGTGTGAAAAGTCCCATTATAAGCCCACAGAAAAGAGGTAGAGTGAGCGAGACAGGAGAGGAGCCATTCTCAAAGCCTTTGGATATTGATGAGCAAAATGAAATGTTGATATTGCAAATGGAGATGGTGTGAAAGAAAGAAAGAAAGAAAGAAAGAAAGAAAGAAAGAAAGAAAGAAAGAAAGAAAGAAAGAAAGAAAGAAAGAAAGAAAGAAAGAGAAAGAAAGAAAGACAGAGAGAGAGAGAGACAGAGACAGAGAGAAAGAGAGACAGACAGAGAGAGAGAGTGAGTGAGTGAGAGAGTGAGTGAGTGAGTGAGTGAGTGAGAGAGAGAGAGAGAGAGAGAGAGAGAGAGAGAGAGAGAGAGAGAGAAAGAAAGACAGAGAGAGAGAAAGAGAGACAGGTAGAGAGAGAGAGAGAGTGAGAGAGTGAGTGAGAGATAGAGAGAGAGAGAAAGAGGGGCAGAGAGAGAGGTCGAGAGAGAGACACTGATGAAACATCCACCATTATGCTGCTATGGTATTGTGACATTGTCTCAACCATGAGTAAGATAGGTAAGTGTAATTCTTCCTTTTTGGATGACTTAGGGTATTATTCAGTCATCATTATCATCATCAACACCACTGCCACTACAACCATATTACCACTCCACTCCACTTCACAAATATCTAAAAATAATTATTATCTGCTCTTATGTGATGTGTAATAAGCTTGTGATATTACAGAGGAACAACTTTTTTTCCAGATGAAATGCAATGTCCAGCTGATTACACAAACAGACCTGCTGAACCATTCTGGTATGGCTGTATGACATGGCATCATCTTCATATGTGATGCACTGAGCTTTGGTATAAATTGGAAAAATCAGACATAGAAAATGGATGTATGATTAAAGGTAAAGATAATATCTATCTCGGTGGTTATTCATTCCAGATTTTGATGCCTTCTACCAGTTCAGTAATATTTCTCTGTTACTACGGGATATTGTTTGAATAATATCCAATATATTAAAAGTAAATAAATTACTTTTTAGTTGAATTTGGAGACTCAGTCAGCCTAGCGGTTGAAAATCAGGAGCAAGGTTTATTCTTAACAATAAGGAGACAAAGACTAACAAAGAGACACGGACAGGACACTACATACAGGACGATGACGAAAGACTAAATGACAAGACTAACTAAAACAGTGGTTATTCTGAACTTAAATGTTGTAGACACCCAATGGTTGTTCCCGAAGGTTACCACCCCAAAATGAATATGCAATGGTCTTTTGTTAACTACTACAGTATACAGTGTCTTCCTAATCAGATCAGAGAAGGTGGCAACGTTGCCTGTATGCTAAACAGACAGGGACAGTTCTTCAAAGGCCCACCAAATAGTTAAGGAAGCCAGCTGTTCACACCTCCTACCTCAGCCAGACACACATACACAGCTTTTGATGCTAATAACAAGAGTTCCCAAACCAACCAAGGGATTTGAAATAATAATAAAATGTTTCAACATTAAAATGCTATTTACAAGATTATTATTATTACTTAAATACCATCAATATTAACAGAAAAGACATTAGGGTAGACTCTGAAAATGCAACATGGCTTTACACATAAAGCGAGTATTCTGCACTACAAAGGCAAAGTGCAGCAACTACATAAACATAGAAACTGAGAAAAATGCCATTAACGTTGTCACACTGTCCAGTCAAACATGTTGTAGGTATAATAGCGTTGATGCCTTTATGTACTTTCTTACTGTAATAGCAAGAAGCAAGACATTTAGTTACAAGACAAAAGTGTTATGAAGTCCATTTCCAGTCTAAACTCAATGTGACAAAACAAGTAGTCACTGCCTTTTGGCTGTGTAGGGCAGTGTTATAGAGTGGTGTGTTTTGGCTGTGTAGGGCAGTGTTATAGAGTGGTGTGTTTTGGCTGTGTAGCTGGGCAGTGTTATAGAGTGGTGTGTTTTGGCTGTGTAGGGCAGTGTTATAGAGTGGTGTGTTTTGGCTGTGTAGGGCAGTGTTATAGAGTGGTGTGTTTTGGCTGTGTAGGGCAGTGTTATAG
>CM050217.1:7470000-7472500 GCA_027475355.1 Coilia nasus
GTGTACCTACAGTCATACACACATACACACGGATGTGTAGGCTCACACACACACACACACACACACACACAAACACACACGCACGGAGGCATGCACACACACACACACATGCACGGATGCACACACACACACACACACACACACACACACACACACACACACACACGCACACACACACACACACACACACACACAATCAAGGGCATTCATCAGCTGTCACTTATGGGTGCTGATGCCATGGCCCTGTCAAAGTAGGGTTAGCGGAAAGATGGGGGTGGGTGATGTGGTGTGTTTGTGTGTGTGTGTGTGTGGTGGTTGGGGACACAAGCACACACGAAGCACACACCCTTAACTGACTGACATGGCACTGTGTCTGCCTAGAGACTACTCATTACACACATGCACACTCATGCAGACAAATGTGTACAGGACGCAAAAACACAAGCCCACACACACACACACACACACACACACACACACACACACACACAGACTGCACATACATGCTCACACACACTGCACACACACACATGCACATACACACAAAAACACAGACGCACACATACACAGCATTCATAACTACGCAAACAGACACACCCAAATGCCACCTCCTGCACACACACACACACACACACCCTTGTAACGCCTGCAATCAACACACCCACCTTTAAACCACATTATAGCACAGTTACTATCAGAGTCAGTGTACAGTTGGCTTCCTGTGCTTAAAGCCGGTAAGAAAATAAAAATGTCCTTTCCATAATCAAGCAACTATGGGCTGTTTAATAGCATTGTATTCTTTTACATTAATCATTTACAGGTTAACTGAAAATAAATCTTATGTACTAAGCTTTGGTCTGGTAGCTTTGGACCAAAACACTGTCCTTACTCTTCAACTGAATATCCACTTCCATATGCAAGTAAATAAGTTCAGGAAACATAACTACTGCTGAGTTAGCCAATTGTATAAAGTACAAACATATGTGGCGAATTCATAGTCATTTTGGGCTATTAACCCTTTAAGATGCACCCCCTATTATAACTTTGTAGTTACCAGAATGGCAATGACCAAGTTGTAATGTGTTACTAAAGACTCTGTAATGTCGTAGTAATGTAATGTTGTAGTTACATGTTTTTCAGTCACAGCGAGTCGTTGTGCCGGCGATACAGTGACTGCTAAAGGGCTACGCTCTTTGAGATACTTAGGAGTCCCTCACAGACAAACTAATGCCATTTTAAGAAAGAAAGAAAGAAAGAAAGAAAGAAAGAAAGAAAGAAAGAAAGAAAGAAAGAAAGAAAGAAAGAAAGGAACGACCAGTGTGACTGATGGCTAACATGTCCATCAGGAGCAACAGATGGATGGTTGCCTCCGCTCTCCTCCTCTTCCTCCAGAGCTATCCCCAAATCCCTGCGCTTGGCTGCTTAATCCTTGAAGAAATACTCTATTATGTATACTGCCTTCCAGTCATTTGACTGCTGGCCATCACCGGGCCTCCTGCAAGCCTGTCCCCAACGGGAGCCATTTTAGACAAAGGGGTGTAATCCTTTCCAAAACAATGCAGGATTGCGAGCATTACGTAAAGCTGGGAAACTGACAACCTTGCAAACATGACGCCTGGAGAAACGCACGTTCTGCTTTTAGCAACTATTTTAAGACCGAGAGATGACGGGTCCTGACAGGGCTGTCAGTCATTTTTCCAAAGGAAGTATTCATCGGACATCACCGCATGGACATCTGTACAAAATCAGCTCACTCACACAGCACGCCTTTTGATTTCAAAGGCCTAAATCTTATTAGAATGGTGGCTATGTGTTGTGTGTGGGTGGTTATGTATTTGTGTGCTGATGTGAGATTTCTGTACATCTGGGAGGTGGTTTGGTTTTCATGGATGCTCATGTGTGAGTTAATCCTTAAGCATCCACGCAAGCCATAAGTATCATTTCACGCACCTAGTGAGGGACGACAGACCACAATCTTTCCTTGTTACCAAACTAGCGTCCATAGCAGCTCACTTATTCAAATCCAGGCCATAGAGCAACATTATGTACAGACAGGAGTCCAAAGCCGGGTTTTGTCTGAAAGTTTTTGTCTGAAAATTATGACAAAACTGCTGTAATTCAGCAACATGATATTACTTTTAAGCAAAATAAGGATTTTTTTGCGGTTCATTGAAATGGCCAATCTTGTTTTAAGCTACAGAAAAAAATATGCTAGACTATCCAGTTAAATGAAAAAAAAAAAAAAACACACACAGGCCTGTCACTACCAAGTGCAAAACTGAATGTAATCTGTTCTGTATAAAGGTCTGCATGAAATGTACATTGAGCTGGGCCACAAGATGTACACTTGTGTAATTTCTTTCAACCATAGAAGGGGATAATGGCTAAAATTGTATAACAAGGATATCTTTCGGTCATTTTTGTGTTGCCTGTTTTCCCCCAGCTGCTGTGTCTTTCCCACTTTTACTTCCTGTTCCCATCATGCCTCACTCTTCCCCTT
>CM050217.1:7475000-7477500 GCA_027475355.1 Coilia nasus
TGAGTGTGTGCATGCAGGTTTTCTTTTTCGACAAATGCTTATATTGTTTCTGTGTGTAGGAACCCATTTGTGTGTGTAACAGAATGATACATTTGACGTCTGTTACAGGTTTGGCTAAATGTATTTTCAGGTAACACAGACCAACAGAGAGGTTTCGCTTCTGTGGCGTATGAGCTGATGGATCAGAAGAGTATACTCAGTGCCCATGTGGCTGTTGTGATCATCATTACTGTCTTTAAACCATCCGTCAAAATGTGTCTTGGGAGTTCTCTATGCATGCTATAATTGGATTTCTGGCTAAATGAAATTAGATATTAATTTTGATGATAGAGTGAAAATAAGAGTGTTGAAAACACACATACACACACACACACACACACACACACACACACACACACACACACACACACACACACACACACACACACACACAGTCACAGAGACATACACAGTGGATTGTCACTATTGGAGGGCCAGGAGACTCTTTGTCAAGAGGTAATGGCAAAGCAATTATTTTATTATTCTTATGGAGAGGACCCACCCAGGCAACTGAAGTCTATACCCAGTCGGGGATGGTCTTAAAGTGACGATAATGTACATAGTGCTTGTGCTTCTGGTGAAGGGTTAACTATGCTGCTTTTAAATCAGATTTATGAAATATGGAATTGCCAAATAAGTTGAAATGTAAACCTGTGCAAGTTCTGCCTGGAAGACTCTAATGTCACGGAAGCGCACTGTCTCTCCGACCAATCAGCCGGTCGCCACCTGCTTTATAACTGACTCGAACTAAGTCACCTTTCTACTGCTTCAGGTGCCGATGTGTCGATGCATCCTCCTCCTTCCCCACCAACACCAGTTTGGTCCCTGTCTATCTGCATGGGAGTAACTCCGGTCCCTGCCATACTGCAAATGTGCAGAATCTGCCAGATCTACCGATGCAAGACCTGGGCCGATGACATGGACCTACGCCAAAGAATATCTAATTCCCCTGCTGAATGTTCAATTGTTAAATTCTATTTTATTAAATCGTTTGCCCTGAGTCTTTCTGGCTGAACTCCTGAGCAGGGGGGTTAGCTGACGTACAGTATGGAGCAGTGCTTACAACAAAAGGGGAGAATAACAGAAACATGACTTGTCCTTAATGAAGCCTGAAGCCTTAATGTTGTTCATATTGAATCTAGTCTCGATCTCCTTATAAGGTTTTTTTTTCATAGGGTAAGTAATTGTAATAGTTATATTAAAGAGGCGTCCTGAAGGCCAACTGGACCATACAACTTAGCTAACAAACCCAAACAATTAGAGCGAATTGACTCAGGACTAATAAAACCTACGTAAAGTAGTAACTGTTCTCTCAAACAATAGTATGTTAGAGCAAGGTTTGTAGTCAGGAAATATTTTCTCCCAAAGGTACTCCTCCTAGGTGCTATAAAGTATCTTGTGTTTTCTCTAAACAACATTTATCAGATCTGGACTCAAATCTTTTCATCAACAGTCCTTCGTGTTTTGTAGTTATTTAGCTGCTTCCAGTGATATTTTACTCCTTGTTTCTGTTGCTGTAAATGTCCATGGCGTGGTTCCATGGAGAATGTTGCAAATGAAACTAAATAAAAGCAAGTGGCCTTTGCACTGAATGCTGCGAGCTGCTCTTAGTTGGAGATTAAACATAAACATGAGATTAATTCTGACACATGAACTTCAGGGGAGAGAGAGGGAGAGAGAGAGGGAAAAAGAATGTCTCTTTTTCTGCAAAGCAAACATCAAGAGCAGAATTGGGGGGTTGGGGGCACATGCAAACACTACCTAGGATAAATTAACATAATAATGCTCCGACCAAAGTGCGCGCCTAATGATAAACTAACACAAACAGCCGTATCCTCAGAGAGGCAGAAAAGGCTTGCAGCTATCAAGGCAACTCTCTGTGCTCTAATGAGCGCTTTCACTCCTCCAGAATGCTGTTCGGGATGATGCCACCACAGCCACAGTTGCTGGGGAGGGTGAGGGGAGAAAGAAGGGGGGGGGGTTGAGAGAGATAGAGAGAGATAGAGAGAGACGGAGATAGCAAAAGAGTGAGAGAGGGAGAGAAGGAGAGAAATGTGTGTGGCGTGTGTGTATGTGTATGTGCGTGTGTGTGTGTGGAGTGAGAGAGACAAAGAGAATGTGTGTGTGTGTGTGTGTGTGTGTGTGTGTGTGTGTGTGTGTGTGTGTGTGAGAGAGAGAGAGAGAGAGAGAGAGATAGAGGGAGAGAGTGTGAGTGAATGTGTGTGTGTGTGTGAGAGGGAAATAGAGAGTGTGTGTGGTGTGTGGAGCGAGAGAGAGAGAGAAAGAGAGAGAGGGAAGGAGAGAGAGAGAGACTAGACAGAGATAAGCTGGGATGAGAGCAGGGCTGGGGTAGGACAGAGGTAACAGACAACATTGTTCTGTCTGCAGTGTCCAGACCCCTGTCCCTCTGTCCCAGCCCACCCCCCTTCTCTCTTCCCCCTCCCTCTCTCCCCTCTCTCCC
>CM050217.1:7482500-7485000 GCA_027475355.1 Coilia nasus
TAATAGATAGCACATATACATAGACACATACAAAGACACAACCTACCCAGTCACTTTCTCTCTCCCTCTCTCTCACTCTCTCTCTCTCTCTCTCACACAGACACACACACACAAACACAGAATTACACATGAATCCAAGCGTTCCATGCTGTAATAAGAGATTCCATTCTTAACGCTGTCCAGTCTCAGTTCCGCACACCCCACTATATAATCTTTGGCCTCTAGGTTCACACAGAACGCATACGCTGATTTCCCAGACGCATGGGGGATGACGGTAGAAGCACCATGGCCACACACATGTGTCCGTCAGCTCCTGGCTTTGTTTGAGTGGGGCTAGCAGCCCTGCGGGGGCTCTCTTACATCAGCGCTCCCTCCTCTTGCACTTGGGTGCACGTAGGCTACACCTGTACAGTGTCCCGCACGGCTAGTGGCCAGTGGCCTGACTGTGTGACAGCACACAAACCGAAAGCTGTACACAACCTACTGTACGGGGCACTCAGTGTGTGGGTGAGGGAGCCACACGTAATGCCATTGTCTGTTCCTATTGCCGTCACCGCAAGACCCCGAACGACCGGCCACCACCGCCACCGCCTCCGCCGCCGCTGAGAATTTAAATGAATCGCACTTTATTATCCGCTCTGCTATTCACGAATTCCCATTCCCCATTCGCACTGCAGGCCATGGGCAACCTTTCAGCGCTGGCCAGGGGAAGCCGAGGTGTCCTGTCCCATTTGGACCCCAGGCGCTGAACTGTGGAACATGAATAATGCGTCTCTGCGGAGAGCGGCCCTGTGCTCCAAGCCCCGCAGAGATGCTGAGGACAGAATAACATGTGTTTGTCTGTCTCTCTGTGTCTGTCTGTCTGTCTGTCTGTCTGTCTGTCTCTCTCTCTCTCTCTCTCTGTCTGTCTGCCTGTTTTTTGTCTGTCTGTCTGTCTGTCTGTGTCTGTCTGTTGGTCTATCTATCTATCTATCTATCTATCTATCTATCTATCTATCTATCTATCTATCTATCTATCTATCTATCTATCTATCTATCTATCTATCTATCTATCTATCTATCTATCTATCTATCTATCTATCTATCTATCTGTCTGTCTGTCTGCCTGTCTCTCTTTGTGTCTGTCTGTCTGCCTGTCTGTCTCTCTTTGTGTGTCTATCTATCTATCTATCTATCTATCTATCTATCTATCTATCTATCTATCTATCTATCTATCTATCTATCTATCTATCTATCTATCTATCTATCTATCTATCTATCTATCTATGAGGCTGGGGAGAGCGGCCCTGTGCTCCAAGCCCTGCAGAGACACTGAGGACAGAATAACATGTGGAGGTACATGGGTACACATCACTGTCTGTCTGTCTGTCTGTCTGTCTGTCTGTCTGCCTGTCTGTTTGTCTGTCTGTCTGTCTGTCTGTCTTTCTGCTTGTCTGTCTGTCTATCTATCTAGCATGTGGGGTACATGGGTATACATCCCTGTCTGCCTGTCACTGTCTGCCTGTCTATCTGTTTAACTGTCTGTCTGTCTGTCTGTCTAGCATGTGGGGTACATGGGTATACATCACTGTCTGCCTGTCTGCCTGTCTCTGTCTGCCTGTCTGTCTGTTTAACTGTCTGTCTGTCTGTCTAGCATGCGGGGTACATGGGCATACATCACATTCTGTCTGCCTGTCTGCCTGTCTGTCTGCCTGTCTATCTATCTATCTATCTATCTATCTATCTATCTATCTATCTATCTATCTATCTATCTATCTATCTATCTATCTATCTATCTATCTATCTATCTATCTATCTATCTAGCATGTGGAGGTACATGGGTATACATCACTGTCTGCCTGTCTGTCTGTCTGTCTGTCTGTCTAGCTATTTATTTATCTGTCTGTCTGTCTGTCTGCCCGTCTGTCTCCTTGTGTGTGCATGTCTGTCTGTCTGAGCATTATTCAAAATGAAATTGCTTTTGTTTTGGTGGGAAACATATCACATGCATGCTAGATGATCATTGATTCCAGATTAGTCTTCCACTTGACTGCCACTATTGTCATCATTATGCACCGAGGGCGCTTGTGTGTACTGTGCTCTTCAACGATATCCTGTGGCAGCTCCCTCACGAGGACAGCTACTGCTGGAGAGGCAGGCCACCTTCTGTGGGAAAAATCCAAAAGCTGGCAGCAGGACCAGATCAATAATTAACAGACAGAAAAGGTCCTGTCCTGTACTATCCATTCAAGTAATAAAAGTCAGATACACTGTAGACTCAAGTCAAGCTTTAACATATTTGTGTTGATATGTGCTTGCAGGCATACTAATATTTGTTTGTTGTTTTGGCAAAAAATAATTTGCCTTCATTTGATGTTTTGCCCCTCATGATGTCATTTAACATGACCTTAACTTTGAAAGTCGAAGGAAAAAAAGGTTAGGACTGAAATGTCAGAAGACGCAGGACTGACTTGGTGGTACCAAACTCGCCACGCACTCAGAAGATTGATTTATGTAAGAG
>CM050217.1:7497500-7502500 GCA_027475355.1 Coilia nasus
ATAGTAGACCATGTGTGCTGGGCTTATAATACTCTCTGCCCAGCAAAACCTGATTCAGTTACACCCACATGTACACCACTCACAAACACACAAACACTACAGTATACACACACATATTTGAATTTGGGTATGGTGGGTCTAAGTGTGTGTGTGTGAGAGAGAGTGTGTGTGTGTGTCTGTGAGATGTGTGTGTGTGTGTGTGTCTGTGAGATGAGTGTGTTGCAGTGGTGATGCTGACGGGGTTGATGCTGAAACTGTGCTGTGTGTGTGTGTGTGTGTGTGAGAGATGAGTGTGCTGCGGTGCTGATGCTGACAGGGCCGATGCTGATGTATGTCTCCAGCATCCAGCACTCTTACTCAGGCCCCTAAGCAGCTTTCCTGCCAGTCAAGGGACATCAAGGATGACGGTCTGTGTGTGTGTGTGTGTGTGTGTGTGTGTGTGTGTGTGTGTGTTGATGCAGTAGCAAAGCAAGTCTTTTCATTTGCGTTGTTCTGATCCCCTACTAAAACCCTAGCCCCATGGGCATCCTAACACCCCCCCACTCACATGCATACACATGTACACACACACACACTCACACACACACACACACACACGAATACGCATACACACACATGCACACACACACAAACACAAACACGCACGCACACACACACACACACACACACACGAATACGCATACACACAAATGCACACACACACAAACACAAACACGCACGCACGCACACGCACACACACACGTGCACACACACACACACCTCATCACATGCATCACACAGTCAGGCTGTTTTTTTGGTTTATGATAGGAGGATGCCGATGGAGACATTACAGCAGCAATCACAAACTTTGAGTGTCTCAACCAGCCATCTGTCCTGCCAGTGACGCACTCAGTTAATGGTAAATGATATTACATGTGGATAATGTCACAACAGTAAACTGTGTAGCATGGACATGTTTGCATAAATTACCCTTCCGTAGTCTGGGACAGAGAGAAAGACACAGAATATATCACTATATCACACACACTGGCTGTACTGTTTATGTATATACAATATATGTGTTCTTTTATCTCGCGTCATAATAATAATGATGTCATAAAGGTGCATTTGATTTTTTTGGTGCTGTGATGTTCACCTGAAAAGAACAATACACTTGAACTGAACATTTTTCCGTGCTTCACGGAAACAAGATTCTGGAGCGTTAGATAGCCAAGAAGATATACAGCATATTCTAGTACTTCACAGCCACTCGGGGGTAAGGAAGGGGAGCATGCAATGCTGCTCTGCTTCATGTACCACATGTCAACTTAACAGTCTAAGGAATAAACAATATTACAGAACATCACAGTAATGATGTGTGATCAGAAATGCTAAAGGGTGTGCAAATCCATAATACAGAGGTACTGGACTTGAAGACAGACAGGAACTAGAAAAGAAAACGGTTACTGTTTTTAGCTGCTCGTAATATCTTACAGCACTATGTAAAAACACGTTTTATCTGCGGCCACCCTACAGGTTGGAAGCGGTATTGTCTTTCTGATGTCTCATTTGAACTACAGATTGGAGTGACCCTCTTCTGCAAACTTGCATAGTGCGGTTATAGCCCGTGGAGGGCCACGAAGCGGATTCAGAAGTGCCGTTCACCCTGTTACGAATTGATGAACCACGGAAACGATTTTGGAAACATTATTTTAAGGTTGAAAAAAAACTACTTAGTGATGCTTTAAGTGGGTTTGTCTGGGAAAGCTGTGCTTAACAACCGCACACAGGCCAGTGCTTATCACTATAAACCGGTGAACTGGAGGTGGGAAGTGGATGGGAGAATTAAGCGTGCTGAAGTGATTAAGCCGACTACAGTGTGTGCTGTCTGGTTAAAAACGGACAGGCCTGCTCTTACCCCTCAGGAGGTGTGGGGCGAAACAGAACAGAACAGAACGGAACAGAACGGAGGCCTCGTATTCCCTCAGAGGAATCCTAATGCATATTCACTGTATCAGCCACAGGCCACTTCATTATGCTCCTACACAATATGGACATTTTTTTTTAATATTACTACAATTCATCACGCTCTGCTGACTCTCATCAAAGAGGAAGAAGCATTCACCACCATCTGCCTCGATCTGACAGATTACTTCATAATTGAACCATAATTATTAAATTAATAGACTTACAGCGGAAGTACACGGGGTCATTGTTATAAGTGGGTTTGCGGAGGAGGGCTAGAGAGGAGAGTGTGATGTGTGGCTGAGCTGCAATAAGGATGCAGCCATTACACAATTGAAAGTCAGATCTCTCTGATGTGTACACACACACACACACACACACTCACACACACACACAAACACAAGGCAGTTTGATGGAAAAAGCTGAAGTAAAATCATCTGAAAGAAGTCTTGCCCATGTACGTAGAAATGAAAAGGAAATATTTATATTAAGGGAAAACAAACTATAGAAAAAATCCTCATTAGAGGTTATTAATATATGCAAATGCTGGTAATTAGAGAAAGGACCTTGGTGTCTCTGTACTGTATCTCCTTTTTTCTTTCTCCTCGCATGTTTTGTTTTTGTTTGTTTGTGTTTTCTCCTCTTTTTTGAAGCTCTCTCTCTCTCTCGCTCTCGCTCTTGCTCTCTCTCCATCTCTCTCAGGGTACCACGTCCTGCTCTCCTCCCCAGGCTCTCTCAGTGGACCTGGCCTCCTCTCTCTCCTCCCTCTCCTCTCCTCCCTCGCTCCTCTTGTGCTCCTTTCATCGCTCTCGCTCGCCAATGCCACACGCTGGCCCCCCGGGGACGGGAAGCAAGAGGAAGAGGAAGCCAGGCGGTCCAGCGACTCCGCCCTTCCTGCATTCCTGGACGCGTCTTCCTCCTTCCTCCTCCGCCTCCTCCTCCTCTTCCTCCGCATGTTTGCCCCGGTGGGTGCTGCTACCCACTGGAGTCGGCCCACTTCTTTTCTCTCGCACCCGTGCCACCGCAGCTCACAGTGCCCGTGCCAGTGCAAGCGCCAACCCACCCCCGTCCAAGCCCGTTTGTGCCACGCTCGCTCGGACCTCTGGCTGACGACCAGCATTAACATTTCATGGAGCCGTTGTTAGCGTAGCAACGCTCCACCGAAGGTTAGAGAGTGGATCACTATTACTTCCTGTTTGCTAAGCTAGCACTAATGATGTTATTGTACTGCTAGAAGTGCTGGTGTCCTGGACAGACAGGTTTAGGACTACGATTGTGAGCTTTTCTCTTACTCTTAGTGGCTAGTGAAGGGGGAAAACTCTTTCCAAAAAGAGTCTGAAATGTTTTGTCTGTGAAATGTCTTCTGGATTAGCTTGTACCTCTGCTCCTGACTAGAAATGAAGCCACTAATGGAACAAAGGTGAGGGAGTAGCCCTTGGACTTCCCTGGTCCGGTCTATAAGTTTTAGTGCCGATCTGACATAAAACTGTCTGGCAGGGCATGCGTTCTGAGGGCTTTTCTTTGCTGCGAGGACATGTCTTCAGGGCTATGATTATTTCAATGTTACAAAAACGCCCAACGGCTTAGTAATTAAATTAAATGACCAGTAAAATGAATTCAAAACGATCCCCGATTTATTTCCACAAATGAGCATTTACTGGCAGAAGCACAACTAATCTCTCTTTTTTTCCCACAACATGTTCTTCCTCCCCTTGAATTATTCACCATGTGGTTGAATAAATGAACATGAAAAATACTCTCAGATGGCTAAAAAAGTGTTAGCTAATTGGAGCTAAAGAAAGTTTCTCTTTCGCAACCGCCCACCCCCTCCCCCCCACCAATCTTTTATACTTTCTTGCATTGTACCATCCGACTTTTCTTTCAGCTTTCAAGTCACTTCGTTAGGTTTAATTTATTAATGTCCAATACTTAATGTGCCAAAAATGTCAGATTCAAAGCGCAGAAAAATGGGGCATTTTTTTTTTACACTGCCGGTAAAGGGCGATACACAAGCTGTTTAGAGGCTGTTGTTTTGGCTCAGGGGGCCTTGCGGCGCATGGAGCGGGGGGAGCCAAGGAGCGAGCGGCCCTGGGAGGGGGGGGGGTGCACCGGGCCCCTCCACTGCCTCTGCAGCAGCCTGCCAGAGGACACGCAAATCCTCAACTCCTCAACTCCTCAACTTCAGACTTCAGACTTTAGACTTAACTTCCTGACGGATGCAGCGGCAGCATCAGCAGCATCAGCAGCGGTGGCGGCAGTGAGGCAAGTCTTGTGGAATCTCAGCTCTCCGCTCTCTACGGGAAAAACACACACACATGCATGCACGCGCGTGCACACACACACACACACACACACACACACACACACACACACACACACACACACACACACACACACACACACACACACACACACACACACACACACACACACACACACACACACACCTAGTAGGTCACAATGGGCCAAATATTAACACCCCCTCTCTACCAACGGGCAAACAAACAAACAAACACACACAAACACACACTCATACACACACCTGCAAGGTCACAATGACGCATACATTATCACACCCTCTGTACTAACAGGCAGACAAATACACACACACACACACACACACACACACACACACACACACACACACACACACACATACACACACGGTAAGTTGCATTTTTACCAGTGGGCAAACACACACTCACGGCAGCAGCGGCACCAGGAGACAAGGCAAGTCTTGCAAAATCTCAGCTCTCCAGCACTGTATGGGAACCTTTTTTGTTGCATCTTACGCAAACCAGTGGCTGGTTCTTGACATTACTTTTGTTTTCACCATGTTGATCTTTCAAATAGGTAATCCATGCCACATGCTGTACAACCTAATAACAAATTCAGTGACAGGATGCTAATGCCAGAATGGTGTACATTAGAAGCATTATTATTTATGTAGTGTTCGGTGCTATTCTCAAGCAGTTCATAACTAGGCTATGGCTAGAACAACGTGTGTTCACGGTCTTCCTGTTGTAACCTGGTGCCCTCAGTTTAGCCAGTCAATG
>CM050217.1:7507500-7605000 GCA_027475355.1 Coilia nasus
TTTCTCTCTCTGTATGTTTCTTTCTCTCAAACACACACACACACACACACACACACACACACACACACACACACACACACACACACACACACACACACACACACACATTCTCTCGCTCCCTCATTTTGTCTGGAGGAGGGAGCCAGGACCCTTTCGAATCCCCTTCAGAGCCGATCCTACATTCTGCACTAAGGTTGAAACTCAAGTGTTGTGATGGACATGACCAAACGGACACATCATGTGAGCAATATTTAAAGGGTGATCCCATTCAACAAGCGCACATATTGAAATGCACCCTTAGCCTTACGTATAAGGTCCTCGTGCAATGAGAAAGAGGCAGAGAAAAAAGAGAATCGTATCATTAAAGTTTCAATTAAAGTGTATTTGGCCACATTGGCGGTGCGGTAATTACTATGTGGACTATAGGACAGCCAGAAACCACCTTTCTGCTGAAACACAACTACAGATGTTTAATTAAAAAGGGCCTGGGAGTCATGTAGGCAAGAAGGTACGTCAGTGTGTATATGCAGGTTTCTGTGTGTCTGTGTGTGTGTGCGTCCGACTGTGTGTACGTCAGTGTGTATATGTAGGTTTCTGTGTGTCTGTGTGTGCGTGCGTCTGACTGTGTGTACGTCAGTGTGTATATGCAGGTTTCTGTGTGTGTGTGTGTGCGTGCGTCCGACTGTGTGTACGTCAGTGTGTATATGCAGGTTTCTGTGTGTCTGTGTGTGTGTGCGTCCGACTGTGTGTACGTCAGTGTGTATATGCAGGTTTCTGTGTGTCTGTGTGTGTGTGCGTCCGACTGTGTGTACGTCAGTGTGTATATGCAGGTTTCTGTGTGTGTGTGTGTGTGTGCGTCCGACTGTGTGTACGTCAGTGTGTATATGCAGGTTTCTGTGTGTCTGTGTGTGTGTGCGTCTGACTGTGTGTACGTCAGTGTGTATATGCAGGTTTCTGTGTGTCTGTGTGTGCGTGCGTCTGACTGTGTGTACGTCAGTGTGTATATGCAGGTTTCTGTGTGTCTGTGTGTGTGTGCGTCCGACTGTGTGTACGTCAGTGTGTATATGTAGGTTTCTGTGTGTCTGTGTGTGTGTGCGTTTCACTGTGTGTACGTCAGTGTGTATATGTAGGTTTCTGTATGTCTGTGTGTGCGTGCGTCCAACTGTGTGTACGTGAATGTGTATATGTAGGTTTCTGTGTGTGTGTGTGTGTGTGTGTGTGTGTGTGTGTGTGTGTGTACGTGTGTGTGTGTGCGTGTCCGACTGTGTGTACACAGGCTTGTGTGTGTGCTTAAATGCCCAGAAACCTTTCCAGGAGTGGATCGCTGAATTGTCTTACAAAACAAACACATTTAAAACCTGCTTCATGCCCACATTGCTGTCTTCAACAACAACAAAACAAAGACAGCGTGTCATGTGTCGTGACGTGTGAGTGTGTGCCACTTCACATGTGCTGCTCTGTGTGTGTGTGTGTGTGTGTATGAATCGGAGTGTGTGCATGTCTGCGTGTGTGTATGGATCACACGCCATGTGTTACGAAGGCCTTGACAGGTGGGTGCAGTAATATGTTTCCTAATTCTACCCCCAACACCCCAAACATACAAATACACACCACACAATACACACCACACACACACAGCGCAGCACAAAGACAAGGAGGCTCTCACATGAAGAGATGACAGATTGCAGCATACACATTCTCTCTCTCTCTCTCTCTCTCTCTCTCTCTCTCTCTCTCTCTCTCTCGCACACACACACACAGATGAAGTGATTTAGGATGACAGACATGGTGATGATGGAGCAACAGTAAAAGAAAAAGAGAGAGTGAGAGAGAAAGACAGAAAGACAGAGAGAAAAAGAGAGAGGAAGATAGAAAGAGAGAGACAGAGAGAGAGCGGGGAGGGGGAGAAAGAGAGAGAGAGAGAGACAGAGAGGGAGCGAGAGCGGAGAGAGAGAGAGACTGGGAGAAAAAGAGAGAGGGAGGGAAAGAGACAGCTGATGGCTGATAGACGCAGAGACAGGCTTAAGCAAAAACAGATTAGGACATACAAGGACAGCAAGCACACACACACACACACACAGACACACACACACTGATGATCTAGTCATAGACAGAGGAGCCCAATGGATTCTCTGGAAACAGGGATGTTAGATATGTGCGCTCGTTGTTTGCTTACTGTTCTGTGAAATATCATCTGACAGTAGCCAGGCCTAGTATGTACCCTACTCGAGGGACCTGATTTAAATTAGGTATGTGAATTAGGTATGTGGATTAGGTATATGAATTAGGTATGTGAATTAGGTATGTGAATCAGGTATATGAATTAGGTATGTGGATTAGGTATGTGAATTAGGTATGTGGATTAGGTATATGAATTAGGTATGTGAATTAGGTATGTGAATCAGGTATATGAATTAGGTATGTGGATTAGGTATGTGAATTAGGTATGTGGATTAGGTATGTGAATTAGGTATGTGGATTAGGTATATGAATCAGGTGTATGAATCAGGTATATGAATTAGGTATGTGGATTAGGTATGTGAATTAGGTATGTGAATTAGGTATGTGGATTAGGTATATGAATCAGGTGTATGAATCAGGTATATGAATTAGGTATATGAATCAGGTATATGAATTAGGTATGTGAATTAGGTATGTGGATTAGGTATATGAATCAGGTGTATGAATCAGGTATATGAATTAGGTATGTGGATTAGGTATGTGAATTAGGTATGTGAATTAGGTATGTGGATTAGGTATATGAATTAGGTGTATGAATCAGGTATATGAATTAGGTATATGAATTAGGTATGTGGATTAGGTATGTGGATTAGGTATGTGGATTAGGTATGTGAATTAGGTATGTGGATTAGGTATGTGAATTAGGTATGTGAATTAGGTATGTGGATTAGGTATGTGGATTGGGTATGTGAATTTTGAGCCCAAAGGAAGGTAAACTGTTCCGGTTGCGGTCAGTACCTAGCCTCGGCCCACCCGTATTGCCTGTGACGGTGCACAGAATTTTGCGTTGAAGCCAATCTGGCCAACCGGCCTTTGCCCCTGAAATAGGGAACCAATGTAAAACATCACCATGCATATGCCATCGGAATTATTGGTCTGATTGGTTGTAGCTTTGTCCAGTAGTATACAGAGGCATTTCATAGACGCCCGTTGAGAACTTCCTTTCTATGGATGTAAATGTTGAAAACGAGTCACGTGAAAAATGTATTCCGCCCTTACCTGATCCAAGGTGATACCATTAGAATCCTGCAGACACATTCACATTAAACTAACATTATAAATGGTAAATTTTGATAAGCTGTTAAAGTCAGTTTATTATATAAATGTGTTTTATAACATTGTAAATGTTTACATTTAAGGTGACATTTGGATACAGGGCATGGTGGTTTATGTGGAGACAGAGAGATGGGCACAATCAAAGGAGGGCGGGAACAACAGGAAGAGGCTGCCAATCAAAGGAGGGCAGGAACAACATGAAGGACAAGAAGAGGCTGCCAATCAAAGGAGGGCGGGAACAACAGGAAGAGGCTGCCAATCAAAGGAGGGCAGGAACAACAGGGACAACAGGAAGAGCCTGGCGAGGTGGATACACTTCAACACCAGCTTCTTATAATCTTTGGAAACATTATTGCAACATTTATAACATTATTAACAGACAGTTTAAAGGGCTATTCACACCAAGAACTGTAATTACAATGATAACAGTATCTGTGTAAAAAATCTGCCCTTAGTGAATATTGCTGTTTATGTATTAATTATAACGATAACAATACTATAATGGCTAAATGACATTGTTGCGATCACTTCCAGAGAATTTTTTATGAAGTATAAAAACACTGTAAGCTAATCAGAATTCTCTAGAATTAACAAGGCACGACATTCTTTTAGTTGTTTATACGCGTAATGAGAAACGTTAGTAAGTTATCCTTACAGTTCTTGGTGTGAATGGGCTTTAAGAGACACAGAACAGGTGATTTGTCGAAAAGGCACTGGATAGAGGCAGTAGAGTGTGTGAGTTTTGTCTGTGTGTGTGTGAGTGTGTGTATGCGTGTGTGTGTGTGAGTGTGTGTGTGTGTATGCGGGGATGGGGGGGAGTAGGGGGTTGTGTGAGTTTCGGGGCACACAATGACCAGTTAAGCAAATGAACATCCTATGAAACATGGGATATTCCCACCACACAGTCCAGGGCTCAGAGGATGGCGATAACAAAGCCCCGGAGAGCAGCGGAGAAAGAACGAGCGGAACAATGACCTCAAAGCGAAGAGCAGGCCAGGCGCTTTAAAAGACACACTGTGAGATACCCTACTGTGCAGGGCACAGGCTGAGGGTGGCTGAGGGTAGGCTGGGCTGGAGTGGACTGGGAGAGCCAGGGGTAGACAGGCGGCGGGGGTAGGGGCAGGAGCAGGGGTAGGGGCAGTTATAGGGAGGTGGTTGGGTGGCGGGTCAGATAGAACCCAGCGCTTCCCTTGATACCCCGCTCAACCCAATCTACCCCACCCCGCAGCTTCCCGACCATCTGAACCTCTCTGGATTACAGCTAATTCAGATTAATTCTGTGAACGCGACGGCCATGAGACCACAATGCCGAATGATAATGCCTGTTTACTTCCAAAACAATGGACACAATAATGTTTGTGTTAGCGGGTGTGCGTCGTTGTTTGTGTTGTTGTTTTTTTTTTTTTTTTTTTTGCCCGCCAATGCTGAAAAAAAAACAAAAAACTCTCAGAAGGTCTTCGGAAAGTGGTCATTTGCATTTTGTCTAGACATGACATCACATTTATCCTTTTGTTTTCCATAAACAATATGCATTGACCTGGGCATTTGGTGGGGGTAACTTCCCCACGTACAGTGCAAGAACATGAGAACGGCTTCTGTCTCAGGCAGGGTAACTTGTCCTGTCCTGAATCACACCCCCTCTTCCCCACCACCACTGCCACCACCGCCACCACCGCCACGTCAAAATACTTCCTTCATCCTTCATTTAAAAGCCTGCTCAGTCTGCACACATGTAGCCAAAAGCAACACTTATTCTCACTGCTTGGCTGCACGCCTTTCAAAACTAGGGTTTTGACAATTTCTACCCATGTATTGACTCAGTGAAGGAAAACGCGCACACACACACACACACACACACACATAAATAGACCACAAACACAAGGGCTTCATCCTCCACTCTCTCTCTCTGTCTCTCTCTCGCTACAGTTAGTGCACTTTCAACTCAGACGCTTCACACAAATGCAGCCCAATTATGCCCTAATGAACGCAGGCAGGACTGGGGGACTGGGGGAGGAAGGCTTGGTGGTTTAGATGGGGGAGGAGGGTTGGGGTGATTTGGCTTGGGGGGGGGGGGGGGTTCTGTTGAGCGGGGGGTGGGGGGGGGGGGGGGGTTGTGGTGTCGTGTGGTGGTGGTGGTGGTGTGTAGGGACCTATTAGACAAAAAGGCACAGATTCACTTCCTCTGTGTACATCTCTCTGACCAATTAGCACACGGCAATGCTCCTCAAAACCTGACATGACATAATGTCCTGATCTAGAGTTTGTCCACGCTACCCAGGGCACCTGCACAGCAATGCTAAGTGATGCAATCATCTCGTAAAGGACGCGAGCGTCATTCAAACAAAACGCTGCAACCTTACAGTCGGACAGCACACACCACTCAGGGTGACTGATTGTAGCATGAAGTCTGAGTGCGTGTCTGACATTCAAAACCCTCCTGGCAAAACCCCTTGCTTGGCCATGCTCCAGCGCCCGAGCTGTCTGCATTGTATATCGGGGGGGTGAGGGGTTTTGGGGGGTGGAGGTGGTGGTGGAGAAGGCCAAAGAAAGCTCGAGGTCCTGACAAGCAGGTCCCCGAAAAGTGCAGCGATTACCCCAATTAAACAGCGCTCCCGTCACTGTCCGAGACCTCTGTCCAAATGAGTTTGTTTTAGCTGCTACAGTGCTAATGCTAATGCTAATGCTAATATTGCTGCTACTGACGCAATCACAGTCGGCTAGGCAACAGTCACACTCGTTACGGGCACTGTATGCATTTCATGCATCAGGCGTCCCTGTGCCGCATTCCCACACAGTAAACTCAGCTAGCTGTCATCTCTTTCTCTGTCTCTCTCCCTCTTTTAGACACACACGCCCGCACACATGGCAATGCACACACAGGCATACACACACACATGCACGCAAACACACCCACACACACGCAAACACACACACACACACACACACACACACACACACACACTCAAGGGCCTATAACTGAGGGTGGCACACACAAACCTTGATCACACTACCACCAAGTGCTACGCACCTCCTCAGTGTGCGACATCGTTGCTGGTTCTGGTGTGTGTAGTTAAGGACCTATGGCCAAAATTGTGTGTGTGTGTGTGTGTGTGTGTAGCAAGCTGTTAACCCCTATACGGTGACGATGGTATAACTGAGTCAGAGACGAAGGTTGGTATTAGTGGGTGCACTGATGATCACACCTCCCTAAAACAAGCAGAATACACTGGATCTCCATCCAAAGCGTAGGGACTGCATTCGGTGCAGGATTCTCCATCCAAAGCATAGGGACTGCATTCGGTGCAGGATTCTCCATCCAAAGCATGGGGACTGCATTTGGTGCAGGATTCTCCATCCAAAGCATAGGGACTGCATTCGGTGCAGGATTCTCCATCCAAAGCATAGGGACTGCATTCGGTGCAGGATTCTGGCTGTGGCCCTGCATCATCTCTGTGCTGGCAAGCACCACTCTACCCTGCTCTCTGAGCCACGGTGTTCTTTAGTACACATGCACACACTTAGAAACACACACAGTAGAGAGAAAAAAACACACACACACACACACACACACACACACATTGCACATGGACACACATAGTACCCCCCCCCCCCCCCACACACACTGTTTCCACATTCACATACTAACAAACACACACACAGTGCAACATATGATACTCAGGCACAAACACACACACACACACACACACACACTGCATCCAGATACATCCAAGGAGTCTGTATCACTCCCCTTTATATCTCCCTTTTGACTTTGAGAGGAATTATGCCAATCAGATGGGACGGGTGACTTTGTGAAGGCAGCGGCTTAATCATCGATACCCACGCTCGCACGGCGCCACTCTCGTCTCAATCTCGCCGCTGAGGATCACCATCTAATTACATTCCAGGCCGTACAGTGCAGACTATGCATCGCAGAACATCCTAACATGCTCACGCTAACCCTGCGGAGTCCTCGCAAAGTCAAGCACCACCTTCGCCACCTCTGCCTCCATCCTTTGCTTCCTTCCTCGCTCTCGTTCCCCCTCTGCCCTCGTCTCCGTCATCCCAAACTGCTGCCATTTCCCCTCGAAGAATAAATAAATTAATAAATAAAAAACAATCAAAAATAAAAACAAGTAATGTTTTTACATTTTTTAAACCTTAAAGGTTAAGAAAGTACATAAAAGCATCCCCACTATTGTACGTACAACATGTTTGACTTTGCAGTATGACAACGCTAAAGGCATTTTTCTCGGATTCTATGTTTATGTAGTTACTGCACTTTGCCTTTGTAGGGCAGGATTGATAACTGTTTTTTTCATTATGTCCAGAAATGTTGTCATGGTACATGGCCACATGCAGTCCCATCTGTCCTTTCCAATACGCACACAGGCTACTCTCCATGTGGTGTTGTGCTTTGGGTTGAAAGCTGAAACTATCAGTCGGCTATCTGGCCGAGTAGTCTTTCTGTTTAGCATTGTTGTACTGACGATCAGCAATTTCACTGCATGCCCTACTCTATGCATGTATCTATGCACGTGGCAATAAAATCTCCGACGTCCTTGTTGCTTCTCCTCTTTACATATCATGCCTATGGGTTGTGAACTTGACAGTTCAGTCTTGTTAGCTTGTGTTTTTTATTGGTGCACCGCAAAAATGTCCTGAAGACGGAGTGAAAATCAAAGTGTTGGTTGCTTGTGTTACTGTACCCTGACACTGGATCAGTGTCATGCTCCAATTTAGCTAATATGGTACTCTAGAATGACTAATTGGCCTGCATTATGCCAGAGGTAATCCGTGGGCCTTTTTACAGGTGCAGTCATCAGCTTAGAGGAAACCCAATATGGGGCTCCTCCTCTGACGCTGTCGCAAAGGGGAAAAATGCAGCCGGGCGAGATACATTTTTACTCAGTCAGACACCTAAGAAGGCCGCTTTCACAGTTACGGTAATGAAATTACTTAGTTTCGTAGTTTCGTTTCAGCCGGGGCGAGATACATTTTTACTCAGACACCTTAGAAGCCCGCTTTCACAGTTACGGTAATGAAATTACTTAGTTTCGTAGTTTCGTTTCTTACTCATTATAAGTGATAAGGTTAGAGTAAATTTGAACTTTAAACTTCAACACCTAAAACTCTCAAAGGACATGCTATATAACGATAAACATTACAATTACATTACATTACACTTAGCAGATGTTTTTATACAAAGCGACTTACAAAAGGACCTGAACCTCACAAAAATGTAACAACAATGCAGTACATGCCACTTTATATAGCTGTATGTTAGAGCTTCTGCATGTACTGCTTTTGCCTGACTAACATCACACCAACCCAAATAAATAACAGTAATTTGTAAATGCAAAATCTTCCATGAACGGCATGTCATAGTGTTTTTCCTTTGGCTGCAATATAAACACGTTTCTTGTTACATTATATGTTTCATGTTATTTGACAAATGCGGTGGCCCGAACGACTGCACCCCAAATGACCCCCCACCCACCCAAATGCCCAGGCCCTCTGTGGAGCACCCAGTGAAGTTGAGTGGGGAGAGAGGAGAGCAGAGATGCGACAGGAGTTGTGATGATGGGGAAGAGGGACAGCGACGACTCGGGGGGAGCAGTGGGGTCATTGCTGGGCGATGTGATGGGGGGGACGGAAGAAAAGATATGAAGAGGATGGATGGGTGGGTGGGGGGAGGCTGGGGTTGGGGGGGATGTGAGTGGAGGGGTGTGGGGGGTGTGGGGGCAGGGGGGCTGGAGAGATGTGAGTGGAGGGGTATGGGTGGTGTGGGGGAGGGAAGTTGGGGGAGATGTGAGTGGAGGGGTGTGGGGGTGTGGGGGAGGGGGGTTTGAGGGCGATATGAGTGGAGGGGTGTGGGGGGTGTGGAGGGGGTTTGGGGCGATGTGAGTGGAGGGCCGTCAGGGGAACAGGGGCATCTGCTGCCATGGCTGTAATGGCCCAAACGAGGCAGCAGGCATGGAGAGAGAGATGGGGAGAGACGAGAGAGAGAGAGAGAGAGAGAGAGCGCAAGAGAGAGGCAGCAGCGACGAGGAAGACGGGGATGGAGAGAGATGGGGAGAGACGAGGAGAGAGAGAGAGAGAGAGAGAGAGAGCGCAAGAGAGAGGCAGCAGCGACAAGGAGGACGGGGATGGAGAGAGAGATGGGGAGAGACGAGGAGAGAGAGAGAGAGAGAGAGAGAGACGAGGAGGACTGGGAGAGAGATAGGGAGAGACAAGAGGGGGTGGGGGGAGGCAGAAGTGTGCAGAGATGTGGGCGATGGACAGAGAGACGGAGAGAGACAGAGACAGAGAGGCAGGGCGTGTGGAGACGTGGGGGCATGGAGAAAGAGACAGAGACAGAGAGAGCGAGAGAGAGAGAGCAAGAGAGACAGATAGAGACGAGGAGAGACAGAGAGACGCAGAGAGAGAGAGAGACAGAGAGAGCAAGAGAGACAGATAGAGACGAGGAGAGACAGAGAGGCGCAGAGAGAGAGCAAGAGAGAGACAGACAGAGGCGGGTAGAGAGAGAGAGAAAGAGCAAGAGAGAGACAGACAGAGATGGGGAGAGAGAGTGTGAGAGAGAGAGTCAGAGAGAGATGGGGAGTGAGGGAAGAGAGAGAGAGAGAGGGAGAGAGAGAGAGGGAGAGAGGCAGGGGCATGCAGTGGATAGTCAGCACTGACTCGCCCTCCGTGCCCTCCGTGCCATATGACCTGGCAGCCTGTCACAACCCGAGCCGTCACATAGGCTAAACTAACACACATGCATACACACTCACACATGCATACACACTCTCTCTCACACACACACATGCATACACACTTACACATGCATACACTCTCACAAACACACATGCATACACACTCACACACATGCATACACACTCACACACACACATGCATACACACTCACACAGACACACACATGTATACACACTCACACAGACACACACCTGCATACACACTCACACTCACACACACACACACATGCATTCACACTCACACATGCATACACACTCACACACACATTTGCATACACACTCACACACATGCATACACACTCACACACACACATGCATACGCACTCACACACACACACGCATACAAACTCTCTCTCACACACACATGCATACACACTGACACATGCATACACACTCACACACACACACATGCATACACATTCACACACATGCAGACACACACATGCATACACACTCACACACACATCCAGGCATGCACCCAGACAGGGAGATGCACATATAATTGTATTTGCAAACGTGTCCATACTTCGGACACTTACATGTACATGGGAGACTATGCATACACAAAACAGAGACACGTAGAAAGGCACACACACACACACACACACACACACACACACACACACACACACACACACACACACACACACACATTCATGCAAACACACACATAAATACAAGGATGCACACACTCATGCATACATAATCATATACATCACACATACAACCACAAGCACACACACTTGCATGCATGCACAAGCACACACACAACCAGACACACTTGTATGCATGGTCTCACACACACACACACACACACACACACACAGGCATGGCCACTGAGACATTGTGCTCCATTATTTCGTATCCATCCACAGAGACCAGGCCTCTTTAGCAAACATCCCAGCAGGGCAGGAACAGTGTTTGTGAGGGCCCTCATACAGACAGACATCATTCCGCTATTACCGTGGAGACTTGCCCAAGGCTATGCCCGTATAATTGCCATCGCCACGTCAAGCAACTTCACAGTCATGTAAGCTATATATTCATTCAGTCATATCGACTATATCTGGAGCCATGGAGTGTATTTTACACAAATATGCACACAAAGACACATGTATATGCATATACATACACACAAACAGACACACACACACAAACGAATAGACATGCATAGCCATGCATACAGACAGACACACACACACACCTCTACATGTAGGTTCTCAGCTGAATGCAGAGAATACCATGTTACAACATTCTTTTACTGTGCATTGAAACATTTCTGCAGATTAGTGTTACGCTGTTAAAAATAGCACAGGGCCGAACCACCCCCCCCGCCTACCCATTCCCACCCCCAGCCCTTCCCTCTCCTCTTTGGTATGCAAATGAATCGCCTGAAAATGATTACAGCATAAAAATACAGCAGATCTCTATATGAAGAAGATTATGACACTTCCTAGTATTCTCACTCACTCAGTCACTCCAGGCTTCAGAGTGTAATCAGACAATGCGCTATGCATCACAACAGATTTGTGTATGACATCAGCGAAAAAACAACAAAAGACAAACAAGCAAACAAAACACACACACACACACACACACACACACACACACACACACACACACACACACACACACACACACACACACACACACACAAAAACAGCAACAAATTATTCCCATGCTGTACATTTTTCTAAAAATAGTGAATAATTATCAACTCTGTATGCTCCCGTGCCTTCTGCTTGTTTTCTGTTCTACGTCAATGTTTACGTGGAACGTTTCGATTTGATCCGCACAGATGCTCATTAAGTCTGGCCGGCCTGTGCTGGACGTTGGCCCCAACACTATCCCTATAGGCTCCATTAGTGGACAGAGCTATAGGCTAGCGCTGTGGTCTTGTGTTTCTGGGGCTGCCTCTTAGTTAATGAGAAATTAAAGACGAGCAGCCCTGCGGTGCTAATTAGACCTCCCCGCTGGAAACGGGGGGTATAGGTTTTTATGGGAGGAGGCCATCTCAGCTGGCTGGCCATGATGGTCTGCGATGGAAATCCCTGGTGTCACCTTAGAGCCCCTGTCACCTAAAACCAGAGGGTGGTCACTGTGCGGCGAGATTACTTGACTTGGATGATGGTGTGTGACGAGGTTGGCTTGTGCGTGCTGAGGACTCCTGAATTCTTGGAGGTGACCTCGTGTGCGAAGCCGCTTCTGGTTGTCGAGATTCAGATCCATCAGAAACCCGACAGAAAGCACAGGTGACAGGCAAATGGTGATGTATGTTGGTGGTGAGACGGCCAGTACAAAGTGTCCCCCCATCAGGGGATGCTAAATCTTCTGAGGTCCTGGGGACAGAAAGCTTAGCAATGCATTACTCAATTAACCGAAACTTGCGTGGTTGCAAGTGTGCAGGAAATATGCTCTTGTTTATTCGCTTTTGTTTGTTTCAATTTCTCTTATAGTTTTGCCTACTCTCTGGTGTACAGTGTGGCTAGTGTGTTTTTAATAAATATATGACAAACCAAAATTAAATTAAAGAGAATTCCAAAATCCAAAATAGAGGCTGAGCCATAACTTGACACATTTTAAATGCCAGCTTAAAGGTAGTTGATGTTGGTGACCCCTTCACCAATTTGAGGGTCACCTACACCAACTTCATGTAACAAATAGCAAAATATTACATTATATGTTAAACTCCTGTATATCAGTTATGTAATAAATATATTTGGTACTCTATGTCATTTTTGTAATCCAAGATAATACCATTTAAAATGTGTCTTATCTTTATGGCCCAACCTGTAAGATTTGAGACCATTTTTCCAAGGATGTTTTCCTCAAGATATTTCTAAGAAGACATATTTTCTCTTATTGCTCATTTTGTCTGCATCTGGTGTACGCCTGACACACCTGTTTCTTCTACACCGGAACTGAGCAGTAGACTTCAAATATTACTGCGGCTGGATGTGCTCCCAGCATCCCTTGAGAAGGCGAAGAGCCACACACACACTCGAGTGCGGAAGATGATTTCCTGCATTGTTGAGGGGCATCTTGACCTCAGGTCACCTTGAGCCTTTCAGAAGAGGCCCATTCTAATGGCAGAAGCACTTCCTCATTCAGAATAGTGATGACAGGGCCCTCCCAGCAGTGCGCCAAGCCGTTGAGTGCTTGTATTACAAAAAAAATAAACAAAAAACAGCATAGCAGCTAGTGTCCTTTCAGAGCAGTGTAAGTAAATATTTCATTATTCAAAGCTACAAGACCAGAATTTGCATAAGCCCCTACAAAATATGAATAAATAACAAAAAACATATTTGTCAGTCCCTCTTAGTGCATACTAATACACTGAATATCTACATGTGAATACAGAATGTGTAATGTTCTTCACCCAAAAAAAGTCTGCGTTTTAAAGATGAGCGGGATAATAAAAAAAAAGGAAGACGAAGACACACAAAAGACGTAAAAGAAAAGAATGAGAGGAGAAGAAGAAGAGGAGGAGGAGGAGAAGTGGAAAGCAGATCTGATCTGGAGACATGTCTATATTTCGCCTTCTGCAAACAAACAAAAGGGCGGTAAATGGCGGCGGAGGAAGCGCTCGGACACCCGATGCCGCCGCTCGCCGCTCAGCCCCGCACCTCCCGGCTAAGGTTTCCCGCCGAGACAAAGAGCCATGAGCGCATTGAGCCAGCCACAGAACACAGCAACAACAAAAAAGATCATGCACAAAAAAAGGGGGGGGGAAAAAAAAAACAAAACAAAACAAAAAAAAAACAAAAACACACACAAAATAAAGCCAACACCTCCTCCCTTCAGGTGCGCTACAAAACACTTTTGTGTCAGGGCCTGAGATTAAAACACATTGCTGTCTCTACACCTGTCTCTGCCAGCCAGGAAACTCTATATTTCCAAAATACAGAAGGAAAAAAAAAACAGAAGCGTCAAAAAGTCAGAGCGTATCCCTGCTCTCACTTTCCCTTTTTTTTCCAAGAAGGTTTTCTTTCTCTCTCTCCTTTTTTTTCTAAATAAATCTCCGTATCAGACACATTACGCAGGTGCCTTTTGTCACTGGTGGGCCCTCATTGTTGCTGGTCTCGTGACAGTGTGAACCCATTAGTTTGGCAGGGGTTGAATGGAGGCCTGTGCTTTCCCCCCCTAACCAAGTCTATCCCTGGTGTAATGGTGTAGGGTTGGCATTTTAGTCACATCTCCTCTTGCCATCAAAAACAAAACAAAACAAAAACAGGGGGGGAAAAAGCAGGAGGAAGAGAAGCTCGTCATTACACCTTATAAAATGGGAAAATAAAGACACGATAAAAGGGATACAAGCTCCAGTCCTCACAAAAAAAAAAAACAATCAGACGGCAAGACGTAATCGAATCTCCTGACAAATTAAAGGTCGTTTGAGGGTGCGTGACAATGACAGGAAACGCGTCCCTACAAGAGTTCCTGGGAGGTACAATGCTCAGAAAACAAAGGCAGACCGGTGCAGCGCAGACGGGGTTAATCGGAGGGAGTCTCTGAGGGACACCGAGAGGGGACAAGGAACATTGCTTAGGGACTTCTTATACCATGAGGACAGAGCGTGACATTGAAGGAGTCTGCAAAGCATACCAAGAGATGTGAAAAGCAGTAGAGAGCAGAGCAGAGCACAGCAGAGCAAAGACAGCAAAAGGCTGTAGCTTGTTACTAGGACTGCTTTTACACTTCGTGGAGGTGGGGGGGTGGGGATTGGGGGGGGGGGGGGTGTGGGTGGAGAGGTAGGGAGAAGAGACAGACACAGCAGCTTGGGATGAGGAGGACAAGGGCCCTAGTTAGGATGGTGGGGGCATGTATGGGTGTGTGTGTGTGTGGGGGGGGGGGGGGTCCCCTGCAAATCTCCCCCAGCTGGACTACTCCCACCAATCTGACACCCACAGCTGGTGGTCTGCCTCTAATCTACACGGTGGGACATACAGCACCCCTCCACATGCACCCCCACCCCACCCCGCCCCGCCCCTTCCATCCTGCTACAGCATGTTAGTGTTTCACGTCAGACTGTGAGCACAACCCCTGCTACACACACACACACACACACACACAATCTCTCACACACACACAATCTCTCACACATACACAATCTCTCACACACACACAATCTGGCCTCAGCATCTCACAAATACTGTCCTGGGCAAGTAAGCTTGCCTGACACACACAACAGCTCAAATTAACGGCTGAGAGTGCGTGCGATTTCTTTTCCGACTCGTATGCATTTGGTACACATTGCTTCTGGATGGCTAGCCATCGCGCCCACAGACATAGCTGCATGGCGTTCAGCTTCATGAACTATAGGCCACGGGTGGAGTTTCAACAACCAACTTTTACTTTGGCTTTACCCTGTGCTGTTCCGCATCAACGTTTCCGGCGCGTAAAAACCCATGAATATTAACCAGCAGTCGTCATTATCCCAAAGCGCATGAACAGGTGGGCTGGCGCGTGGAGGCCTTGCGATTCTTAACTGTGTCACCACATTGCATCATAGCTAACTGGGTGACTGGGTGAGGAGGAGGGTAAGGTGGAGGTGGAGGAGGAGGAGGAGTCATTGGCTGGTGGGTGATCTGCATGGGCCTCCAATGGTACAGTACGCGCTGCAACGGACGATAAAGGGGAGGGGTTGACGACCGGCTTCCTTTTGTCCCGGCCGTGAAGTGCGAAGACAAACGCTAAGCTCCCTGCTTCTTTGGCCTCCTTTCTCCGGTGTCCATACATCCAGGAGCACATAATGACGGCGGACGAGAGGGAGTAAAGTGGAGGCCTATTCAGGGCGCGTTGTAAGGGCCTACTAATCCCCCTTCCCTCAGCATGTCAAGTCATTTGGACGCTATAGTGCGAGGGGGGTATACAGTGTCACGGGTGTAAAGCCTCGTACCGTGGAGCTGAGCTGTGTCCCTGTGTGCTGTGGCCTGCTGTGCAGGCATCCGCTTCCTACCTGCTGGGGCCCAGGGGCAACTCCACACCGACGCCAGCAGCTTTCAGACAGGATGTGTGTACCTGTACTGGATGTCACGTCTTCGCAGTGGTGGCTTATGCAATTTGTAACAAATGCACTGCTTTTGTTCAGTATTGGGTTAAACGTACCGTTTTGACATTGACGTTCTGGGATTACATACATACATACATACATACATGACATACAGTCACACCCTGTTGTACCACACATGAACTGTACAGGCATCTGGCCACCGCCTATTTGCTGGGGCCCACTGACGCCAGCATCTCTCAGATGTGTGTCAAGGCTCTACTGGAGGTTACGTCTTCACAGTGGATGCCTATGTAGTTTGTAACATTTGTCTGTTTTGTGTAGCTTGGGCCCACCCATACTGCCCGTGACACAGCATAGAATTTTGCATTCAATTCAGTCTGGCCAACCTGCCTATTTTCAGCTGTTCCTTTGCCTGAAAAATCAGGCACCAATGAAAACAAGGCTGCGCATATGTCATCGGAATCAGTGGTCTGACTGGTTGTAGCTCTGTCTGATAGACGGCCGTTCATCCCGCCTCCGAGACCTTTCTGTCTTTGCCAGAGCTCTGTCTGCGACGACCAGGCTACTGCTTTTGTTCTGGGGTAAATGCACTAGCCTGGTAAACCCGCCCCTCGTGCTTCATTTCATTTCGTGCAGAGGGTCTGGAACAGAGACCGTCAGAAACGATTTGCTGGAGGTGTGGACTCTGCTGAAGTTTTTAAAAAGTGCATCTGCCTTTACCCAATCGCTAACGCCTGGTCGTCACGTATGCAATTAGCCTACCTACGCACTACAATTCAAATGTAGCACACAAGGTCAACGTCACAGCTAATGAACACACCCTCTGTTCGCTGATCGGAGCGTTTGATTTTCTAGTCCCCAAATGCTCCACAACAGCCTCCGGACCAGACCCTCTGCATGAAATGAAATGAAGTGCGAGGGGCGGGTCTTACCAGGCTATAAATGCACAGCCTTGAGAACTTTCTGATATAACATACATACTTCATATGACCACACACAGTCAAACCCACATGGTACTTTCCCCTCATAAAAAGTCATTCATACCCAGTGCAGTAGGCCAAGCAGGAAAACCATATTCATTTTTCTTAATCTGTGTTGTTTTTAAGGGTGTGACCATTTTATTTAGTGTTTTAACACTGCTACAGTGTTCTTTATTGTTGTTTTAAGGGTGTGAGTGTTGTACTAATTGTATATTTGTTAAGTCTGTCTGCCTTTACAGCCCTGGAGTTCAAGACAAATTCCACTTTTTTGGACAATAAAGCTATCATTAATATTATTTCCCACACACATACGAACTGTACCCACAGATAGACAGGGAAGCCAAGACAAGACAAGGAATCAAAGCAGTGATATCTGGAGAAGCTTTATTTTCGTGCTATGCCCCTTCACAGAGACAAAGAGAGTGTGCTTTACTCAAAAGAACGTTTGTTGTATTGATGAATGGAGATTCAAATTATTGCAAATTCATCAATAACAGAGACTTTCACTGTGTTCGCACTGGCTGCTGATATTCACACAAACCCAGATCTGCTGGACCCATATCTGAACCATTATTTTCATCGCAAGTCTTTTATTTTGAACAGTGGGTCCATTGATTGGACCTTGCAAAACTCTAATGCGTGAAATTGACATTTAAGCACAAACACAGAAGCAAAGAAAAAACTAAAAACCTACAGTGCAGCACAGCTGAGACAAAAAGAGTACTGTTCACTCCTGATTCATGTTCACCCCAGGTGAACTTTGTCTTCGGCACGATCAGGTGTTTAGGATCATTTTGTCAAAGACCTTTGCAATTCATGAAATAACTGCTGTGCGCTAAGGCACAGCTGACACTTAGCTTTTCAGTAATTCCTGACACTGTGGCACTTCCTTCTTTGTGAGTTCACTTTTTTGTGTTTCGCAATAAAAGGGATTCAGAGGTGTGAGTCTGCGGTTTTATTAAAAAAAATGAGTAAACCCTGGAAGGCATTCAATGTAATTCTTACAAAGAAATTTTTACAAAAAAAACGTTAAAAAGGAAGAAAGAACGAAAGGAAAAAAAGTGTGTGATTCCACACTCAAATATGGCTAATGGAATGCATAAGCACACTTCTGCATAGCTCCAGTATAATCGTGTGCCGTGTTTAAGACCCAGACTCACGACACCACCACACTCCAACACCTATACACAGGGCCGCTAATTGGGTGGGGGGGTGGGGGGGGGGGGGGGGGTACAGGTCTCTTGTCCTGGGCCCAGGGAAAGGGGGGGGGGGGCAGAAATGGTCCCTCCTTAAATTATGGAATATGGAGGAGGCGGGGCATATCATATTACCTTGTCCTGGGCCCAGCCAAGACGGTCAGTGGGCCTGCTTGTACATAAATATGCGCAAATATGTGCAGTGTTTAACACCCAGGCTCATTACACCACCGCACTCCAACACCCGTACAGAACCAGGCATACACAGGCACAGGCACACACACACACACACACACACACACACACACACACACACACACACGATATGAGACACCAGGGGCGTTATTCCAAGTAGGTGGTTTAGTGACTAACCGAGCTACGTTAAGTTGTAACTCTCCTAATAGAGGGGTCAAAGAGCTCTTCTACTAGAAGATTTACCACTTGCTCTGAGTTAACATACCCAGGGAAGTGACTAAATCTGCTACCTGTAATACCCCCCAGGGAAACCACCTATTAGCAAAAACAGAGAAACAAAAATAAAAGTAAAAAATAAAATAAAATATAATGTTATTGTGCAGTTTACACTTTAACAACACATTCTGTTATGTAGGTTCTATTGATTTCTTTTAAACAGAAGCGGTTCATATTTTAGGGATGTGTACATGAATTTGGCACTACCTATCACACTTCCTGAATGCTACGACGCTAACAAAAATAACAAAATTGTGTCAGAGGGTACACACTGAGCACAGCGAGCGTCTTCAAGTATGTCTATCGCACATCACATTTGCTATCTATCCAATCAGCAGGAGCGCTATTGCAGCCTATTATATTTGGTTGCCCTGGCATAAACCCCCGTCCAGCTGGGTGTCACTAGATTGGGATACGAATTTAGCCGGAAGTGACGTAAAGTCTCGCAAAGCATAAATACAAGTGTAACTCAGAACCTAACCCTTTCCCCAAACCTAACCCTAGTGATGAATAAATACATATATACTGACAAATAATACTTCACGAGCTATTGGGTGGGGCGCGATGTGTGTTTACAAGCGCTTACTACGTCTCGAGGGACAAGATTACGTTAGAGTTTCTGTCACTTACGGCTGTCGGCGTATCCCATCTAGTGTGTGCCTGTCCAGCTAGGATATATATATATATACTAGACTGCTAGACAGCGCCAAGAGCAACAGATCATCAGCCAGTACACAGCTCCATAACCTGAGGGATCAGTGACTCAATGGTCCAGTAATGGTAAAGTAATACAGCACCTGGCAAGCAGGCGCAACACCATACATACAGTCAGCACACTGTGCTAGACATATTTTGTTTAAATGCAGTGGACGACACATACTCGGTCCACCGAATAACAACTATGTGATAGTGCAAATCTAAATCTACATCTAAATGTACTACATGGCCCTGGTGATATACCTCAGCCTGCAACTCATACAAAGATAAATGTGCAATTTTTTGTTTGTTTTTTTTGCTAAAGTTGGAAATTTAAGTGTTACATGTGGGATTCAGATACAGTAAAATATACAACATGCTTTACAGATCTGTAGTTACACCTCAGAAGGGCTCCACTGCTGTTGGTAGAGGGAGAGAGAGAGAGAGAGAAGGAGAGGGAGAGAGAGGGGGAGAGAGAGAGAGAGAGAGAGAGAGCTCACAGCACCTTCATGGTCTGCTTGACAGATAGCGTTACCGTAGGTTATATTGCACGGCTTTTAATATTTCATTAGATGTTGGTAAACAAGCCATCCTACCATTCATGCAGCCTGTCTGTTTGACTGAGAGACGAAGCACTACTGGGAGGTAGTCAAAGGTCAAGGGTCAATGTTGCCTTGGATTTGTGAGGTCGCGACCAACAGCGCAGATGGAAATCCATCGATTTTGGTTGTCTGTTTTTGTTTTGTTTTTTTTTCTCAGAAATGTGCTTCCTGAGGTGCTTCGGTGGGTAAATGCTGGTTACTTACATTCGCAAAAAAATATTGTGTTTTAAAAGGCTGTGCTGGCGGGATCTGTGTTCTGTTTGTTTTTAGCCCCATTCTTTGTTTTGTTTTTACTTAAAACACACACACACACATACATTCATGCACTTCCTCCCACATACACAGAAACTGCAGACACACACATGTACAACCACACACCCACTCACACACATACACATACACACACACACACACACACACACACACACACACACACACACACACACACACACACATACACACACATACATTCATGCACTTCCTCCCACATACACAGGAACACAGAGACGCACATGTACAACCACACACCCACTCACACACATACACATACACATACACACACACACACACACACACACCCATACATTCATGCACTTCCTCCCACATACACAGGAACACAGAGACGCACATGTACAACCACACACCCACCCACCCACCCACACACACACGACCACACACACACAGCAAGTGCAGTGTTGTGTCCTTCACTTCTCCGTGTGGCCGGTGCTGGCGGTGGGCTCCTTGAGTGCCCCGATGGTGGTGGCCCTCCACACCTGCAGCGCCGAGGCCGCAGACAGCGTGAAGAACAGCAGGTAGGCGATGGCGTAGCCCACCCAGTCCACCAGGCCCCCCGCCAGCGTGCTGAAGCTCAGCTTCCCCAGCACCTCCATTGTAGCCAGGAAACTGTAATGGGTGGACTGTGGAGGGGGTGGAGAAAAAAAATAACATAATTGATTTTCAAATTAATTTTGTGTGCACAGATTTAGTTTTTATTCACACGTCACATGACGACATTTCACATAAAGAGATGCAAAGGTTATGCACTTAAATTATGTCCATAATATTATATCATACTACCTCTAGTAGAACACTTACCCAGACATTTTAGATTAAGTATATCAATAAGAATTATTACCTCCACTGGCAGTTATGTAATCATCGGCATGTGTTTGTTTGATAGTTTGTTAGTCAGCAACATAACTCAAAAAGTTATGGATGGATTTTGATGACATTTTCAGGGTAGGTCAAAAAAGTAATTACATTTTGGTGGTGATCTGAGCAGCCCTGGCGGAGGTGTGCGGCCTCTGAGTGCTTTTGTAGTTATTATTATTAATTATCATTATTATCATGATCATCATCATCTATAACTGAAATAACTGAGGCAGAATGTTGTCCTTTGGCCCTGGTCAAAACTAGCGATTACGCTTCCCACCTCAGAGCAGGGCTGAAGTGTCCTGGTGGGGAGCAGAATTCTGAACCTCTTCAGTCCTTCTGTACCGGTCCCTAGGTCACTCTGACATATTAGTCACTTCATCTCTCGGCTACAGTAATGGGTTAATGGCGGGCTAAGGCTGAGTTTGAGGAGAGGAACAAATCCAGATAAGGGTTTGTGGGGGGGTTTGGGGGGGGCATTTTCAGGCCGGGCCTAGAAACCCTTCAGTGTGCCATTTCGATAACGAGAAAAAGCATTGGTCTTAAAACGTACATGCAGAGAGAGAGAAAGAGAGAGAGGGAGAGAGAGAGAGAGGGAGAGAAAGAGAGGGAGAGAGCATTTCCCAGGGTGTCCAGATTACACCGAAATACCAGGAATTCACGATTTCATCTGTGCCCTCTGTATTGTGGAGGGTAGGGAAGCATACTAAAAGGGTCCGTAATGCGATACATTTTCCAAAATACTTGTGTTAAGAACAAGACTCCAGGTAGTGGCCCATTAGAATTTTGCCTTTTTTCCCCACTCTCTCTGCTATAGTACATTGTTAACAGGCCACTTTGTGGGATCTTTTTGGATGAATAGGCAGTGGAGCCCTTTTATTCAACCAGACCACCCCCCACCCCTCCTCCACCAACCATCAACCCCGCACCACTCCCCCACCCCCACACCCGGCACCCCAACTGCCCCACAACCCCCCAAAATGTGCAGCTTCCACCATGTTTTACAGTGGACAGGTTGTATGTAAAGGCCTCCTACACATTAGCCCACCACCCAGTGTACCTATGGAGGGGGAAAGAGTGGGAAGGGTGGAGGGGGGTGGACGGGGGGCTGGGAACCCAATCTGTCTCCATGGTGAACATGTGACTGGAGTTAAGTGAAGTACTTTTATTCCAGCAAACTTGTTTAATGTATACTGTTTCTGCCTCCTGGGCCCTTACCAAACACTCTGGGTATCGGTTTCACTGTCACTCGATATGACCTTAAAAAAACACACACACACACACACACAGACACACACACACAGACACACACACACACACACACCCTACACACACATATGCGCACGTCCATACACACACAAGCTGCGATGCGGCACTATGTATGTCATTTTAAAAAAGGAGACCCTAGGGTTCTCCTCGTCATCCCTTTGCTAATAGTTATTATGATTATTCCTCCGTCGTTTCGGGTTTTTTAAAAATAGCGTGCACACCAAGGAGCAGGCTGTACCCTCAGAGTGTGTTTTTTTTATATAGTATTTTAAGTGATAATAATTCACCACCTTTATAGCTGATTGAGTGATGTTGGGAAAACGGCGAACGATCACCTCCAGGCAGTGATGGCCCAGTTTAAATGGGACAAAAGAAGTTGTCAAAGACGAGCAACAACAAAAAAAAAAAGAAAGAAAGAAAGGAGCAGGAGAAAAAGAATGAAAGAAAGAAAGAGTCACAGGGAAGGACAGAAAAGAGAAGAGACAATAAAGGAATGAGGGGTTCTTGAGCAAAGCGAGAGAGCAAGTGTGTGTGTCAGAGAGAGAGAGAGAGAGAGAGAGAGGGAGAGTGTAAGTTAAAAGGGAGAGCGATCGATACAGACAGACAGATACAGAGAGAAAGACAGACAGAGAGAAAGACAGAAAGACAGAGAGAAAGACAGAAAGACAGAGAGAAAGAGAGAGAAATAGAGAGAAAAAGAGACAGAGAGGCTGAAGCTGACTTGTTCAGGTTACGAAGACACAGCTGACTGATGTTATGCAGTGCTGCCAGGCAGGTGTGTGTGCATGTATGCTGGCAGTGCAGGATGTGATCTAATCCTATACAGTAAGTCTATCACAGGGAGGCCGTGGGGTGGTGGGGGTGGGGGGGGGGGGGGGGGGGGTGTTCCTCTCCAGGGCCGGCTGCCTAGTGCTTTGGCAAGGTAAGGCAAGTGTCCATTTCAAGGCATTGCATAACTAACACAACACCAATTGCTCCTGAGAAGGTTTCGATTCACATATTTTCGCCTTTTTCTTTTTTCAGAGGCTGCATACAAACACCACAGCTCATCCATTAACCTCCACCCTGACATGACTTGGACAGGTGGGTGGCAATGTTGACTTACTGTACACTTCTTGCACTGAATTGACAGATTGTGAGTGTGTGTGTATGTGTGTGTGTGTATGTGTATTTGAGAAAGCAAGAAAGAAAGAAAGAAAGAAAGAAACAATCCAGCACATCATGTCAAGTGTACCTGGACTGTGAACGAGACTTGATGCCAACAAGAAGTGGCATGATCGTGGTCGGGTATTGGATATTAGGCTTGTCCCGATCCAATATCGGCATCGGATCGGCCGCCGATATTGGCAAAAAAATGCGTATCGGTATCGGCGCGGCGGCACGGAAAAAAATCCGGTCCGGGTTTTCCAGTGCTCAGATAATCCATTCCAGTTTTTTGCTGTGGTTTCGCTAAAATCCGGTCCGCATTTTCCAGCACACCAGCATTAGCGTCTCCCAGTTTGTAGATAGAGATGGAGCAAAAAGTGTGGAGGAGATTGGGGAGTAGAGGGCATTTTTGTTTTTAAATAGTTAACGATATTATTTGCACTGGTTTTTAAAGCCTTGGTTTACACCTGCTCAAGAGCAGAGTACTGATGCTGAGTTAATAGACTATTTTACACAGAGGTTATTTGTGTGTTTTGCTTTTTTTGAGTTAATAGACTATTTTACACTCAGGTTATTTGTGTGTTTTTCTTTTTTTTTTCCATACAGTTTACAGTCTGATTTGCACTTTTACTGACCACTGATGCCATCCCTGTTTGTTATTTTTAATGTTGTCTATTTTCTGTTTATCCCTGAATAAACAGGTCAGTTTCTTGTTACCAACCATTGTGTATTCAAACTCACTTAAGTCAGCTGGCTAGTTGTTATCAAGAGTACTAAAACCCTTTTCAATATGAGTCTAATAACTAAGTAAGAAGGCTAAATAACTTTAATACATGCTCGGTTGGATAGGCCGGTATCGGTATCGGCCACCAGTATCGGTATCGGCTCGGAAGTGCAAATACAATATCGGTATCGGATCGGAAGTGCAAAAAGCTGGATCGGGACATCCCTATTGGATATTGCTTGTGACTTATCGAACATAAGGTTGCATTTCACTTAACAGACTGTACATTTTGAAAAAGATACAGGCCTTTAGCTCAGCTGAGCAGGAGTGTATTGTCAAAGTGTAGTCATGTAGTTCCCACCCACTGATGAAATCCACTTCTTTGCCACACTGACGGACGAATGCATGTGTGATTTTTAAAGCAACGCTAAAGCACCTTTCCTTTTCGGTCACCCTACAGGTTGGAAGCGGAACTGTCTTCCTTACGTCTCATTCAAACTACAGAAGCGACCCGCTTAGTGCCGTTCACCTGTTACGAGTTGATGAACCACTGAAACAATTTTAGAAACATTATTTTAAGGTTGAAAAAACTACTTTGTGTTGCTTTAAAGGCAGGGTAGGCAGCTGAGGTTGCTGGTGTTTGGGCCAGGAGATGATATGTATTTGGGCCAGAGGATAGCATGTATTTAAGTCTGTTTAGGTAAGTGTGTGGGCCTGTAGTTCTACATGTGAGTGTACAAACGTTGCTGTTCAAAAGTTTAAAACATGGAGTAAGCTCTTGAAATAAAATCACACTGTTTTGTATTTGAAATAAGCAGAAAATCAGAAATACATACAGAGTGGACTGTTGTTAATGATTCCTACAGCTGAAAAATTGATCATATTAAATTGAATATTTAATAAGTACAAATGACTCACTTCTGTATGTTATTATTAATGATGGCAGAAATTAGTCATAAATGCTTATGTAAAAGCTCAACTTATGGCATGTATTATATGAATCTTAATGATCCTTAATTAATGTTTGAAAGGATAAATAATAATTAAAAAGCATTTTGCAATAATAACAATAATAATAAGTATGTTGAGGTGGTTAGGGAAATACTGAAACTGTTGCAGCCTGAAAATGCTGTCTCTTATTTCACAAATGCATGGGTCTGTTATTGTTCTGAGAAACGATGGATAATCCAACGCAAGATGTTGTCCAAAACCCGAGGATATCTTACAAAAGTGTGCACCACATCCTAAACAGAACAATGCAGATTCACTTTAACCTGAACACCCAGACATGTGAAGGGCCCTGGTGGGTAAGAATATCAGAATTTCTAGTTTGGAAAGAAATAAAAAGGTCTTCAGATGACACATTATTAAATAAGGCTGCTAAAACCAGAGGCGGACAAAGTAAAAGTAGAAAGTAAAAGTCCTGCCATGTATTCCTTCTGGCTGTGCTCTCAACACAGGCGATTTCACTAATTATCTTGTCTACCTACGATCAGGTGGATGAGTGAATTGGCTGGAACAAATATGTGGCAGGACTTTTACTTTCTGAACCTGGAATGTCCACCTCTGGCTTAAACACCTCTGCCTTCTTCACTTCAGGCAGAGAGAGGTTGTGGGATGCTGGCAATCTGGGCAGAGTTTCAAAGCAAAATCAATACTGGAATACTGGAAACTAGCCTCTGAAAGCTGGAGACTAGAATGGGCAAAAGGGAAGAGACACTATGTGGAAAACTTACTAAGAATTAGTCACAGATAGACAAGCTGACTAAGCTGAGGTGCTTGGATCCCAGAGAGCAAACGTTGTGAGACATAAACATTGAGTAAAATATGCCAGATGAGAAGATCTCAGCATAATTGCGCTATGCGAATGTGTAATAATGCTAGAGAATGTGACTCGGCCTCAGCTGCTTTGGAGTTGGTTAAGTATGCACTCTGCATAGAGTAGAAGAATTCCTCACCAATAACAGCTGCAACTCCATTTCACCATAATTTGATCACCATGTCATACCCAAGGGATGTTACTTGGTAATAACAAGAGAGAGACTGGAAACATTGCCCCAAATTTAGTATGACATATTTGGAAAAGAAGCATTCCAAATAACTTTGAGGATGTCTTGACTATATTTATGATTCATTTTCCATTATAATTTATACATGAAATATATATTTTTTTCTGTGGCACATGTCAGTTTGTGGATGATGTCAAACTTTTGAGATCGTTTTTTTTTTATCGTTTTAAGTGTGCGTGTGTAGCTATACATGGCTGGGGTTCTTTATGCATCTGTAAACATGTTTAAGTCTAAAAGTAAGACTTGTATCTGTGTGTGCATGTGTGTGTTTGTGTGTGTGTGTGTGTGTAAGAGAAAGAGATTGTGTTACCTGGATGCTCTCCTCGGCCCTCTGGGTGCAGTGCATCATGATGGTGAAGGTGAGGGTGGTGATGAGGCCCCCCAGGAAATGCTGTGCGCTGAGACTCAACACCGACATGCCTGCGGCGACAAGCAGCACAGCAGTCCGTCACCACCACCAACAACAGGAACAACAACCCTGACGCCAGGCAAATTTACACTTCCAGCAAAATGCCCTCGTAATATGGAAATAAACAGACCTGGACAAGCCTCTGACCTCAGATTTAAAAAAAAAGGGGGGAAATATCTTTTCCACTTGCGATTCTGACAACAGATGACTCTACCAGGCAGACCTGCTGTGAGATAATGAGCCACCTCTTGAGTGCTAAGTACATCTGAGCGGCATGAGAGCTAACCTCAGCAGCACCAGCACTGCTGACTAGGACCTGGACTAGGCCTGGTGATGTGTCTACTGCCCAGCTGAGAGGCAGGGGTGGGGTGGGGTAGGGATAGGGAGTTCTACTGCCCAGCTGAGAGGCAGGGGTGGGGTGGGGTAGGGATAGGGGGTTCTACTGCCCAGCTGAGAGGCAGGGGTGGAGTGGGGTTGGCGTGGGGGTGGACAGAGGGGGAGAGAAAGAGAGACGGGGGCAGGGGGAGGGAGAGAGAGAAAGAGAAAGGGGCAGGGAGAGAGAGAATGAAAGGGAGAGACAGAGAGAGAGACAGAGGGCCCGTCCACACGACAACGTTTTCGGGTGAAAACGGTTAAGTTTGTTTGCGTTTTGGCCTTCCGTCCACACGGCGCCGGCGTTTTGGGTGACCGAAAACGATAACTTTTGAGAACGGATTCCAAAGTGAGAAAGTCTGACAACGCCGCCGTTTCGTTTTCGTGTAGACAGGCAAAACGCAACCTTTTGAAAACGATGACGTCGTCGCCCATTCACCTTGCGCTGCACGTATAACAACAACTTCAAACTTTTCCAAACTGGTTGCTGTCGAATAAATTGTGATTTGATTAGCTTGTACTGTAGGCTGGCTGTTGTGCAATTGTTTCTATCCTTTGCCATTAAACTGTCTGTATGGCTAGTAGGCTATAACAAATTCTTCTTGTAGGCTTTCATTATTCTTAATTAATTAAAGAGCAACTGTCGCTGCTTTCAGCTCCCCTCAGTAACAACACGCATTGCTAAAATCAACATATGGCATGTTTTAAGCGAATAATTGCACAGTTGTCTCAAGTTTATTTGCAGCTCCTTCTATTTTTTCATGTTCTGCTCCGTATCGCTTAAATGGGTCAATTTAACGACGTGACATCTCACAACAGCGTCAAACTTTTACAAACAGGTTGTTGTGGGATACTTTGGGGTAAAAATCGTCTGCAGTGTAGGCTATGTGTAATGCAACTGTTTCTACCTTCTGACATTGAACTACAGGATGTTTTTGTATAGGCTATCGCTAGTTCAGCCCAACAAACGCTTTTCACGTTATTCTTTTTAAATAGGGCAACTGTCGCTGCATCCGACCCATCTAAACTAGAACCCACATTGCTAAAATCAACATACATTACATGTTTAAAGTGAATCATTGGCTTCTGATCATGCCCCTCAAGCTGGGACAGCGCACCTTCTGCAATGAAAACGCAATGAAAACGTTCCCGTGTGGACGGAAATATTTACTGCTCCGATGTCGTGTGGATGCGACTTTTTTTTTAACCCGGCAAGAAAAAAATCCAGGAACGTTGTCGTGTGGACGGGGCCAGAGAGAAATGGGGGGAGAGAGAGAGAGGACGAGACAGGGCAGAGAGAGAGAAATACAAAGAATTTAGATTTAAGAGTATACGTCTAGGACATTTAAGTTTCCTTTTAAACCTGGATTTATAGGATTATAAATATTGATTATTATTGTAGTATTATTTTAAGATAAGTGTTCTTTCTTTCAGCTAACTAGTGTATTGTACGTTTTATAAGATATTGTATGAGTTTTGTTTTTTCATGTGTAAGCTTTGGCAACACTACTTTTCTAAGTCATGCCAATAAAACACCTTTGTATTTGAATTTGAAAGAGAGAGAGAGAGAGAGAGAGAGAGAGAGAGATACACTGAGCAGAGGAATGGGGTTGAGGATTGGGTGCCAGTCTAAAAGGTAAATAATTGTAGATACAGCTGAGGTGGGGGTGGGGGTGGGGGGGTCATTCCATCCCAATCGAATGGGGTGGGGTCCAAAACCAGAAGAAGGACCTGGCAAACACTGCTCTGTTCTACCTAACTCCACAACAGCCCTTGCGCCTCCTGCCCGCTGCTGATGCCGATGCTGATGATGATGCAGTAGACCCCCTGCATCAACCCACGCTGAATAATTCACCGCAAATGTTTAGTTCTGCCTAACAAGACTTCTCCATTACTTATCCAAGAACCACACAGACAGTGAAAACGTCTCCTTGCTACAGAGGGTGGTGTCTCATGTAATATTGAACCATTTCACCAGAACTTCTTTCTTCTGCCTTCTTATGGGAAAGACAGAAGTGTGGTATAACCGGTGGGGTTTGGGGAGAAGGGGGGGGGGGTTGTGGGTGGGACTGGTGGGAGAATGTGTCGCTTCACACACACTGACAGAAACGCCATGACAGAGTAAGACGATGAACCTCCATGGGATGAAATATACAAAAAAAAAAAAAAAAAACAAAGGTGGAGGGAAAAAAAATAATCAAGAAATGCACAGAAGCACAGCAGCTAAAACTGAAAGATTCCTCGCAATTTCTATGCTTTATTTTCATCAATAAACATCTCAGAAGCTGGTTAGGAGGGAGAGAGCCAAAGCAGCTGGAACCGTGAGCCTTATCAAACAGCATCCCGACAGTGCGAATAACACACGGAGCCTGGGCCACCAGGACATCACATGTGTCGCCGCCATCCAGCAGAACTGTCGGCAAGTATGCAAGACAGCACTTGAATACCACATTCTCTGTAACACTTTATTCGACATAAGGGTGACATGAGCCCTTTATAAACATGACATGACACATATCATGAACATTAATGATACTTTATGCATGTTTATGACTGCTGTCATAAAGTGTCATGCAGTATTTGCAAGGTCTGCATCCCAAAAAAATATCAACTTAACGCTGCAAAATCCGAAAGGACACTTAATGGCTTGGTAAATTATTTTACTTTAGTACTTTACTTGTCCTTATATTATGTCCTAAATATTTTCAGCTATTAGCCTACCAGTATATGGCTACAAGGACAAGGACAAAAATCCAAGAATGAAAAATACCTTTAACCACTTTCTTTGGCAAAAAAGGCAAACTGGTTAAATCACATTAGATGTTCATGTTAGGCTTAATATGGAGCAAAGCTTTCATTAGCCACGACAGCAAAAGTTTTCAGCCAAGATGGTAAAAGCTAACGGCGGCCATGATACTAAAAGGTAACGGTAGCATGATGGTAAAGGCTAACGGTAGCATGATGGTAAAGGCTAACGGTAGCATGATGGTAAAGGCTAACACTGTTTGTCTGTGTGAGTGAGTAAGAGTGACTGTGTTTGTGTGTGTGCGTGTGTGTGTGTGTGTGAGAGACTGAGTGTGTGTGTGGGTGTGTGTGTGAGAGAGAGAGAGAGGGAGAGAGAGTGTGTGTGTGTGTGAGTGAGTGAGTGTGTGTGTGTGTGTGTGTAACAGTGTGTGTGTGAGTGTGTGTGTGTGTGTGTGTGTGAATGTGTGTGTGTGTGTGTGAGAGAGAGAGAGAGAGAGAGAGAGAGAGAGAAAGAAAGAGAGAGCAAGCCAGAGAGAGAGAGTGTGTGTATGTGTGTGTGTGTGTGTGAGGCGCTAAATGTCACTCACCTTTCATGAGAGGGGAGGGTTCCAGCACTGTCAGCAGAGTGCTCTGGAAGATCATTCCCACCGTCCTCATCACAAACACGCGCCTCATCAGCAGTCCAATGCTAAACATCAGAATAGAATAGAATAAAATTGAATAGAACAGAATAGAATACTATGGAGAATAATACATAAAAACATAGAATACAGAATAGAATAGAATAGAATAGAATGCAGAATAATACATAGAACATAGAACACAGAACAGAACAAAACAGAACAGAACACAATAGAATGTAGAATAATACATAAAAACACAGAATGAAGAACAGAATAGAATAGAATTAAATAGAATAGATAGCAAAATGCTCAAACACCACATCTAATAATACTGTTAATGTTCCAACACCAATTAGGCTGTCCGACCCAACTAGCAGTTAACTACATGGGCAGCTTGCTGCCTTTCACTTGTGACTTTTTTTTTTTTACAGAACTCAGATGATGTGCGTGCATGAAAGCCACCTCATCTTTTTGTTTTCAATTCTCCAGGTCTTGTCTAGTTAGTGGCGGGAGGCTAGTACCCAGCCTCTAACTCACCCTCTAAATTAAGTAGCACTCTGACGTAGACCAGGTCCTCATGTCATATTACGAAGCTGAAGATCATGTGAATTATATGCTGCGAACATAGTGTGGAATGATACCTTTTACCAAACTACCGTACAGGTGCCTGAGGCCTAAACCACTTGTGCTGAAATAACATGACGATCTAGCCTGAATGAAAGTACACAATTTGAGCTATGAAAATGATAGAAGAAAACCAAGGCTGCCCGTATATAACTGCCCATATAACTGGCACGTAGGGCAGAGGAGGTGTTATATAGTGCACTGCTGTCGGCTATTCAACCCTGATGGATGCCAACAAACAAGCCCCAAGCCAGAGCAGAGCAAAGCACACAGACACAGCGAACACAGAACGCCCCCCAGAATGTTCCCTCTCTGTCCATTCCACAGACAGACACGCTAATTGATTCCCCGTTAGCGGTTTGGGAGAGCATCCTGGTGTGCCGGGTTCATGGGGGTAATCAATAACCTGACAAGATCCCCGGTGACGGGGCTGATTAGACTGAGGCTAATTACTGTCCATCAGACGCCTCACTCTCGGCCAGTCAGCCAGTCCTTCGGAGCCATTATCCCCCAATCACCTGCGGATTAGCCCTCTGCCAATCAGGGCACCCCCAGCGGCCCGTCAATCAAGCCGTCCCGGGCTGGAGGGGAGCGAGGAAAAGGGGGCAGAGAGAGGCAGAGAGGGGCGTGAGAGGGGCGCGAGAGGGGCGCGACTGCCTCGGGCACTGAAGCAGGCCGTGTCAGTGAAATTCATATTACCCCCTGAACCGTCCACTAAATTGCACTAATTGATAACGCGGGCGGTTTTTAACAACTTCCGACGCGGGTGGACGGCACGCACGTTAGCTGTGTGCTGTATGGGGGCCAGCCTGTAGCGTCTCTAGCTGTAGTTATAATAATAGTACGTGAGAGATTGGGGCATTATTAGAGAACAGCCTTGGGGAATTCAGGAGAACAGCCTTGACTAGACTGGCCACAGCTACCTCCAGTCTGGCACCGAGGTCGTGGTCGGGGCAGAGCAAGAGAGAGCGAGAGGCTCTCTGCCTGCCTGATCGCAGAGAACACAATCGCTCATAGGGCTCATTCACACCAACTTGACCGTGTACAGCACGTAACCGTGTACAATATGTTTGTATAGTGACAGAATACGCTCAGATCACACGTGCGGTGTGAATAGTCTAATTTGTTAACGTAACGTTAACGAATACAGACAGAAAACGGGCACGCGCTGTATACGCAGAGTGTTTGGTGTGAATGAGCCCATAGACGGGAGGTTGAGCGAGGGTTAGTGAAAGAAACAGAGAGAGGGAGGGGGGAGAGAGAGAGAAAGAGAGAGAGAGAGAGAGAGAGAGAGAGAGAGAGAGAGAGAGAGAGAGAGAGAGAGAGAGAGAGAGAGAGAGAGAGAGAGAGAGAGAGAGAGACGGGGGGGGGGGGGTCATGAATAATGTAAAGAAAAGTGTGTTTCGAGCAGGAAGGGGAAGGTAAAGAAAAGAAAATGTTATCAAACGATGCTTCTATCTCCATCCTGACCTTTCTGCCAGTGTAGATGGGCGAGGGATCCATCAGAAGGGCCAGTGTTGGCAGTCTGTGCCGACCGCACGAGGGAAAGCCAATCTGCCGTCATTCTCATGCAAACTAACTCTATTTTCCCCCCAGATCTGCCTTTTTTTCCTTCCTACTTTCCCTCCACTCAATGACACTCTTTCATATTTCCCTCCCTTTCAAACGGCAATGTAGAGAGTGCGAGCAAGGGAGAAGGAGAGTTGGTGGGTGGGGGAGGGCAAGGAGAGGGAGAGAGAGAGAGACAGAGAGAGAGAGAGAGAGAGGGACAGAGAGAGGAAGAGAGAGAGAGAGAGAGAGAGAAAGAGGGAGAGAGTTGAAAACGAGCCTGGAAATGGGCGAATCTTGCCGGCTCGGCCCCCGAGATAAGATTTACGCTCTCAGATTGCTGATGCAGATCTGTGTAAGGGGGTCAGTTTTTGGCCACTCAAGCATTGCAGATGGGACCGGGATAAGTGTCCAAATTAGCTTTTAGCGGCCCTGCGCGGACAACAGGAGGAAACCCTATCTGTGGGAAGCCAGGACTCAGGCAAGAGTGGCTTGGGGCTCAATGCATACAGTGTCGGCCGAATGCAGCCCCGCGTGTGAAACTTAGCATTACTCCTTCTACAGTCAGTCAGAGAACCCTTTTCTGAGAGAGAGAGAGAGAGAGAGAGAGAGAGAGAGAGAGAGAGAGAGAGAGAGAGAAAAAGGCAGAGGAAAGAAAGAAGTCCACACCTTCAGACACACTTTCTTCTTTACCATCTGTCTGTCCAAAGAAAGCCGTCTCATCTTTTAGTGGCTAACTTCTCCATAGTTTGGTTACACATTGAGAAAATGTCAAGTTGCGCATTTGAGTTTTTTTCAGAGAGTTGGTTGGGTGAGAATCTGTGATGTATAGTCGGTTCCAGAGCCGCTGTTACTGTGGCGGTGGTCAAAAGAAGAGATTTGTTCTCTTAAGAGTACTGGCAAAACGCAAAAAGTTATTTATAGACAGCATTACATCAGGCGCGCTCGAAGCAAGAACGACAACATGATCGTGGCCAGGTGTGGGGTCTTATGCAATGTGTTGAGTGAGTGCTTGGCTCTTGGTCCTTCTCTGTTGAAACTGTAAAGAACACCTGCATTCAGGCAGAGTATCATGGGAACAAGGATGTACAGGATTACCTGCCCACTAAAAACACGCCTCGTCTAGTTACAAAAAAAAAACAGGCAGACAAAAAATAAAGTGTTCTTTAAAGTCAAGGGGACAACAGGAATACGGAGTTTTCTTAGTTATTCTGTTTAAAAGAAAACCCAGAATGGCAGCTATTTCAATTTGTAAATTAAACAGTGAGGCATCACATACAGCACACCTCTTTAGAAAAAATCTGTGTTTAAATTCTAAATGTACACAAAACTCTTCAAAGCTACACTTACAGAACATGTCCATGCATAAAACTGTTTAAAAAAAAAAAAACTAAATGGTTAAAATGAAAAAAATAAATAAATAAAATAATAATGAAATGCCAGTAAGCAGACGTTATTAAGATGAAGTTAAAAAACTGAAGTGAATGGCAGTGAGCGGACGTTATTAGGATGACGTTCTCCTGTACGTTCCCACACTCTCGGCCCGCTCCGATGGCGCTCTGAGAGGGGAGAAGCTGTGGCGCTCTCCGGTCTCTCGAGGCCGCCCCGCACCCCACCGCTCTCCGGCGGCTCTTGCCCAGGAAATGAGTGCCGTAGCCCACCGCCACCTCACACCTCACCTGGAGAGAGTCGCAGCTCTCACACAGGGCTGTGTTTACTTCCATTACCCAACCCACCCCTCGGGGAGGGGGGTGGGGGTGTGGCAGGGGGCCGCAGAGGGGGGTGGGGGTTGGGGGTGTGGGAGGGGGCCGCAGAGGGGGGTGGGGGGGGGGGGGGGGGGGGGGGTTGGGGGGATGGTGGTGGAGGGGTAGCGAAGGACGGCAGAGAGGGAAAATTCAGAGGACGAGACGGAGGAGATGAGGGTTGGTTAGAAAAGGACAGGGGGCTGAGAAAGACAAGAGAGGGAGGGAAGGAGGGAGAGGAGAGAGAGAGAGAGGGAGGGAGGGTGGAGAGAAAGGGGGAGGAGGAGAGAGAGAATGTGTGTGAGAGAGGGAGGGAGAGTGACAAAAGTGGGAAAGTGAGAAAACAGGAAAAGACTGAAATCAGGAGAGATGTGAATGTGATACGTTGTGTCCTGCGCTTGACCAAAACTTCCCCAAAGGCCTATACAGAGTGTGTGTGCACGTGCATGCATGTGTATGCGTGTGTGCTCCTGTGTGTGTATGTGTGTGTGTGTGTATGCGTGTGTGTGTGCTCCTGTGTGTGTGTGTGTGTGTGTCGCAGCAAGACCAAACAACAACTAAAAAAACGAGTAAGAAATACCAGAATGTCATTTTTCTTCCTTCATTTGCCTAAAGCTTCCATTAAGTGCTCCTCCTTATTCTAGCTGAGAGCAGAAAAAGCGATCTAAGCTAACCCAACCTAAACCATATATTCCCTCTGCAACCCCACAGCACCTCTAGGAATACCCTGGTGCACGAGGAGCATTAAGAGTCTTGGTTACCTGTGCAGTGGACAGGGGCACTACCTGTGAGGTTACCTGAGCTGCACGAGCACCTGAGCTCCTTGCTCTACCTGTGGGAGAATCGCTTCCTGAGGGCACTCACTTACCTGTGCTGCAAGAGCACCTGAGCTCCCTGCTCTACCTGCCTGAGGGCACTGACTTACCTGTGCTGCAAGAGTACCTGAGCTCCCTGCGCTACCTGCCTGAGGGCACTGACTTACCTGTGCTGCAAGAGTACCTGAGCTACTTGCGCTACCTGCCTGAGGGCACTCACTCACCTGTGCTGCATACACACCTGAGCTCCTTGCTCTACCTGCCTGAGGGCACTCACTCACCTGTGCTGGGACAGTACCTAAGCTACCTGCACTACCTGGCTGAGGGCACTCACTTACCTGTGCTGCAAGAGTACCTGAGCTCCCTGCGCTACCTGCCTGAGGGCACTGACTCACCTGTGCTGCAAGAGCACCTGAGCTCCATGCTCTACCTGCCTGAGGGCACTCACTCACCTGTGCTGTGAGAGCAGGAGGCCGGCCAGGGAGGAGCCGGCGATGGAGAAGCCCATGGCGATGATGCCGTTCCAGAAGCCCAGCTCACGAGAGGTCATGTGATGATCCAGCAGGAAGAGGGGGAACATGCTAATGGCGCCCTGTTCACCTGTTAGGAGATATTTTATTATGTTACTTTACATTACATCGTATTCTACTCTGATATATTACATTAAATGATATTTTATTGTGTTTTATAACATCACAGTATATTATATTATATCATATTGTATTGTATCATATTATATTATATTATATTAGTTTTATATTTGTTTGTATTTGTTTGTTTGTTAGTTAGCAACATAACTCAAAACTATGGATGGATTTTGATGAAATCTTCAGGGTAGGTCAAAAATGGGCTAACTTAAAAGTGATTAGGTTTTGGTGGTGATCTGAGCTGCTCTGGCGTAGGTCTGCAGTGTTTTTCTAGTATTATATTATATTATATTATATTATATTATATTATATTATATTATATTATATTATATTATATATTTTATAAGTGTTTTTCCCTTTGGGTTACAGTTAAGAGGGCCACCTTCACAACACATGCCTCCCACCTTAAACAAGGCATCTCAACAGAACACTGAAATCGGACTTGGGCTTAAAATTAGGTCATATAATTATAGTAATACGTATGACAGTTGGCACTTCGTCAATTCATCCGTTCATTCCAGGTGGAAAATTTCAAACAAACATAATGCAAAGGAGCTAATATGAACAATTTTTGGAGTGATATCTCTCCCAACCATAACCCTGCACCTGCCCACACGACCATCATTTTAACTACAAAATTCCCTGCAGGAAACACTGTATTATGTTACCTCCAGTGTTGGTTAACGTACTGTTGAGATGTTTTTCACTTTTTTTGTATTTTACACCAATTTCAACAACTTTACAGTGGACAGGGCTTGAGTCTTCACAAGACATAGGCCCAATGTGAAGTCAATTGGATGAAAGCTTGTGGATACATCCGAAAAAGAGACAGACAGACAGACACCCATACAGCAATATTGTCCTTCCTAGACAAATGAGGATAGGAGTGGAACTTGAAAAAGACAATAATGGATGTTCTAAATCATTTACCTGATTAAAGAAATGAAGAATGAATAAAGAAAGCACAGAAAGTAAGAAATTAAACATTTTACACACTCCTTCACAGCGGGCTGTATGCCATCTGTCTGACAGTCATCAAAGCCCAGCATATTTTCACAAACATCCTTCTTACCCCTAGAATCTTTTTCATTTATATATTATATATATTCAATAATCTGACTTCTGCATCCTGACAAACGACAGATGGTCCTCCCTTGGGGATATTATTTGAACACTAGTAACTTACACACTTCTTGTGAGCAAGTCTTTGTAATGCATGTGGATGTAATTACAGCTTCATAGCACAGGTAATTAACCTGAGTGAGCACAGTCCATGTCAGTAAAATTTTATGCTGAGTCTGTTTAAACAACACTCAACAACACTCTTTCACATTCTTTTTTTTTGAGAAAGTGTTAAGACTTAAAAAGTGGAAAAAAACATCATGCAGACTTCCACAGTTTAAAAAAAAACATTTTCAAATCCTAGACAGCTTTCCTCCCCCTGTTTTTGCAGTGACATCACACACAGGGCTTTGAGGCGGCGGGCTGCTCGTCAGATAGCGCTGCCTCTGTGTCGCCGTGTGGCGTCAACTGAAGGCGGAGAGACTCAGTAGACTGCCGCGGTGTATTATTTAGAGTGGCTGTCATTATTTATGGAGTCTGACTTCAGTAAAGACAGGGAGACAGCAGACTGACTGACAGCTCTGAGACTGCTGTCAAAACTTGAGGGAAAAAAAAAACAAAACAAAAAAAAAACAAGATGACTTATCTCGGGTAAGACAGGGAAAAAAAACACAACAGAAACAGAAAATCAAATCAAAAAAAAGAGGGAAGGAAGGAGGGAGAGAGTTATCAGACACATCTGAGGGCAAATGGAAGGTGTTGTTAACGCTAAAAATGCCAAGTGAGTGTTCTGACAACTCTGTGACGGTGACCCCCCACCACCCCCCAAACACACACACACACACACATACACACACACACACACTTTCTCAGTGATCAACTCTGACAGCTGAACCAAAACGTGAGGAAAAAAGCATGAAAGCCACAAGAACGCTGCGACTGTAGTGTCACATTCCTCGCGTTCAGCAAATCCGCCTCTTTTGTCGACTCTCCCTGACATCAGGCAACTGTGGCAATTACTGCAGACCTCTCCGCTCCCCGCAAAAGGCATCGCAGCTCTCCCTGCCACCTTCCTCCTTCACGACTCAAATGGCTAAACGCATAAAAAGACAAAGAGAGAGAGAGAGAGAGGAAAAAGAACAAAACTGGAGAGCAGTGCCGGGTGGTTAAACCCCTGCTTACACCCGCAGTAAAGCCCGACTTCCCTTCGCTGCTGAAATGAATCAATTTGCTCTCAAAGTGGCGACGCAAGATGGAGTGTCAGGGCGCATATGCTTTACTCTGCCAGTCCGCACTACTTCTGAAGGCTTGTGCAGAGCTACAAGAAGAAGGGCCCAATGTTATGGCTTTTCAGCGGCTGCAACAGGGCTCACAACTGTTGTTGTTGTTGTAGTTGTTGTGTGTGTGTGTGTGTGTGTGTTGTGTTAGCGAGCTACACTGAAGAACTGTGTTCTACAAAACGTCTAAAACACAGGGTCAGTCACCACACGGTACTTAAAGTAACACTGAGTAGTTTTTGTCTTCAGTCACCCTACAGGTTGGAAGTGCAATTGTCTCTAATTTGAACTATGGTTGTTGTGTGTTGTGTTAGTGCACTACATTGCTGCACTGTGATATCGAGTGCAAGAAAGCCACTATGCCCATCTATGTTCCTGCACTTCCAATTTTGCAGCCTTAGTGTGTCTGTTTCAGTTCTTCTGCCACGCTGCTTCAAAGTTGTTGCTTTTTTCCCCAAAAGTATGGCAGAAAACAAACAAGGAGGCTGATTATTCAGAGCTATAAATAATGAGTGGAGCAACAATTGTCCATTTCTGTGGGGATTTCATTAGACAGCCGCAAATACACAGACTGGCAGGGAAGGGGGAGGGAGTAATGGCTTGCTGTGTTTGAAAGAGAGTGAGAATGAGAGGAGTGTGTGTGTGTGTGTGTGTGTGTGTGTGTGTGTGTGTGTGTGTGTGTGTGTGTGTGTGTGTGTGTGTGTGAGTGTGTGTGTGTGTGTGAGTGTGTGTGTGTGTGATCTGTGAACATATAGTAAAATGCTTATGGGCTATGGTGAGATGTGCTGCAATTACAAACCGTAACACACACACACACACGCGCGCCGCGCACACACGCACACACACTATGAACCATAAAAAAATGTAAGATCAACATGAAGAAGCAGCTTAGTGAAGGGACTGGTATGGCAACAGACAACACACAATACAAAAAAGGCTAAATTATTGCTAGATCAGAATCAGAATCAGAATCAGCTTTATTGGCCAAGTATACTTACGTATACAAGGAATTTGACTCCGGCAGATGTTAGCTCTCTATACACATAACACAGAACGTAATACAATACAATAAATACAATAGACTAAAGATGTTGTCCTGTTAGGCTGCAACTGTGATGAAGATCTACGACAAGCAGGTACGTAGGAAGCCAGAGGAAAGCCAGAGCAATGCAAAGTGAAGCAGAACAGTGGAAGACCACAGAGCTGGCAAGCAGAGAGACTGGCAAACACTGACACTGAGGGCTCATGTCCACCAAACCCCCTCCGTATACAGCACGTATACAGCGCAAGTGCCCGTTTCCTGTCCGTATTCATTTAGAATGCACGTTAACAGATTAGACAATTTCCAGCGCGCGCGTCTGAGCGCATTCTGTCACACATACACACATATTGTACACGGTTACGTGCTGTACACGCTCAAGTCAGTGGGAATGAGGCCTGATGGAAAGGTGTCTTTCATTACATTTTTTTACATTACATTACACTTAGTTGACGCTCTTATCCAGAGCGACTTACAGACATTTACAGGGTTTCAGTTACAGTCTCTGGAGCAGTGTGGGGTTAGATGCCTTGCTCGAGGGCATCTCAACCATGGGTAGGGCAGGGTTCGAACCAGCAACCTTCCAATTGCAAGACCAACTCCCTAACCACTAGGCCACAGCTGCCCCACCTTTCATGCTACACCGCTGTGACATGAGGAGCACAGGGAGACAGGAAATGAGGCTGGGGGATGGAGAGGGGGGGTGGGACCGTAAAGGGACGCAGGGGGGCGGGGTGGGGAGGGATGGGGGGCTTTGGGGGGTAGCAGTGGTGGTGATACAGAGACATTGGTGTGGACAACCAAACTCTTAACACTGAAGTAAGAAGGCAAATGGGTGGTTCAATGACAATGGACGCCGCCCTGTTGGGGGGGTTGGTGTGTGTGTGTGTGTGTGTGTGTAGGGGTTAACGAGTACAAGTCAGGCATATCAGAGAAGGTCCACTGCGTCGCAACAAGAGCTGGGGGTTGGTGAGGACACTGAAGAGGATCAACAGAAAACACCAACACACCCTCAGGACACACACACACACTCACACACATAATCCCTATACATTTCTTGTACATGCATTCTCTCTCTCTCTTTTTCACACACACACACACACACACACACACACACACACACACACACACACACACACACACTTTCTCTCTCACTCACTAGCTTGCTCCCTCACTCACTCAACCACACACACACACACACACACACACACACACACACACACGAGTTTTGACTGCATACATTCAGGGCTTTACACCCTGAATATCCCCCCCCCCCCCTCTCTGTCACACACACACATATACATCACATACATATGCTACATACATACACAACTACACCAGAAAGAGCGTGCGAAGGTGAACACTGCACACCAACGTTGGGAAATCCTCCCCTGCCCTGATGGTCCCCTGAGTGTTGAGCTATGGATGAGGCCCCCCCTCCACCTATGTCTTAAACTTCGGCTCAGCCCTGTCCCCTCCCTCGTCATCTAGGTCAATGTGCTTCAGTTCTTTCTACGGAATTTCTAGAACACTGGGTCAGTCAGTGCACAGTACTTAAAGTAACACTACTGTACGTTTTCGTCTTCGGTCACCCTACAGGTTGGAAGCGGAATTGCCTCTCATTCACAGCCCATGGAGGGTGTCAAAGTGAACTAAGAAGAGGCTTTTTTTCACCCAGTGTCAAGTTGATGAACCACTGAAACGATTTTAGAAACATTATTTTAAGGTTAAAAACACTACTTAACGTTGCTTTAACAAAGGTATAAAAAACAACACAGCATAAGCAGAACAAAGATTTTATAAACTCTTGTAGCACAGAGAGTATGGTGACAACTACAAGCCATACATACCCACCTGCAATCGCATAAAAATTAAGTTCTGGATATCATCACCAATGACAAGTCAGTCATTGACAAGTTATCACCAATGACAAGTCAGGAGAAGTTTGGTGTGAATCAATCCGAATAATGAACTGGCAGCTAACAGTAACTAAATATGGCATAGAAAATAACGTTCATTTCATTCATAACAGTTTCATTCCCCTATGCCCCATTCAGTTAGTGTTAGCTACCAGCACATTATTCAGTCTATGCTGCATTAAAATGTTCTCGTTATCTTCCTTACCAACACCACTCTGTGACCTCCAACAACATGGCTATAGATTCATTCACACCAAACTTCTTTAATCCAAGTTGTGAAAAAGCTAGTGCTTCAAACCACATGTGACCCCTTAAGCTGGAACCAGACATCCCAATTATTTCAGGATCACAACCACGGCAACATAGAACAGACTGGTACCGATCAAATCATACATGTTTAATTTAATCAGAATTGCTTCAACAATGGAAACAACCATTTCAGATTCAAATCGCGTCCCCCACAAACATGAAGGACTAACGTTGCCACTGAGCACCCCAACTACCTGCGACAGGCCCTGACATTCCATCGTATCAGAATCAGGGTTACAAAAATCGGGAGGTCTGTGCCTCGTTTTACCAAACCATTCTCCACCTTGCAGAGACATACGCTTACAAAGTGAGTGATTTCAGCTGGTGTGTGGTACAGTAAGGTAAGGGACAGCTAAGGTGTGTGATGTGATGTGTGGGTGAGGTAAGGGACAGCTAAGGTGTGTGATGTGTCATGTGTGGGTGAGGTACGCTGAGGTAAGGGACAGCTAAGGTGTGTGTGATGTGTCATGTGTGGGTGAGGTAAGGGACAGCTAAGGTGTGTGTGATGTGTCATGTGTGGGTGTGGTAGGGTGAGGTAAGGGACAGCTGAGGTGTGTGATGTGTCATGTGTGGGTGAGGTAAGGGACAGCTGAGGTGTGTGATGTGTCATATGTGGGTGAGGTACAGTAAAGTAAGGGACAGCTAAGGTGTGTGTTGTGTCGTGTGGGTGTAGTACGCTGAGGTAAGGGACAGTGGGCGGTGCACTCTGTGTAAGTCTGTGGCTCCTTTAATCTCCTTCTGTAGCCGCGTGTGGTACGGCACTGCATCTATGTGTCCCTCTCTGCCCCTGCATGCTCCTTTGCAACACTTGCCCTCTACCCCTACATCCCCCCTTCTCTCTCTCCCTCCCTCTCTCTCTCTCTCTCTCTCTCTCCCTCCCTCTGTCTCTTTTTCTGTCTTTCTCCCTCTCTCTTTTTCTCTCCCTCTCTCTTTTCTCTCTTTCTCCCTCTCTCTCTCTCCCTCTGTCTGTTTTTCTGTCTTTCTCCCTCTCTCTCTTTTTCACTCTCTCTTTTCTCTCTTTCTCCCTCTCTCTCTCTCCCTCTGTCTCTTTTTCTGTCTTTCTCCCTTTCTCTCTTTTTCTCTCCCTCTCTTTTACTATCTCTCTATCTTTCTCCCTCCCTCTTTCTCTCTCTCTCTCTTTTACATAGAGCACCATGTGGTGACTCTTCATTAATTCATCCGCCCTCAGCCTCCCCGCAGTCCTCTTCTCTCTCCCCATGGAAAATATTTGCCTCTTACCCGCGTGCGCGGCCCCCTCTCTCTCCTCTCTGCTCCGCTCCCCCCCCTCCGGCGCTCCCCCCTCGGCTCCCTGAGCCCTGCTGCGCAAGCTAGGGGGGTGGGGTGGGGTGGGGCGCTGAGCAACAACAACGCTGAGGCGAGGGATTTTTTTTGGGGTGCCAGAGAGGGCCGACCCCCCCTTCCACCCTTTCGTTTGCCCACTCCCTGTCTCTCTCGCTCCCGCTCACTCACTCGTTCGTTCCCCCCTCCCTGTCCCTCTCTGTCCCTCACTCACTCACTCGTTCGTTCCCCCCCTCCTTGTCTCTATCCCTCCTGCTCACTCACTCGTTTGTTCGTTTGCTCTCCCCCTTGTCTGCCTCCACCTGGTCACTTCCCAGGGAAGCTGGCCGCCTGGCTCTCCAATGTCTATGACCCCCCTCGCCCCCTCAACCACACACACACACACACACACACACACACACACACACACACACGCACACACAAACATAAACACACACACAGGGTCTTTCCAGGGTCCAACCCTTGTGACCACATCGTGCCCCCTGCCGCCTGGGCCTGCTTGAAGGCTTCCCAGCCACACACACACACACACAGACACACACAGACACACACAGACACACACACACACACACACACACACACACACACACACACCCACACACACCAGCTCAGCTATGGGGAAGCCCAGCCACACACACACACCAGCACAGCTATGGAGAAGCTCGTCAACTGGTTCGGCCATCACACCTCTCCGCACATCCCACCCCTGCCTCTCTACCACCTCCCCACCCGACCCCTCTAACGCCCCTCCAGCCCTGCCTCTCTATGCCCCCTCTACCCGCCCCCCCACGCCTCTACCCCCTCCAGCCCTTCCTCACTACCCCCCAGCCCCCGACCCTGCCTCTCTACCACCACACAACACACCACTCTTCTCTACCACCCCACCCCTCCCCTGCCTCTCAACCAACCCTCCCCACCCCACCCCTGCCTCTCTACCAACCCTCCCCACCCCACCCCACCACACCCCACCCCTGCCTCTCCACCAACCCACCCCTGCCTCTCTACCACCCCACACCACCCTGTCCCGCTCTGTTACCCCAAAGCCAAAGAGGGGCTTCTGCCCACAGCTTGACCTCTGACTGTGCAAGGGGTCACGCAAACTGCAAACCCTCACACACGCACCCACAAACACATACGCACACACGCACACATATACACACACCCACACGCACCCACACATACAAACACACCCACACAGATCCTTCTCATTGGGTGGAGGATGATACGCAGCTAGGACGCCGGCCAGACTGACAGCAGTTTGGGATTGATGTCTTCATTAAGCTGAGGGGATTTTAGGGGAAAATCATTGCAGGGGTCTCCATCTACATCTCTACATGTACACATACACACACGCGTACCCCCTAACATGCACATACAGCTCTCTTCCAAGATGCGTTACCATTCTTTCTACTCATTTAAGGGAACTGTTTCTAATGTGCAGCTAACGAAATGAGAGATCAAGCGGATGCCCTATCAAAAGCAGTAAAAATAGATATGCAAGTATTTTACAGGTCAAACTCTAGGTACTTACTTAAGACCAAAGAAAACAGTAAATTGTCTTAAAATCTCTCTGTCAAAACCTACACACACAGAGTCAGAAAACAGCTACATCAGTTAGCGCAAAACTAGCCAATATCATATGCATTACATTGCATTACATCACACAACTGGGCCTGTTATACAGCTGGAACAACAAACACAAAAACAGACCTCCAGTCTGCAGTGACAACAGCGATTACCATAATGACACATCTGCAGGGGTGAAGAGGTCAGAGACTACACCAAGGAGGGGACGCGGGGGTCAGTGCGTGCAGCCGAGGGTGATGATGGCTGGGATGATGATGGTCAGAGACACCCTAAGACAGATTATAGGGGCCCTGCCACTCTTAATGTGCTGTCTGGTGTGGTCTGCCGCCGTTCATCCGATTACTGCACCAACCCTGACTCTCTCTCTCTCTCTCTCGCTCGCTCTTTTTCCCCCACAAACCCTCTTCCACCCAAACAACTCACACACACGCACACACAACACACGCACACGCACACACAACACACGCACACACACACACACTCACACACACACACACTTTTGCACTCACTTTTGCATGTAGGTAACTTCACAAACAAACAGTGAAGTGAGAATAATAAGCTCCATGCTTATTACAGCACAGACAGAACCAAACCACACATTTATCCTGTTTTATAAAAATATGCATATTATTTCCACATTTCAGTTTGGGATGAAAATGCTACAGACACAAAGAGACTCTAATCCTTACATAATCCCCTTCTGCTGCTAAACACACACTATTCTCGCTCATGTTCGCTGCCTGATTTAATACGGCCTGGGCCAAGTCTACACGCCACACTGCACTTCGGACACAGGCAGCTAGACGAACACACACACACTCACACACAGAACAAACACACACTCTTTAAAAAACAAAGTCACACTCACAATCACACGCGCTCCTGCACGCATGCACGCACACACACACACACTTTTGCATCTTGCAATCAATAATCTGATCAGCAGTCATGCACGAATCTTTTGATCTCATACAGAGTTGAATTTCACTGTGACTCTAAGATATGGCTATAGAGCCACCTAGTGGTGATACATGGCACAACTGTTCTTTGAAAACCAAAAATCTAAAGACAGCTATTTTACAGAAGTAGACTTTAAGCTAGTTTATAAAAACCTCAAGTAAGTCAATGTTAAAATCCAAAGGTGTTATGTTGGCCTGAAGGGGTTGATACTGACAGCAAGGCTGACTGAAGGACAGTATTTAGTTGCTTACATATTACACTTTTCTATTTGTACTATCAGTGTCCTCATCCATTCACCTGTGAAATACTTTTTATACGTTTTATCTATATGTATCGTGATTTGGTGCTTTGCTGCTAGAATCAAATATTTCGCTGAAGGGACTTCCCAATGTGATTTTATTTTAGTTTTATTCAATTTTATTACATTAGCCTATTATTAGGTTATATTAGCATTTATTCACACAAAATCAACATCGCATTCTGCCTGCTTGTGTCTTGGCCCTCCAAATTGTGGACAGATATCCTAACTGAACATGAGACAAGTGAAAGAAAAGGCACAAGTTAGGAAGTTTAATGATTGTAATGATGAGGAAGTCTCACACTTCTTAACTGTAGAATTGAATAATATAGAAATTTTCTACTGAACTTCTGAAATCATCAATATGGTTACCCAAGCCAAGCCCAGTTGTGTTTTAGGAGTTATGACACCTCTGAGATGAAGGCTTTGATCACTGATTGGTTAGAATACAACTTCAAAACATGAACACAAGGGCATAACATTACCAGAAATTATTTGTGATGCTTGATGTCTTTTTAGACTGCTTTAAGACACTCTAATTTGCTTTAAGAAAGCATAACGTTCATTTCAACACTTTGAGTTGGGGAGTTGGTCTATGGCTGTATGAACAATACACTAAGCATTCTAAGCATTTAAGAAAGGATTAAGTTCTAGAAAAAAAAACAGCCACAAATTATTACCGCCAGCAGAGGTTATGTAATCATCGGAGTTTGTTTGTTTGTTAGTTAGCAACATAACTCAAAAAGTTATGGATAGATTTTGATGAGATTTTCAGGATAGGTCAAAAATGGGCTAACTTAAAAGTGATTACATTTTGGTGGTGATCTGAGCTGCCCTGGCGGAGGTCTGTGCTCTCGGAGTGCTTTTCTAGTTTCTTTTGGCATTATAATGAACTTTGCTTTAAAATCATTAGTGCTGTTACTCAATGCCAGTGCAGCTGTGTAGGAGCTACGACACCTCTGAGCTAAGGTCTCTCATCACTGACTGGTTACAATGCAACTACAAATAACAAACAGCAGATGGCATAATGTTACCATAAATAATCTGCATTGCTTGGCTTCTTTACTGCTTTTAAGAGACTCTAATACGCTTCAACCAACCTTAATGCTCATAGGGTCATTCTGTGTCAAATCAACAAATGGCCGACAGTCACCCTCTCCAAAAAATCTGAAAAAAAAAAAAAAAAATCACAGCTGTTTGTACATCCAACCTATGTATAAATCTTAAATATTAAGTCTGTATCACTAATAGCTCCAAAACTACAGGCCTTTGAAATTTCAGGTCATTTTGGGAATTCTGGTGAACAAGCCTTTTGCTCAACTTCAGACATTGCTGGCTCTTTTAGTATTCCACACACATTAGTGTAACTATGTGAAAACAAATGCATTTTCCTGTAGAATTCAAAAATCAAATCAGATCAGATGTACCTTGTGTAATTCTTCGTCTCCAAAGCTGTGAAAATGGCTATAGATTCAATATGTGAAATGACACCTTTGAGGGCTTCTCGTTCAAAAAGTATGGCACACAAATTTATCAGATTATTTTTCCCAGTCATATACGGATTATAATGTCATGCCTATGCATTAACCTTTGTTGATATTGTTTTCATATGGTCAGTGTATTTTCTTGAAGTTGGGCTTGATTTTCAAAAAGGCTGTTTTCATCTTGTCAATTCACCATGTGGACAGTTCACAGGATTTTTTAAACATTTTTCCATAATCATCCTGTATGTGAGGATCATGTGTCCAAAATTTGGATTTGTTGCTGAGTGTCTTTATTGAGATATAATGTTTGGGAAAAAATGTCAGTAATTCCATGGAGTTGGATTGATCGGCAGTACCTCTTTCCACTAGCCTGGGTGTACCCATACTGCCTGTGACGCTGCATTTACATTTGGCGAGCAAGTCAGTCTGGCCAAGCTGCCTATCTAAACCATTTCTGCTCAGTCCTCAGATAGGGGGCCAATGAAAATCGAGCATTTCAAAAGGCAATGACGCGGTAGTTTGGCGACCGGAAATCTATCTCAGTCACTGTCTACATGGCGAACGTGGAGCAACCGTAAGATTTCAATGCATCTGTAGCTGCTGTTTAGGACGAATTCAAAGGGAAGTTCTGTCTGAAAATAGAGCAAAGGGCAGCCCTTGAAGCATTTGTTGCGGGAAAGGGCGTTTTTGCAATGCTACCGACCGGCTTCGGTAAAAGTTTAATTTATCAGTTAGCCCCGCTGGTAGCCAAGTCCATTGGGCTTTGCGCGGACGCTGTTGTTGTGGTCATGTCGCCTTTGACCGCACTGATTCGTTTTTCGAATATCAATATTGAATGGCCAACACCAGCCACTCTCATGTTCACCTCACAAGTCCGACAAAAATCCTTTAACGCCATTGCTATATGACTACAGATTACTACTACTTTTTGTTTGGATCAAGCAGTTTCTTTCGCTACGTATACATCAGAGGACAGAGGGTTGTGATTGGTTGAAGATTCGTCCAGTAGCAAACAGAGGCATTTGAAAGAGGCGGGTTAAGCCCGCCTTCTGAGAAATGGGTTTACAACACAGCTTGGCTAGACCAATGCTCTCAGAGCATTGACAAGTCGCTATAGCCAGGCTATCTTTCCACCACATGTTGTGCTCTTTTAATACAATGGAAGTCAATGATAGGGTAGCATGTCATTTACAGGAAAAGCAGGAACAAACTTTGTGTTACAATTAAACCAATTGCACTGTCAAGGTCATTTTTGAGCAGGGTTTTATTGTACAGCACACAAAAAGCAAGGCAAAACTGAAAAAAATGGCATTATAATACAAACACAAAACTAAGATCTCATATTTTTAAATGTTTAAATTTAAGATATGCATATTTTGTGATCATGAGTGTGAATGTCTGTGTCTTGCGTTTCATTACTTTAAAAATAGGAGATCTTAGTTTTCACATTCTTGATGTTTGCATAGCATATTGTTACTGTTTATGATCTTTAAATTGATAGCATTCCTGTTCATGGTCCTTTTGTCTTTGTATTATAATGCCATTTTTTCAGTTTTGCCTTGCTTTTTGTGTGCTGTACAATAAAACCCTGCATAAAAATGACCTTGACAGTGCAATTGGTTTAATTGTAACACAAAGTTTGTTTGGCAGCTTTTCCTGTAAATGACATGCTACCCTATCATTGACTTCCATTGTATTAAAAGAGCACAACATGTGGTGGAAAGAGGTACTGCCGATCAATCCAACTCCATGGAATTACTGACATTTTTTCCCAAACATCATATCTCAATAAAGACACTCAGCAACAAATCCAAATTTTGGACACATGATCCTCACATACAGGATGATTATGAAAAATGTTTAAAAAATCCTGTGAACTGTCCACATGGTGAAATGACAAGATGAAAACAGCCTTTTTGAAAATCAAACCTAACTTCAAGAAAATACACTGACCATATGAAAACAATATCAACAAAGGTTAATGCATAGGCATGACATTATAATCCGTATATGACGGGGAAAAATAATCTGATAAATTTGTGTGCCATACTTTTTGAACGAGAAGCCCTCAAAAGTGGTGGTGTCATTTCACATATTGAATAGCCATTTTCACAGCTTTGGAGACGAAGAATTACACAAGGTACATCTGATTTGATTTTTGAATTCTACAGGAAAATGCATTTGTTTTCACATAGTTACACTAATGTGTGTGGAATACTAAAAGAGCCAGCAATGTCGGAAGTTGAGCAAAAGGCTTGTTCACCAGAATTCCCAAAATGACCTGAAATTTCAAAGGGCTGTAGTTTTGGAGCTATTAGTGATACAAACTTAATATTTAAGATTTATACATAGGTTGGATGTACAAACAGCTGTGATTTTTTTTTCAGATTTTTTGGAGAGGGTGACTGTCGGCCATTTGTTGATTTGACACGGAATGACCCTCATACCGACTTATACAGCTGGTGAGTTGGTGAAAGAAAAACACTTTCCAAGCAGCTTTTTTATCTGAAAGCATCATATTTAGAGCCACCTGTAGGGGTGCTGAGAGCGTGGAATTCAGACTGACCAGAGGAGCAGCACAGAGGACAGCGGGGAGCGATCTGCTGAATCTGACAAAACGTGACCCGGATTAGAACCAGGGATGCTCATCATGCAACACCATCGTTAAAACATGGCTGCCCATGGTGACAGTATCAAATCAGATCTTCTTCACTCCAGGTTCACCCTAATGGATCTGATAAATGCCACCACCAGAACTGATAAAGTAGCAAATCTGGTGAACTGACCCTGGCAATGGAATTGGTTCAAAGCTCCTGCATTTAGTAATAACGAAAAATATCAATATTGTGCACTAATGTATCAATAGCATTTTGCAAGTCACCAGGATACACTGCTGTCAATATTTTGTTCACTAATTAGATTATGAGCACTTTACTTTCCGTAGTAGTTTATTAATAGAACCCTCTTCCTAATCAGTGTAGTGCTGTGTCCATTAGCATAATGCGATATCTTATACAGTAAATCTTCATGGACAATTTGTATGTTTGCTTAAGGGTTTTACCCTGACCCACAAGCCATGCCTGTGAAAGAGAAGAGGAGTGTGAGGAGAGAAGGAGTGAAAACTGGCATGCAGTATGTGTGCTGATTAAGCCATTTACCCAGCTTGTAGGTGAGGACATAGAGAACAGTCCAGGGCGTCCCTGGCACAGACATCAGCTTCCGCCACACCTTCCAGGGGCGCAGGATGTCTTTGGAGGACCGTCTGCCCTCCCCCACAGGCTTGGTCAGCTCGCCGTCCAGCACGGGCGCGCCCCACACGAACAGCGACACACCTCCGTACACGCACGCCAGCAGGCCGAACATCCAGCCCCAGCCGGCCGTGTCGATGACGGCCAGCAGCCCGCCGCCGGCGAACACGGAGCCGGCCTTGTAGCCGACCACCTGCACAGTGTTGCCGAGGCCCAGCTCGCCCTGCCCCCTCAGCAGCCTCACGGCCACGCCGTCCACGGCGATGTCCTGCACGGAGGCCAGCACGTTCATGGCCAGCAGGCCCCAGCACACCCCCGTGAACTGCATGTCCGGGGACAAGGAGGCACACGCCACGCATGTCAGCGCCAGGCCTGTGACCGTCCCGACCAGCCAGCGGCGCTTGGTGCCCGCTCGGTCCACCAGCGGCGCCCACAGGACCTTTATGACCCAGGGGAAGAAGAGGGCCTTGGTCAGGCTGATGCGGGTGAGCGACTGGCCGGCCCCGCGCAGGTAGACCGGCAGCAGAGAGGACTGCAGGCCGTACGGGATGCCCTGGATGAAGTACAGAAGGCCCAGGAACACCAGCTTGTCATTCATGATGCTGCGATAGAGGGACTGGGTGCTTGCTCTTCAGCTCATCCTGAAAGGCTGTTGAGCCTTTTGAAGTCTATTGAGGGGACAACACTGATGAATTCTTCAGTCTAACCTAAAAAAGAAAAACACAAAACAGAACAGCTTTTATATGCTTAACTAAAGAATAGAAGAGAACAGATTTTATGCAACAAAAACTCTATGATCGAAATGCTCAATAATGCAACTGTACACTTATCAGCCATACTCAGTGAAGCACCTTAGTGTGTTGCTATTTGCCAAGACACACAAGGCTTATTGTAATTAAAAACCGATTGACCAATACCGTCAATATGCTGATTGAAAAACATGGTCTTTGCCATAAGAGCTATTTCATAACTTGCACACATGCAGTCCCTCATATGAGGATATACATAACAACAGTAACAGATGGGAACATGCAGCCGACGGGTGTTTTTTCCGGTCAACTGATAGAGAATGGCAAATGTCTTAAATATACCGTCCATGCAAGCTAACGTTACAGCCATATGCATGCAAGCAAAGCCTACGTTCTCAAACCTGAGGTCTTCATTCAGTAAATAAGGACAGCTATTTGAGCAGCTAACTTGAGTCTTGTCGGTGAGCATACATTACTTGCAGATAACAAAACACCAACAATCAATTCACACCATTCTCGTGTTTCTCGTTGCACTCCGTCCAAACAGCACTTGATGTTCCTTTCCAACCTTGGCACTTCCGCGCTGCCAAATGACGTCACAACAAACCACTCCCACCAGGATGTTGCATTTTACATGACGAGCAACGTTGATGCCTTTTGTTATTGTCTGAGCAAGTTCACTTGTGAAAATGGTCTACTTGTCAAAACTGAATTAAAGATAGCTAGAAAACCTTTAAAAAGTACAGCTCTTTAAACACGGCTACAGAAGATCGCCTATGCCATTTCAGATAGGTATCCACAACTAGTCTCTCTAGTCAAAATGAAATCCAGATATTCATAATGCCATTCTTTCTACTCACAATAGCCATTTCAGTTATGTCTTTCTTTCTTGCAAATGGTGTCAACTTTACCATTCATTTCTAAGCAGCTTTCCATTTTAGAAATCCACAAAGTCATTCTTCTCCCTATCCAAAAGTGTCATTACAGATATCCACCACATCGACCAAACTCAAATGTCAAATATTTAGCCTAGTTTTATTGTTAGTAATTCATTCAGCTTTAATTCTTATTCATTAACACAGCTGGTACAATCTGTTTGCCTGGATGTGTTTTCCAGTTTAAGTAGGCTAAGAAAATCAACAGACCTCTTGCATCCAGCATCCTCCATCTTCCATCACATGCTGAGTTAAGACATCTGCCCACAAAATAGATGCCTGACAGGCACCGGCAGGCTGTGAGGTGTGTGATGTTGTCTGAATGGTTACAACTCAATGTTCACAACTCAGTTCTGTCCTCTTCAGTCATATGTTAACGACACGCCCCTGCATGCAGGCCAGAACTCATCCCCACTTTGTTCCCATAGACATGAACTACCATGAACTATCTTGCTCTGCCTATTTACCATCTTTGGTAGACCTCCCATTTAATGGTTATAGCACGCATTACCACTAGGTGGCTGTATAGCCATCTCTCAGATTCATAAGCATGGTAAGATTTCTTTCAATTCTCTACTCTCAGATAATTTATAGCAGGATACTGTGTACAGGCCCGCTGACAGTCTTGGCTGGGCTCGGGACAAGGTAATCTGATGCTCCCCCCTCCATATTCCAGAATTTAAGGAGGGACCAGTTCTGGGTCCCCTCTTTCCCTAGGCCCGGGACAGGAGACCTGTTTGTCCCCCCCTATCGGCGGGCCTGACTGTGTGTGTGTATGTACATGTACGTTTGAATTAGTGAAACCTGTTCATGTTTGTTTTAGTGTCTAACTGCAAGGACCTTGGGATCATATAACCTTTCTCACCATCTTGACTTGATCTTGTTTAACAGTTCTTATTGGTGAGCAGAGATGGGTGTAACGTGTTACTAAGTAAAGCGTTACTGTACTCACATTACATTTGTCGGTAATGTAGTAATGTAACGCGTTACTGTTATAAGTTCATTAATCACACTACAGTTACTAATAGTGCATATGCTGATTACTGAACCTCTCCAGTGAAGGGCAGGATATTCAATTCCTAACTGTTAGATATGAGAGAAGCACGGTTAAAGCACAGTGAGTCATTGTGCTGTCCATATGCCTGTAGCTAATTTTCATGTATGAAAATTATCAGTGCCAGTATCAGTTCAATACTGATATGACCCTGTGCAGTGGTCTATATATTTTCACCAAGTTTGTGGTGTAGCCTGTTTTCGTTAAATGGACACTTGTTTTACATCTTGCTCATTGCAATAGGAATTTATGTGTTTTGCTTAAGGCCGTTGATGAGTAACACAAAGTAATGTAACGAGTTACTTTCCATAAGGAGTAAAGAAGTAAAGTAATGCATTACATCTTTTAACAGTAGCGAGTAATGTGTAATAGATTACTTTTTTTTTGAGTAACGACCCCAACACTGTTGGTGAGGAAAGGAAATAAAAAGTCAAATGATGAAATCATACCACTTCTGCAAACACTCCACCCATGCCACACCAGCAGCAACAGCAGTTTCCTATCTTATTGGCTGTCTACTTCTGTTTTTTTTTTTTTTTAACAAATGGAGCAATAACTTAAACACAGTTGAGCACGTAGACCATCTTCTGAGGGGAGAGCCTAGTACTGTATGAAACTCACAATCGCCTGATATTTATTGTAGCAAAATATGCAATTCCAGCTTTTTCTTGTATGGATAAGTTTGTTTTCGTTGTCATTATATCAGTGAAATTTCTCTCTGGTAGACTTAGTCCAGAGAAGAGAAGAAATAGTTAAAAGAACTGCACGAAAAAGAAAAGAACACGTCTTTTGCCCATGTAGCGGTGATGATGAATAACAGTATGGGTGGACACATTCCAACCTCTCTGACGCATAGATAAAAAAAAGAAAGATCCCTCCTTCTCTTTTTCAACTCTGGCTTTCCCTAAAACATACATTCCACTCATCTCCTATAAGCTCTCACTAGATAAACGCAGCTAACAACTATTTAGGAAAAAATGAACAATGCTATCTCATCTTACAGTGGTTATGTAACCTTACCATTTTTTGAGAGTGTGGAAATAAATTTACTCAACCTTAGAATAATGTTTCCAAAATCGTTTCAGTGGTTTATCAGCATGTAACTGGGTGAAAGGCACTTCTGACTTCGCTTTGCCAGTCTGGAGGAGTGGAGCGTCTCTCTGTAGTTTGAATGGGAGACAATTTTGCTTCCAACCTGTAGTGTGACCAAAGACAAAAACTACTCACAGTGTAGTGTTGCTTTCACTTATTTGAGTTTCTTCATTTATGAAAGGTCAGTGTTGTAATGAACTATAACATTTTTAATGTCTGTGTCTTTTTACAAGCTGTTTACAGACTGTAAATTGGAGAAAGGGCACCAGTCTCTTCCCTGTCTAACACTCTCTCCATTGTCTAATATGGCTCACACCTTCAAGTGTATATATCATCTGTGGGCTATTGTCACTTTTGTCACTATTGTCACTTCATCAAGTCCCTATGTATATATTCCCTTCATGATGTCAACATTTAAGGGTGTGGTGGTGTACCCATGCTTTAATCTCTTTAATGCCTCTGTATCCATTCTTAATGCCTCTGTATACTTCAAACTGGCCTCTGAGTCTTTACTCTGAATGTACTTCTTCATGGTGAAACATGTTCTGCCCATTCATGGAAGCCTTTTCGCACAGTACTGGAGAGGATGTACGGTGTCAACCCCCTCTGTGCTCACCTGTGTTCACCTGGAAGTGGGAGGGGCAGTTCCTGGAAAGAATTCTTCAGGAATCTTTGTTTTTTTTTTTTTATAACTGCCCCGCCCTATACGGTACTGAATGTTGTACACTGTGTTATGCCATCCTGCTAGAATATAATACGTGTTTCTTCAGGATTGTTATGAAAAGAAAGTTCTGTTAGAAAGTCACATTGTTTGATTGATTCTGCAGTGATAGCCCTTGCCGTGATGTCACTCTGTAGTGTCACTCTGTAATGTCACATGCAGTAGAATGTACCAATAAAACAATGAAAAAAACATAGTTTTAGAGTTTCCTGCTCTAAGGTTTGCTTCACCGAAAGAAACTAATGTTTGTTTGTGACTTGTTTTTTGCTCAGATCACATCTGCGCATTGCTGTTGACATGGACTAACATAGTTGCCATTGTTAACTAACTTGCCAAGTTAGCCAACTTTTCACAGAGCAATACACACACACACACACACACACACACACACACACACACACACACACACACACACACAACACAACAGGTTTATAAGAATCCGCACCATCTTCATCTGTGGGCTTCTGTTTTAATATGGAAATATGCAGCTGTGAAATTTTGGCATGTAACTTTTGGAGTGCTTTTGCAGTAATATGTGGCTCTTTCTATAATATTCTTTGGCATGGACATGGCATGTTAATTTTCACTCCCACAAATGGCCAGAAGAATCTTCTCATAGTCTCCTTTGGTGTCATCCTGCAATTAGAGGAAGGCGGCTCATTTTAGTATACAGTATTTTAAATTACAGTAATTTAAATGATACACAGTTTATGTCTATAATAATCCATGTCTAAATTGGAAGACCATACAATGCTGCTCTACAAAGCCAAAAGGCAGTAACTACATATTTTGACAAATTGCGTTTAGACTGGAACTTGACTTCATACCACCTCATTTGTCTTGTGACTAAATCTCTTGTTTCTTGCTGTTAAGAAAGTGGATAAAAGCATCACCACTATTATACGTACAACATTTTTGACTGGGCAGTTTGACTAGATAGTATGACAATATTAAAGCCATTTTTCTCATGTTCACATAGTTACTGCACTTTTCCTTTGTCGGGCAGAAGGGCTTACCAGGATGTCGTGATACAGGGTCTTGCCGTACTTCTTCACGTACTCCTGCTTGATCTGCACCAAGTCAATCTCAGAGCGGCTCACCATGACTCGGGTCAGGATCTTGGTCCGTGTGCCAGAGCCCTTTAGAAAGGCCAATAGAAAAGACGTCAGGTGCATTGCCAATTAAGATTACACTTCTTAGTGTATTTTTGTGCATTTGTGCACTAAAACTTTATTTACTTTACCTTCATAGAGTCGTAAAGTTTGTCAGCGAAAAAGGCAGGTTTGCTTCCAGCACATTTGACTGAAAGAGAAGAATGAAACCAACTGTGAAATGTTGAGAAACTAGATGTACCGCATAGCGGTACATGGTATGACCGCCGCAGTGTATTGAAATGTGGGAACTGTTGGTATGATGAGTGTGTGGTAGAGCAGTGTTGTGAGGTGAGAATTTGTGTGGAAATGATTTCCTGGAAGTGGGCATGAATATGGGTTTTGAATGAATGACATTGTGTGTGTTTGTATAGTGTGTAAGAGTGATTTGTGAAAGGAATAGGCAAAATTAGATTTTGTACAATTACAGCGGCCCCCATAGGGCCAATTTTATGGCATGTGCTGTGCTTTTAGAGGTCTTTGTGTTGATCGTGCATGAGATATTTTATGCAGTTCCTACCTTCTCGGTCCAAGATATTAGCAACTCAAAATCCCAATTTTTGCATTTACCCTTATCACTAGGTGGCGCTATGCTTCAAGTGAGTGTTTATGGGCTGGGCCGATACGCCTCTGTAACACTGACATACTAACGCAAAATCGTTGTCTTGGGCAAAATTGTTGATGAATTATTTAACAAAACACTGTTTTTTGACACCTAGCTTCGCCAATAAACATCGCCCCCTATGACGAAATGTCACAAAATTTACTACACATGAAAAGAAAGCGGTTTAGAGATGGCATGTCAACCTTGACCAAATTTGAGCAATTAAAAGCCAAGATATGGATATTTGAAGAATTTTAAGCTATGTGTTAAATGTTCATTGACGTGTAAGTTCGAAACGGTTTATCTCAAGATAAATCCTTTGATAACTTTTTGTCAGCATTGTCTGTAGATGACATATACCAAATTTGGTGAGATTCACATGAACGGCCTATGACGTTCGTTCAAATTCGTTTTCGCCAATGTTAAAATTTCACAGAAATTGTTTTCGTTGGAAGTGGGCGTCGACCAGTGCTTTCAATGCGTGAGGGTCAATAGATTTCACGATAAAAAAAAAATTTGTTGTAAACATTAGCATTCTCTAGATAATAGGCAAAATGACATTTTTTACAATTACAGCGCCCCCTATAGACCAAATTTTATGGCATGTGCTGTGGTGTTAGAGGTCTTTGTGGTGATCATGCATGACGTACTTTGCGCAAATGTCCACCTTCTCGGTCCAAGATATTGGCAACTCAATATACCAATTTTTGCATTTACCCATATCACTAGGTGGCGCTATCCTTCAAGTGAGTGTTTATGGGCTGGGTCGATATGTCTCTGTAACACCGACATATCACAAACATTTCATGTCATTGGGTGAAACGTTCATTGAGTTATTTAGCAGAGACTTTTGCCGGTCTCCCCCTCTTTGACGGACACTGGCACAGCAGGGGGTGGCCCTTGGGGGCCAAAAGCTTCTAGTCGCTGAAGAAGTTCTAGGGCTACATGCCTACAAAGATTCATGTCCCCCAGACTTCCAGTGTCCCGGAAACCGTTGACGGAAAATTGCTGAAAAAAAAAAAAAAAAAGGGAAAAAAGTCGCGGCAACACTATAATGACCGCTTTCGCTAGCTTCCCTAGCGGCGGTCATAATAATAAGGACATCTGTAAGCAAAATGAGTGGACTCACCAAATCCCAGAGTTAAAAGTTACCATTGTGGGAAGTAACACATACATTTATATAAAGCAATAGAGTTTGCAGATTTTGGGGAAACACTAAATGGGATACGCCGACAGCCGTAAGTGACAGAAACTCTTAAATAATCTCGTCCCTCGAGATATAGCTAGCGCTTGTAAACACACATGGCGCCCCACCCAATAGCTAGAGAAGTATTATTTGTCAGTATATATATATATTGTATTTATTTATCAATTTATCAAGGGTTAGGGTAAGGTTTTCAGTTACGCTTTTATTTATGCTTTGCAAGAATTCACATCACTTCCGGCTAAATTCACATCCCATGTAGTGGCAACCCAGATTTTGTGCATTAAACCCGTGCGGCCGCTCATGGCTTTTTCCTTACCTACAGCAGTCAGACAGTTCTCAATGTCCCCCTTCAGCTCACAATCAATGGCTTTGGCAACGTCCAATTTGCTGTACTTGGAGTACATCTGAAATGCTGTAAAAGCCCAACACTTGTGATGACACAACGGCATACTGCATCTTGGTGTATTTTATTCCAAGTTTATTTTAACTGACCATGGCATTCTCAGTAGAATCAAACTATTTGTGTGACCAAGTAATATAAACATAAAACTGGATGCCCAATATGTGTTAAGATTCTCATGCATCCATGGTCATGGTCAAAGGAGCTAAGTTGTCAGCAGCTGGACGCCTTTTTTTAGAGCTTGCAGAAGGCGAAACGTCTTCAAGCTCCAAAAAGAAGTCCAGTTGCTCACAACTTAGCTCTGTTGACACGATGCCTTTAACTGATAAAGAGTCGATTATTCCTAAAAAGTCCAGTGATATTGTATTTTTGGACCGTACTTTTGCGGAGCTGTGAGGCGCTCCTGCTGGTGAGGATGTCGATGAACACAGAGCAGTCCGTGCCCTTCTTTTGCTCTCCAGCCTCATAGATGGCCTGGGGGAAATGAGTCATAGACTTAGACCCAATCTTCTGAGTAGATCTGGTTTTACATCAGGTTTAACTGTCTTGTACTTGACAATGATGCAATGGTGCCTTACCCATAATTATGCAAGACCCTTACCCATAATGAAATTCTTAGAACACCTCAACTTTATACAAGTTAAACAAATATAAAGACATAAGAGAATTATGTGTGTGTGTGTGTGTGTGCGCATATGATTTGCTGAAACTGGAAAGTTGAAAAACACAACATGTGCAGTACATGTGTTTTAATGATACCATTAACAGTCTGCACTAGTGACTAGTGGTTTCCCTTTGTTCTGAAATGTAAGAAAATAAAAGCCACTGTAAATACCCTGGCATCGTTGTCTGCCTGGTCGTCATTCACAACCGTGTCCTCAGCCCTGTTGGCCTAAAAGCAAGACAAAAAAAGGATTATAATTACACACCTATAGATACATATACACCTACCCACAGCCTATAAAGCCTATAAAACAAGTACAGAGACACAGAAAAAATGATACTGCCAGAGGATATACTGCATGCTTTTTGTGACCAAAAGGCTTACCTTACAGAGAGCAAGAAGAGCCTTCCTGAAATCACCTCCTGTGTCAGACTTGATATCATCTTCGAGTTCCTTTTTGTATTCTATGCCAGCAAACAAAGATGGTTAGCTGTATTACAAGACCACACAGAAATATCGTAGGTTGCTTATTTTTGAGCCACTACAGGAAGGGGCTGGACGTTGAGGAGACAAAGCAGTCATTGGGGCAAACACAGACCTTGTTAGGGCAAACCATACAGTCATTGGGGTAAACAGAGACCTTGTTTGTAGGCCACTTTAATGTCCCTGATCTCTGCGTTGGTCCTGGAGGCGAGGATCTCGATCAGCGTGTCTTCATCTGTCCCTAGTCCCTGCACAGGGGTTGAGAGAAAGAATCATGATCAAACAAAGACTTTTTAAATTGTTTTCAGGCTGAACTAAACCACCAGTCAAGTTACAACTTGTTTTTCTGAGGAAATGTGTTGACTAGATGGAACCGTTTATGTTTTTTTTGGAATTTTTCCCATCTCCCCAGTGTTTAAATTGGATAAGATATCGAGATATTACTCATGAACAAAAAAGCCCTGTGGATTAATTGTACTTGTATCTTCTCAAAACATTGCCATGGTCTCTTCTATCAGACACTTTATTAATTACTCTGTGATAAATTATCCATGTTTAAGTCCATACTTGGAATAACCTCCTGGGCTGTGCATGTACCACAGGGTGTTGTTTTAGTTTACTACAGGGACAGGGCTACAGGAATAAGAGAATAAGTTTACTGAATTGAACTAAATGTATACAGTTAGAACTTCAAGAAGCGTTACCTACAGCAAATATAATAAGTAAAAACTTGTGTCCGTTCGAAAACTAAATGTTCATTTAGTGCTGCTGAATGCAACATCCCTTTCAACAGCGGAGTAAAAACAGACACAGTGTTCAAGGGCGCGGTTGTGAAATGAGCCAACATAAGCACGCAGGAGGAGTTTCTGACACTTTCCCATAATTCATGGCTATTGCCATTAATCTGATGAGACTGACAGACTGCTGGTCACAGTGAGTAAATCTAAGAGACTAACATTTACTGAAATGCTTTGAGATGGGTATAGTTAAATCAAGTATGTTGGGTGGTTTAGATGATTTAAACAGCTCAAACACTGTGCAGTCTCCTGGGATTAGAGTTAACAGCCTCTGTAGAGACAGACATTTTGGCATCACAACTGTAGGCAGTGGCCTCCTTTAATAATGTCATCACCCTTAGAGTCCTTGGCCTCAGTTTCAAATTCCAACGCTTTCTCACAGTGTGGGAGTAACAATCTCAAAACAAAAAATGAAGACGTACATTTATCATAAAAAGCACAATCTTGATTAAGACAAATACAATGAAATCCATTGGAAGTTTTGTCATCTTAAAAGTAATTAAATTACTTTTAGGTGAATTTGGAGACTCAGCCAGCCTAGTGGTTGAAAATGAGGAACAAGGTTTATTCTTAACAAGAAGGAGACAAAGACTAACACACAGACGACACTACATGACACAGGACGATGACAAGGACTGACTAAGGCATATTTTCTGAAACATTAAATGTTGTGTAGACAGCCAATGGGTGTACCCAAGGTTACACCCCAAAATGAATATGCAATGTCTTTGTTAAGTACTACAGTATACAGTGTCTTCCTAATCAGATCAGAAAAGAGGCCAACCTTGTCTGTATGTTAATTCAGACTTCCTAAACCCCTGATGTGACCAAATGGCTTGGGCAGAGACATACAATGCAAGATAACAGACACACATATCGGCAGAGAGTGGCAGACAGGATCTCGCTCATAAGGCTGCGACTCTGATTTTTGAAGAATTTTGACAAAGCAAAAACATAATCAAGGAATGTAAAATGATAATAATAACAATAATAATAATTATTATTATCATTATTAATAAGGAAAATATTATTATTACTCAAATACCATCAATCTGCCCTATGCCCCACAGCCTGGTACCCACCCGGGATGGAAATTGGCCACTAGCCACCAGCTGAATGCTGGTAAAAATATGAAAGTGCCTGGCAGACTTTCAGACCCAGAATGATGATTTACAGTGAAGTGTAATTTGGTCACTGCATGGTAAAAGTTCACATTTTGTACAGTGAGTTTCCACACCCTGGTACTGCCCACGTGTGACCTCTGACCTTCATGGCAAGCTTGAGCTGCTGGGCGTCGTACTGGGCGGGAGTCCTGAGCAGAGCCAGCACCACATCCTCCAGCTCCCCCTTCAGGGCCGCCTTCAGGGCCGTCTCCAGGGGCTAAACACAGGACAAACAAACACACAATGGACGCCAGGGGACTGCACATGTAAATTAGCCCGAGGCTAACTCTGGTACAATGCATTCATGTTTAAAAGTTGTACATGGTCCCTAAGAAATGCTATAAATTACAACTTACAAAGGCTCTTCACTCTGGCAGTGCGATCACAAGGGAGAGCGTGTGAATGATCACATGAGTGGTTTGTGTGTGTGTGTGTGTGTGTGTGTGTGTGTGTGTGTGTGTGTGTGTGTGTGTGTGTAAAGAACAAAAATGAAGTAAGCAAGCAAAAATAACACGGGACCACTCTGCCTTGAATGTGTCATTCTTAGGGTGTATGCACAAATGTGATCATGTATTTATGTCTACTCATAAACAGCATGTGGGTAGTCGTTTAGAAGTTGGTTAGCAGTTTGTGTATGTGTGTGTGTGTGTGTGTGTGTGTGTGTGTGTGTGTGTGTGTGTGTTTCTGTGTGCGTGCATGTGTCTGTGTGTGTGTTACCTTGCCAGCGGCCTTCATGTAAGCATCTTTAATCCTCTGGCGCTGGGCATTGCTCCTCCTGACCAGCACGTCGATAATGGTGGTCTCATCCACACCTGAGAGGCCGTGACACATAGACCTTAGTAGACACTCAGACACAGCATACACAAAGCATCAGGACTACCAACAAGCCATGCACCATACAGGGTGTGTGGGGGTATGACTGTGGGTGCAGAGTGATAAGACAAGTCAACAAAGCAAACATTCCCTCCATCTCTCACACTCACACAAGCATGTGGTTATGTACACACACACACACACACACACAATAGATTTGGTCATGGGCAAACATGAACCAAGTCTGCAACCCACCCACCCATCCATATTCACACACACACACACACACACACACACACACACACAAAGACTTACCTGCAAGCCAGAGCCTGCACAGGTATGCATACAACAAGGGGTAATTTCTTTGAATACAGCAGTTACTTTTCTGACTTCCATACCACTTACCAGAACATTTTTGGCTAGTGCTATTAAAGAGGTCAATGTATATCAGTTTATCAGTTGTCCTGACCTTTGGCTTTGATGGCTTTGTCCAGAACACCAACATCTCCCTCAGCACTGAATTGTGGGTAAGGAGTCACCGTTCCCCTCTGTTGGCAACAGAAAAAGTGATGTCATCAGAGACGTTGTAGTGATGGGACCAACATGTTACAGAACATAAAAGGAAACCCCTTCCCAACAAACAGTATGGGTAAGAAAAGCACCGTGCAGAAACAGTTAAGGCATCCATTTTGTTTTGTGGCATTAACGGTGATTTGCAGGAAGGGGAGAGCAGGGTAGAGAACATTCCTCCTCCTCTGAGTCACTCTGCCAAAAAAAGTGATTTCCCCTCGTTCTCTCTCTCTCCGCTCTCACCCCGTTACACCAACACTCCTCCCACCCCTCTTCAAAAGGACTCAGACTGGTAACTTTTTCCACTGAAGAAGAAAAAAGGGGGAAATGTTCTCCTCTGGTTTATTCAAACTTATGTAAACTTACTGGCTTCTCGGGTATGCCCAGATAGACTGTCTGCTGAAGAAACTGCTGGATGAAGGACATGGTGCAGGATGTACAGTAGGCTATCTGTGCAAACACAAGCGAGTAAACAGTCTGTCAATAAAAAAGTTATAAGGGCTTTAACCAAACACTAGTACTCATAGTTAAAATGAAAATCTGCCTTTCAGCTTTGTACCAACCCAAAAATGCCCAAGGCCCTGCCTTTACACAGGGGTCTAAGGTAGCCCAAGTTTAAAGTTCTACGTCACATCTTTGAGGTTTCGGTTCACCGAGCATAACGAGTAAACGTTATTAAATCACCATACCCTTAACCTTAACCACTCTATAAAAATGTTGCAGTATTTAGCGCACGTGTAAGGTTGAAATGGAACAAACTCAATGAAACGGACAGAAGTTAAAAAAAAAGTCGCGCCACGCCCAAATCTTAAGCACGAAACACCTTTCCAACTCGCCACTACTGTTTATCTAACAGAATGAATATAAATTCCTAACGCTCTCTCCGGGTGAGCAAATAACTGAATTACACCTTTACTGTGGGATTGCTTTCGTCAACCGCAATCGTATACAAAAGTTCTAAATTTACTAAAAACTCTAAACAGGAGACATTATTTAAACACCTTAGCTTACCGAACTGCTTTATTTGCGTTTGAGAGGTGTGCAAAAAGTGCCAGTTAACCGTATGGGAAATCACGGCTTACCTACTCACAGCAGAGTTTTTCCAGACTGACAACGGGGAACAGGGAGGAGTGGAAGTCGTGTATTTATACCAATGAAACTCCACCTAGCAACGCCTCAGACCACACGTTCAGCGTGGGCTGGAAGTTTACAGTTTGGCGGCGATGGGGAGGGCGCTACAGCTCCAACTCGACGATGGTGAGGTTTGGGCTTAGTGCAACTATGCAAGAGGGTAACTACTGACTCTTCTGACTAACTCTACTCATGCAAAGAAATACTACTAAAGCTGGTTGCTATTTCGTCTACGGAAAACTTCTTGGATCCTGAAATGTCATCTGTTAGGCCTAGTGGATGCAACTTAAACTTGGTTGCTACAAGATGCATGTTGGGCATGTTGTGCAAGATTATAGTTTACTTTATCACAGTAACAATACATGTTTATCTCTCCTGTGTAATGCAGTTTATCTTGGCTATTGCCCTTCTTTTTTCTTTATTTTATTTTGGTATCACAAAATGTATGTTAACCAGTCTTGGTATTATGCCTGCTGTTAAATATTTTGCAACCTGTAGAAGAATATCATTTTGTAGCCCCCTCCACTTGTCAGTACAGGGCCTGGCGCCCCTGCTTGGCATACCTATTAGGATGACACACCCTGCTCGACATTTCTCAGAAAAGAAAGAATCGTAGGTCGTCAGTCACACACCTTGACGTCCCAGGTGACATGAGGATTCCATGTAAAAACACACACACACACACACACATGCATTCCAGCTCTGGAATGCAATTACTTCACTTTGTTCTAAGAACACTGATATTTTGCTCCTGGAATCTTTGGCATCTGAGTCCATCAGAGCAAAGCTTTGAGGTGTTTCATTACTGCACTAATGTCTTTTACCAATTTCTCAAAATAAAACACCTGTTAAAAGCAATCCCCAGTTTGTCATTTCCAGCGTCTCCCACAAAATATCCACTTTTCTAAAGCCTTGTAGTTCTTTAAAGCAATACTAAGTAGTTTTCGTTTTCAGTCGCCCTACAGGTTGGAAGCGGAATTGTTTCTCAGAGAACTTCAGCGACATGGTTCATTCCTCCAAACATACAGTACTTAGTGCGGTTATGTCCCATGGAAGGTGGCAAAGTGACTTCAGAAGTGCCTTTCATCCTGTTACAAGGTCGATAAACCACTGAAACGTTTTGGAAACATTTTTTTAAGGTTGAAAGCACAACTTAGTGTTGCTTTAATATTGCTTTTATATAGGTGCTCAGCCCCATGTCAGTGTAGGTCAGTGTTGTGATGTTTGTTGTCTTGGCCAGCAGAGGATCGGTGTTTATGTGCAGTGTTTATCATGTCATCTAGCAACCAACAGCAGTGTTGATTATGGTGTGTAAAGCAGTGGGCTAGAAGCCAGACAACCGGAAGGGCTCAGTTACACTGACAATGAGAGGTTACCTCTCACATGGAGGGCGTGTCCCATCTCTCAGACTAGAGAACAGAGTAGGCCATGACTAAAGTCAGTCAATGACATGTCAGACAATGTGTCAGAATGCAGCATGATCACTGATAGATAGATAGATAGATAGATAGATAGATAGATAGATAGATAGATAGATAGATAGATAGATAGATAGATAGATAGATAGATACATACATACATACATACATACATACATACATACATACATACATACATACATACATATACACACACACACACACACAGACACGCACACACATGCCAGATGTCTTTGGGGAGAAAGTCAATTAGTGTATTTCTTAATGTATGTTTCCTTTCTTATTGTTTATCTGTAATCCGTAACCCAGATAAAATGAGCTAGAGAGATGTGTGTGTAGGTGGATGGTTGCATGTGTGTGTGTATGGCTGTGTGTGTGTGCGTATGTATAACAGACAGAACTTGTTTATTAGGGAGAGAGAGAGAGAGTGCTTCTATGATATATCCAATTACAATCTGTATCTCACACATTGGAAACCGGATGACGTCTTGCAATCTACCTGAACCGAGGCGGCAAACTAATACCCCAGGTAACCAAACTCCATCCCTGGGGTTTAATATTTCAGCAGTGTTGAGAGTTGAGTTCCTCTGAAAAAGCTGCCTCCCGCCATAGTGTTCCCTGAACGCCGTCCTGCTTTTCTCCAACCTCACTGCAACAGGTCTGTATCAAGGTGAGATTTCAAAAGAAGCTTGTATTACTTTTTAATGCATGCGGCTTCCTTCATCTAGAGTCTGTTTGTGAATGTGTCATCACATGGGCATCCTCACAGACGGACTGAGTGATTGAGTGTTTGATTGATAGAGCTTCATTCACTGTGCCGTGCCTCTGATGTACAGGAGTAGATTAAGAGTGAGTGTTTTTAGTTTTAACCAGTTAGCATTATTCTACATTACAAACATGCTGATTTTAAGGAAAATCTTAACTTTGCATGCCTGTTATTGCCTGTAAATCCTATCTTTGCATGCCTGTTATATTTGTAAGCTATTTAGATAAGATGTGTATTTTGTTTTTGTACTCGTAGACATGAAGAGTAGTACTCTAGTAATTTATCACTGTGTGAATTAAAATAGTCTGTGAGCGCAAAGACTTACTGTATAGGTAAGGGTTTACATCTTATTTCATCCCAGAAAGGCAAATCTAAATATCAAATTAAACCCAAACTTGTGTTGTTTTGGTTTGTTTCTAGGTTGAAAGTCCACCACCATGTATCTGAACTCTGGGGCAAACGAGAATGTGTGCACGTCCCTAAACTTCATGGGGAAGAAACTCCGCAACCACACCGTGGCTCCGTCAAAAAAGCAAAGTAGGTGCTCAGCCTCCACCAGCACACACCCTCCTGCAAGCTCACCCACATTTACTGGTGCTATATGCAAGACATGTACTGCAAGTGTGCATAAAATAATAATACTAATACTAATACTACTACTATACTCCTCCTACTACTACTACTACTAACAATAATAATAGTAAAAATAATAATAATAATAATAGTAATAATAATAATAATAATAATAATAATAATAATAATAATAATAATAATAATAATAATAATAATAATAATAATAATAATAATAAAATGGTGCTGATGTGTCACCAGAGATTAAAGCTGCAGTTGAAAGCATTTTTAATCATGCCTGCTAAAAATGTCAAAATGTTCTGACAGTTCTGCATGAAATAGGCAATTGAGGAACAAATAGGACCACCACATACAGCCCCTAGTCGGATTTGAAAAATGACCACACTCACATTGGCAACCTGTGAGTGTGACCACACTTATGATTGGGAACCTATCAGCCCAAAGAGGGAGTGATAGCCCCTGTCAATCCAAGCTCGTTCACGTGTTGTGAAGAACCCCCCCCCCACCCCCCCACACCCATCAGTTCAGTTCAGTTTCTCTGCATGTGGTAGTGAGAGGTATGGTCTTGGAAACGCTTCATTAAGTTTTTATGCCTACGGACTGTGTGGTGACAAGGCAGAGAAACGTTGGTTAGGAAGAACAGTTTCATCATTGCACACATTTGTGGTCTCTGAAATGTTCAGTGGGATATATTTTTGTAAATACATAACTGGCAGGAAATCTCATGGTTTGATGATGTTTCCCTACAGTCTAGACCTGCTCCAACATCTGGTGCAGTAACTCCCACAGTAGCATTCTTGGAGTTATCAGAACAAGCTGTGTGTGTGTGTGTGTGTGTGTGTGTGTGTGTGTGTGTGTGTGTGTGTGTGTGTGTGTGTGTGTGTGTGTGTGTGTGTGTGTGTGTGTGTGTGTGTGTGTGTGTGTGTGTGTGTGTGAGAGAGAGAGATAGGGAGAATTTCAGCAGGATTTGTGTGTGCATCTCAGGAATGCAGGAGGGGTCCTTGAGTCTTGGTGAAACATCACCATGTTGAGTGTATTATCTAATCTGCTGTAGTTCATTTTTTGGGTGACATGAAGTTGGTAGTATTGTGTGCATTTACAAAAAAACAACTTCAAGCAAATGGATTTGTTTAATTGATATTTAAATGGTTGAGGTTGTTGTTAACCAAATGTGCAGTAGTGCTTTTTGACATGCACATTTTAGATGACATGTAAACCTGTATCATTGATGACACACAAACTTGTAAAAGCAATTTTTATTTCCTGAAGTATCCTTTTGGATCTATCTATTTGTCTGTGTAGCAAAGGGCAACAGCAGTCACCCCACCAGTCCCCGAACCCAGGTCTCTGGGATACCAAACATACACTCCAACTGCAACGTCAAAGAGCCAGGCTCACACACACACTCACAGCAAAGAGCCAGGCTCACACACACACTCACAGCAAAGAGCCAGGGTCACACACACACTCACACACGCCAAACAGCCATGCTCGTTGGTACGGCAGTCAGAGCACATCACCAATCGTAGTGATGGCACTCCATCACTGCCTGTCTTTATCTATCTATCTATCTATCTATCTATCTATCTATCTATCTATCTATCTATCTATCTATCTATCTATCTATCTATCTATCTATCTATCTATCTATCTATCTATCTGTCTGTCTGTCTGTCTGTCTGTCTGTCTGTCTGTCTGTCTGTCTGTCTGTCTGTCTGTCTCTCTCTCTCTCTCTCTATCTATCTATCTCTCTCTCTATATCTCTCTATCTCTCTCTATCTCTCTATCTCTCTCTATCTCTCTATCTCTCTCCATGGTGATCACGTTCTTACCTGGGTCTCTATCTGTCTGTCCTTCCCCTTTCTTGCTTAGGTGCCTGGGAGTCCACTACTCTGTCCCCCTACGCCGATGACACAGACGGCCGTGCCAACCTGGTGCGGACGAGGACCGTCATGCCAGCCATGGAGGACCTGCCGGGCAGCGTGCCGGACCTGAGGGCAGACGCCTGGCCACGCCGGCCGTGCGCCATACACCACACTCACCTGGACCAGGAGGGCGAAACAGGTGAACCCGGCAGCAGCAAAGCCTCATAGGCAGTCTGTCTGTGCCCCGTGGGGACTGCATGGTCACACAGATCTGTGAAAACACACATCTTCTACACTATGTAAATACATACAAAATGACATAACAAACTCAAGCCATAACGCTGTTTTCAACAGGACATAGACGGAACTAGCTATGCCAAGGTCATAGATGCAGTTCTTCGATGAAATTTGTACAGTACCTCAACCTCTTATGGTTCAACTTCTTTTAAGTATCATAATGTAAAAATCACTATGTAAAGAAAGGTGTATTCTATGATTCAGGAAACATAAAAGCTGTTACTATCGCTGAAGAAGTGGCATCTTAAGTCTTTAGTATTTTAGACGAGTGCTTTTTGTTGCATTTCATGTTTTTGTGTATCCCAAGATGATCCTTCTTGAAGAAGGATGTAGGAAATGGCATTGAGAGAACTGTATTTTGTATAAATGATTTAAAAAATACTCCACTGAATTGTCGTAAAGTAGTCCTTGATACTTCTTTTCATGTCTATCATATACAGCACATGTTCAACTTACATCTTGAGTGTTTTCAAAATGAAAAGGCCAGAGGGGTATTCTAGAGAGTAGATTTTGTCACTTGCCTGGGTATGTTAACTCAAAAGAAGTGGTAATCCTGCTAATAAAGGGGTCTTATGGCTTCATTTTCTTTGTAAAACAAAGCCCTGGGGCTCTTCTATTAGGCGATTTACCGCTTAAGTAGAGTTAACTTACCTGGGTTAGTCAGTACACCAGGTACTTGGAATAACCCCCACTTCTCTGATAGACCACTCTTTGTAGATATATAGACAAAGATTTTAACTGGAAAAAAGCACTATGAATGCTATTATTTTGGTAATCTTTTATTTTGGTATTTATACATTAAAGCAGTAATAAACATGAATGTATACCTCATCATTAAGTGAGTTAATAAACTGTAAATCTCATGGAAACATCTTGGGTATGTGTGATTCTTTTCAGTGATAAGATATAGATACATTTGAATAATTTACAAATATGGCAAGTATCAAATATGCTTGCTTTAGTGTACAGTCATCGAAACATAACATTTTTCTTTTTATGCAGGCTGGGAGTTCTCAGTATTTATAGCATTTTTTTAGCCAAACCAAACATGTATTTTTGCAACAGAATACATATAGACAATGGATTGAAGAATGGCTATTGCACAGTGAGCTGCTGTGAAAGCCTGCTATAATCGCCATTTTGAGCTGGCAGAACATTATGAACACCGTAAGAGGAAACTGCATTTTGACCTGGCAAGCTGTTACCAAGGTGTCACTGACTCACTCCTGTCTCCTTACTTACATTCCGGCCTCTTTCTGGATGCTTTTGCCTGCGCTGCCACTAGAGGGCAGTCATACATGACTTACACTACCACACGGTTCCTCAGTCAGTGGCAGTCAGTCAGTCTGTTTTTTTGTGCAATCTTATGAAAAAGAAAGTTGTGGTTGCAGTTTTGCAATGGCATGGCCATAAGAAACTAAATTTAGTTTCCCTAAATTTAGTTTCTTATCAGCTATGAATGTGATATGTCCACTGCTTGACAACTTGACAATTTTTTACATATTTTAAAAATTGTAATTAAAGGTTTAATATTCAGGAACATCATTTGATTTATGATGCACACAAACATCATTCTAACTCCGCCCCAGCCAACTAATAAGTCAGTTTAATGGAATGCAGTATAATCTAAATGGAATGCAGTTATCAGAGTTGTGAAATGTCTTCCAGCGCTGCTAATAACATTCACACTTTACTGTCACTAACAGGCCAAGAGTCAAGGCCAATGAATAAGTGAGCTTGCACTAGACATACTTTTATCTCTTCGTCTGTCTTACATTACTTCAAGAATCCTGAGAACAAATTGAATACGTTGTTTTGCACAATATGATGACAAATCTTACTATATTATCTATTAGCCCACAAAAAAATATCTGAAACTCAGTTCTGACAGTCCTGGGTATTTGGATTTTTCTGGAACATGACCCAGTACGTGAGAAGAGCATGACCTGTTCATACAACTGCTTTGATTTTAAAGTAGTCAGTTTCATTGTGGAGGGTGATTTGAGTAAAGAGGATGTTTGATGTTCTTACAGAGGCTTCCTGGGTTATCAACGGCCGGAAGAAGTGGGCCATGTTCAAACACTGGCTCTCAACAAAGCACCTGGCAGACAGCCCAAACCACAGAGACACAGGTACAACACAACCCCTGTAACAGACATTTCTATAACAGTGGGGAAATGAAGAAACACAGTGGCCTACAGCCTTGGCCACATCTTCATATTTATAGACCTATATACACAGACGATTACATTACACTTAGCTGATGCTCTTATCCAGAGCCACTTACAGTTATTTAGGTACAGGGTTTTAGTTACAGTCCCTGGAGCAACGTGGGGTTACATGCCTTCCTCCGGGGCACTTCAGCCATGGATGAGGGTGCAGGAGAGCACTAGTTGTCCACTCTCCCACCCCCATTTGTCCTACTGGAATGGGATTCGACCCTATGACCCTCTGATCCCAAGACCAACTCCCTAACCACTAGGCCACAGCTGCCTCCAGATGATGCATTTGGCTGGCTGCTGTGTTGTTCGTTGCCATGACAAAGTAGCAGAAACTGGAGATATTTTCACCTAAAAATCATACACATCGCTCCTTTCATCTTTTTTATTAATGTTTTGGTAGATCAAATGCCTTTGTGTGTCCCTACAAAGTCTAATTAACTTCCTTTCATGATTGAAGTCCTCTGTGTAACTTACAAATAATTTATGATGTTGAGTGATTTTTGTCCGTCGGCAAGTTGTAATGTATGTTCAGTAACGAGTGTTCACTCACACGATGTTTAGTAATAATTGTCCGTATGCAAGTTGTAATGTGTGTTCAGTCATGTGTGTTCACTCACACGATATTGAGTGATATTTGTCTGTAAGTTGTAATGTCTGTAACTTGTAACGTGTGTTCTCTGGCTGCTCAGGGCCTGGTCTGGGCCACACGCCTGGGCGGCACCTGCGTGACCGAGAGAACGAAGGAGCCATGGACGTCAAGATCTTCATCCCCTACGACTCAGCTAAACTGTGCATCACACAAGTAGGCTACGCCACCCTGTGGAGAAAACACAACACCACACAGTACAACAGGGTTGTATTTTTTCCCCAGTTCAGTGAATGTTGGTGAATGCAGATGTGTGCAATATGTTTGATCTGTTTTGCGATGTTTATTATGTGTATGCTGCTGGGTGGATGTGGTTTAGGCTACGCTCTCACTCAGAAAACACAACACCACACAATACAGCAGGGTGGATGTGGGTTTTGGTGGTGTGGGGTGATCATTCCTGAGGATGTGCCACTTGGCAGTGTTTCCTAGCCAGTAGGGCAGACACTGGATCCGTGTTGTTTAGGCAGAGACCGAAGGGTTCTGTTAATCATCCTGCGTGAGCCATACAGTAGTAACTCTGACGGTTGCTGTGGAGATGATGCTGGCCTCCACTTTGTTTTTGCTCGTCTTCCCTGTTGCACATCACTAAATGATTTAGCACAGTGCACCTGAGATCACCTGAGAATTAACAAGGTCTTTATAAACTTTACAACACCTTTAGGGAAAAAAGAAAGTTAAATCTACCACTTGTTCATATTACCCACTGCTTTAGTTTGGAATCACTTAAATTTTAATTGGAAGGCTGATACATTTAAGATAAAAATACTGTGGTGCAAGAAAATATATAATTTACAGAACTAGGGTGTTTTTATTTTGGGTTGTCAGTTGGGTGATGTATTCTGAGGAATTTCACTGTGTATTCTGTGGTGTTTACATATTGTGCAGTGTATGTAGATACATATCTGTATGTACTGAGGGTTTCACTATACGGTCCTAAAACAGAGCAATTCTATTTTGAACAGATGGCAGATGACATGATAGCAATGAAAAACAAACATCTCGAGATGGTTCAGGAGCTGGAGGAGAACTTTCTCATCGCTTCACGTGAGAATCAGGTGAATACTGTGCACAGTGCAGTAAATGTTTATACACAGTTGATACACACACGTATGTATATGTTAATATACAGTATGGTCGATGTGTTTATGTAGGCATGCTTGTATATATTTTATTGATCTATAAACGTTTGTATGTGTTATGTACATCACTTTGGCCAGTGGAACCTGCATTTTAATATGTTATGAACTGTACTACTTTTACTTACCAAGCAGTAGTATAGGGGTAAAAAGATAGCTGAGTGAACAATATGCGCAATAGTAACAAGTGCAATCAGAGATGGCAACCTGGTCCCCCATGTGGACGGACAGGGTCACTGCGGCCGGACAGACACACACACACACACACTTATGGACAGGATCATTGCAATACCTGGTCAATCCCCTCCCGGGGACCAGGTAAAAATGGTGGGTAAACTACACAGATCTTCAACCTTACCAATCATTAGAAGACAGGTAAACACTGCTTTGTAATTCAAACAGGTGTGTAAATGGTGTTTATGTGTGTTTGGCCTCCACTTCACCACTGCATAACACTAAAAGCTGACACGTTCTTTTTCCCTCGAATGAGCATGCATATTGTGTTCCTTTTTTAACGATGGCCCTCAGGAAAAGACGGTGAATAAAGTAAGGAGTCACTACCAGACCAAGCTAAATGTGCTGAAGAAAATGCTGGCGGCGTATCAAGAGAAAGTGGAGAGAAAAAACGCTTGCTGGGAGGAAAAAGTCAACGTGAGTTAGGCCAAGCGCACCAACAATACACCTATTGTAGGAATCCCTACCTACTTGGTCCTGGTTTGAGTTTTGGATTGTATTCATGTTAGCAAGACATTCACATGTGATTTTGTCATCAGCAGAAAGCAAATCTAGAATGTCGTATGTAGCAAATTAAAGTACATTTAATTCAATTTAGTCAACATTATGAAATAGTGTGCAGCAAGGTTTAGGAGCACACCAGAACATTTTACACGAGACCACACATAGTTTGTCTAATGTTGTTCTCTACAGGCTACATTGAAATACACATTGCACCACCGAGGTAAAGTGAAATTGCTTTACATACTGCCATGCCGTGTTTGTGGTTGCAGTATCCAGTGTGTTATTCCCTATTTACCTACAGAAACTGCAGAGCCAGAATGAGAGCCTGCAGCAAGAGCACAGAGCCATGCAGGAGAGGAGCAGAGAAGATACAGCGTCATGGCGGAGGGAAAAGGTCTGACGGGTTTTCTTTGGGTGACAGGGCTGATGAAAGGGTACATGTGCTCTAGACAAAGGAGTTAAGTAAGAAACTGGACTTCATTTTGGAGCTTGAAGATAAATGGGAGTCAGCTACAGCTGACATAAGACCATTTTACAGAATGCATCATGTTACATCTTAAGCTTGTGCGCATTCTTATCTGACCCGGTTTAGACTTTCTGAAATACATATCCTATTTATATAATATATACTTATGAGTAATTATTATTATTGATATATGTATTACTTGCAATACGTATATATACAGTATATCCTTATTATAATACTCATTAGTCTACACAACACTGTGTTCTTGTAGAGTAAGATGATGGAGATGTTCTCCAGCAGGCTAGATGTTCTTCATAGCCACCAGGCGTGCAGTAAGTGGACACAGCATGTGTGTGGTCAGTGAATTGTCCTCATAAGCCTTTGTGTGAGTGATTTTTTTCATAATCCTGTGTGTGTGTCTGTGTGTGTCTGCGTGTGTGTGTGAGAGAGAGAATGTGAGTGTGAGCATGCATTTGTTTGTGTGTGTGTGTGTATGTGTGTGTGTGTATGTGTGTGTGTGTGCATGTGTGGGATAGAGAGAGAGAGAGAGAGAGAGAGAGAGAGAGAGAGAGAGAGAGAGAGAGAGAGAGAGAGAGCATGCATTATTTATCTCTTTGCATATATGTTTGTGACAAAGAGAACAAGAGTGTCTGGTGTCCGGTGTATCCTGAGGTGAAAGCTGTCTGCTACAGAGGCCCAAAGAGCTGGAGATGACATAGCCTCATCACCTTCCACCAGCATGCCACTCGCTCTTTAGCCCCTGTGTTTGCATGTCTGTTACTAAATCCAAAATATTAATTCATTGACTATAGTACACTATGTGGAGAACTGGCTAATGTAACTTACACACATATAGTACACTATGTGGAGAACTGGCTAATGTAACTTACACACATATAGTACACTATGTGGAGAACTGGCTAATGTAACTGACACAATATATAGTACACTAAGTACGGAACTGGATAATGTGACTCACACACTATATACTGCACTATATATAATGACAAGCTAATGTAGGCTAACTTACACACATATAGTACTCTATGTGGAGAACTAGCTAATGTAACACACACACACACTATATATCACATTACATAGAGAACTACTGTAGAAAAGCACTCAGAGAGCGCAGACCTCTGCCAGAGCAGCTCAAATCACCACCAAAATATAATCACTTTTAAGTTAGCCCATTTTTGACCTACCCTGAAACTTTCATCAAAATCCATCCATAACTTTTTGAGTTATGCTAACAAACTAACAAACTAACAAACATATGCCGATGATTACAAAACTTCTGCTGGCAGAGGTAATCAGCTCATGTAACTCACACACTATACTGTATACTGTAGTAAACTATGTACAGAACTGGCTAATGGAATTCACACACTTTAAAGTGGTAGTAAACAAGCGAACATTTTGGACCAAAGCAAGTCTTTGTGCTTGTGTCAAGGGGGCCCTCTGTGACATTCAGCGCAGTTACATGCACATAAATAATTGGATTTCATTATGATTATTCACCTTACACATTGTCCGATTACAAATTGTCGTGTAACTTGTCATGCAAGAAATGTAATTGAAATCAGACTTCTGTGCGTTCACTTAGCATGTGAAGTAAGATATTTCAGAATTCTGAATACTTCGGTTAATGTTGCTAATCTTTTAGCAAGTTGAGAAAAACTTATTTTTTAGATAATTGAACATTGCGTTGTCAAAGCTGGTATTGTACCTTGACACATGGTCATGTGCTTGCATGTTAAATATTTCTAAAAGTCACAGACTGACATGAAGACTGATCTATATTGTCATTTATTGAAAAGAATAGAAATAATCAAAAAATGTACTTTAGAAGTTTTCTCCCAACACCAGCAATATGCGTGTGACCACACTCACACTCCCAACACCAGCGATATGTGTGTGACCACACTCACTGAGACGTGTGCCCCAGCCCTGCAGGAGCTGCAGATTGCCCGGCTGGAGGTGGGGAAGGTGCAGGAGATGCTCAAACCCCCCGAGCCCCCCGAGGAGCCCCCCCAGGAGGAGCCCCCTGAACAGGTGAGCCGGACCTGCTGGACCAGATCTGCCCTACAAAGGCAGCAGGGATGGGTATTGGCAAGGACTTTACAGTACGATACATATCATGCTACATTTGTCACAATACGATTCTGTCACGATACATTGTGATGTTGTACATACAGTAATGTGCAAAAGTCTTAGGCAGGTGTGCAAAAATGCTGTCAACTAGGAATGCCTTCAAAAATGGAAGTGTTAATCATTTATGTTCATCAATTAACAAAATGCAGTGACTGAACAAAAAAGAAACCTAAATCAAATCAATATTTGGTGTGACCACCCTTTGCCTTAAAAAGAGCATCAATTCTTCTAGGTCTATTGCATAGAGTTTTTAAAGGAACTTGGCTGGTAGTTTGTGCCAAAAATCTTCAACAACTACCACAAATGTTCTGTGGATGTATGCTTCCTGACATATACAACCAATTTGGTGTAACTGGTTGATCATACACTTGACTATAATCCTGCAATATCGCTGACATTGTGTGTGCAACTGTGTGTGTACACTTTGTGTGCACCTGCCCAACACTTCAAAAAACAACTTATGCCCATCTTATGCCTTAAGTCCTTTCAGCCTTATGGGTGTTTCAACATTAAACATGTGGATGGCTAAAAAGATACAGTACTATCCAAAGATTTAGGCAGGTATCTTCAAACCAGCATCAGTTCACACACAGGGGTACACACAAAGTCAGGGGTTTTGCAGGATTATAGTCAGGTGTATGATCAACCAACTACACCAAATTGGTTGTGTATGTCAGGAAGCATACATCCACAGAAGATCTGTGGTAGTTCTTCAAGATGTTTGGCAGAAGTTACCAGCCAAGTTCCTTCAAAAACTCTATGCAATAGACCTAGAAGAATTGATGCTCTTTTTGAAGGCAAAGGCATTGATTTGATTTAGGTTTCTCTTTTGTTCAGTCACTGCATTTTGTTAATTGATGAACATAAATGATTACTACAAAATGAACACTTCAATTTTTTTTAAGGCATTCCTAGTTGACAGCATTTTTTCACACCTGCCTAAGACTTTTGCACAGTACTGTAGTTCAGTGAAAATGTAAGAACAAAGCTAAATTATCAGTTGCTATTTACAATCTGGATAGTCTTACATCTTATCAAAACTTAATTAAATCAACATAACTCAGAGTTACTGAACTCAACTCAACTCAAACACATAAAGTGCATAGGACTTAGAAAATAAACTACTGGAGGACAAAGCTGTAATATAAGTTTAAAGAATGAAATGTAAAATTAGTATCGCTATAAATTGCGATATTGATGTTTCAATCGATGTAGCATAATATATTGCGATAACGATATTTTTGCACATCCCTAAGAGGCAGAGTGCAGTAACTACGTGAACATTGTAGCTGAGAAAAATGCCTTCAATGTTGTCATACTGCCCAATTAAACACGGTGTAGGTATAATAGTGGTGATGCTTTTATGTACTTTCTTATTAGGAAGAAGCAAGGCATTCAGTCACAAGACAAAGGAGGTGTTATAACATCAATTTCCAGTCTAAACTTGACAAAATATGTAGTTACTGCCTGTTGGCTTTGTATGGCAGAGATACTGGATCTATATCAGAATCACCATCAGAAAAACGTAATTGTCTATTATGACAGAAAATCTTCTTCAGCTCGATTGGGCGCATGCAGGGACAAAATCATAACATTGACACACATCTATTATTTCTAAAACTAAGTTAGAGATGGGTTGGGAGGTCGTTTTGGTTATGTCAGCATATGTCATATCTGGTGGAGTTGTTTCAGGCTTGCTTGCCCAACTGTTTCATCAGTGTAACTGGACAGTTCAGGTGATTTCCTGACCCTCTGCTAGGTGGTGTCACCTGGGCTGTTTCTATTCTGACAATAGGTAACATAGTGGGCAGTCAGTCTCTTTCACCCCTTACAGCGGAGATGTTATTTCCCTGCAGTGCCCTAAAAGGGCACTAGATGGCAACCGAGACACCCAGTAAGCAGCCCTGTAGATGCGGCTCTGCCAGGACATATGTAGCAAGTTTACAGCTTCCCAAAAACAGCTGTGTGAACAATGTCTGAGATGTACTTTATGGCAATACTACAACTGTGACTGAAAGTTAAGTGGTGTCATGAATAAGAACGGTTTGTCAGTCTGACTTCAAAAAAGTTAATGTTAACTTTTTCTTTTTTGTGTGTGTTCAATAATGAGCAGCCGCCACTAGAGGGAGCCCAAGCCCGTTTGGAGAGCCTGAAGGAGAGTCTGTTGAAGAGAGAGAGGGAGCTATCGCAGTACCTCGAGGGGCACGAGGACTCCCCGTACGCTGTGACAAAAACTGCACTCTTAAAAGCTGTTGTGCAGAAAGTAAGAACACGATGCATGTACTGCTGCTTTCTACAATCCTACATATGTACTTTTAAAATGTCATAACTCTTCAGGCGGTTGTCAGTATGAGGTCCATTTAGACATCCCACTCTAAAATGACTTTCTCCCTCTGGGGCAGCTCTCTGGTTCTTCCCATACCAGTAGGAAGAATGTGGGTGGGGAGTCAATAACTTGTGCTCTCCTGCACCCTCAACCATGGCTGAAGTGCCCTTGAGCAAGACATATAACCCCACAATGCCCAAGGGACGCTACCCAGAGGGTGTACCCTGTAAATAACTGTAAGTCGCTGTGGATAAGAGTGTCAGCTAAATGTAATGTAATGTATTGTAATGTCTATGCAGGCAAATTATATCTATACGGAGTTGGCAGAGGCTAAACTGCTGGTGGACCAGATGGCAGAGGAGAATCGGGAGGAGCTGGCCCAGGTCAAGGAGAGCATGGACGAGGCAGACATCGTTGCACAGTCACAGCCAGAGACATCAGAGCAGAGGACAGATGACCCGCAGGAGTAAGAATCACCACACTTACATTTTCACTTTGTCAGGCATCCAGAGTTAACAAGCATTCTTGTTAAGACAAAATTGTTTTATTTCAGTGCGATTGTTAGTTATTTACATGAAAGTGAAATAAATGTAAATATGAGGCTGGATATATCAATATATGGTTTTGACCACTGTTACATTATAATGACAGGAAGTTAATCAGAATCCCATAGTAACAGTAGTATTGAAGATATTGCTGCAAGCTGCTGGTGCTTACTGTAAATTCCTTTATCATATATCATATCATATCATTACACATCATATGTTATATATCATATCATATAGCACAACATAACATTACATCATATATATCACATCACATCACATCACATCATAAAAACACAACTGTTAAATGTTTGTGTGTGAATGTAAGCCTGTAATATTCCCCACTCTCTGGCCATTGGATTATAATTGCGGCCGGTTAATGACATGCGTCTGAGTGTACTTTCTGCCTGCAGTTTGAGTCAGGAGCTCCCTGAGAGTGGAGAGCTGGCGCTGACGGTGAGACAGAGGCTGCAGAAGTTTGAGCTGACAGAGCTGGCCTGGGATCTCATCATCACAGGCTCCACCGACTGCATCGCCGGTAATAGCATCCCTCAAACACTCAGGACAGGAGATTGAATTACCTTTCACAGTATGCTGTGTTGGGTTGTCGCCACGCCATTGATCATTGTTTTAGTATGTGAAGCCATAAAAAAGATATACAAAATATGAGTTACTCATAAATTGTAAGCACTCTTAGATACTTCTCATACAAATAAAATATAATATAAATATATATGTGTGTTTCATATAAGTTATATAAGTTATTTAAGTTTCACAGCACACAAATAAACCAACAATTTTGTATGTGATTCACCATCATATAATATACTTTCAAGTTTTAGATAAATGTGTACTATGTGTCTCTGTATACCCATACATTTGTCATATGGGAATGCAGAAGTTATCGAATGACTCACATGGACTCTGTTTAAAAACCTACTTGCAGTTCCCGAGAAAGGCCAGGAGCCTGCAAACAACGAAAAGGAAATGGATCCTGTTGTAAGGACACACATACACACACACACACACACACACACACACACACACACACACACACACACACACACACACACACACACACACACACACACACACACACACACACACACACACATACACACATACACACACACACACACACACTCCCTTTCTTTCTCTCTCTGTTTCTGTCCCTAGGGTTAGAAACAGTCTGTTTCTGTCCCTCCTCTCTTGTTTTCTCTCTGACACATATACACACAGAGACACAAACACACATGTGCCCGCCCATTTTTACACACATATTTCGCTTCATGGTCACTATTCCATTCATGGTCACTATTCCTCTGCAGGATCTGGAGAATTTTAAGAAGAGCGAGTTCCTCCCATCAGACACGGAGAAGAGTGTAGGACAGCAGCTACTGGTCCTGCAGTCTGAGGTGACTGGCACCACTCCCTCAAGGCAGCCAAATGCCATATTTCAAGTGATGGGCCACCCTGGTTCAGAAACTACATTCCAGAGCAACACATTCTGTCCTACTAATTAAATCAGCTGATAATAATAATAATAATAATAATAATAATAACAACAACAACAACAACAACCACAACAACAACAACAACAACAACAACAATAATAATAATAATAATAACATTAATAATAATAATAATGATACATTTTATTTGGATTGCACTTTACATTTTAACAATCTCAAAGTGCTACAGAGCAACAACTTAAAAAGAATGATCTAAACCAATAATAATAATGATGATTCCAATAAGTACAACTCTTCAACCTGGTGGAAAAGTTAATAAGTGCCATTACCTTCCTGAACTTTACAGGTAAAACCAGGGGGGTATTCCATAAAGCAAGTTTATCCACTTACCTGGGTATGTTAACTCAGAGCAAGTGGTAAACCTGGTAATAAAAGAGCCCCATGGTTTTGTTTTGATAGAAGGATGAACCTCTAAGACTCTTCTATTAGGAAATTTATGACTCACTCTGAGTTAACTTAGCTGGGTTAGTTACTAAACCACCTTTTTGGAATAGATGTTATGTAATGGGTAGTGATGGATTGTAGCCTCTGAAACCAGGTTGCCCATCACTGATCATTGTCTTATGCCTTGCATTAAATGTTTCATATATCACACAATATCTCATGAGATATCTCCAGCCTTGCAAAAGCAGCAAAAAAATAGAACTGGGCCTCCTTTTTCAGTTGATGCAGCTGAAAGATGAGCACAGGAAGACCATCGAGAACTACACCACAGAGAGGACTATGAGGAAGAAGTTCTACAACATGGTGGAGAACATGAAAGGCAAGTCTGGAAAACAAAGTTCTCACCACCGGAATATAGCTCCATATTTGGGATCTCACTGGCCCTCCTCTCGAAATCCATCTTGGGCCATGCCTCTATCTGCACAGAAAGTATTTGTTGAAACGAACAACAATAAACCTCCCAGACTAGTCTTTATAATGGCTCCTTCTCTGGTCATGTCAGGACACATTCCACACAGTCGGAGACTATGAATGAAAATAAAGTTAGTTAGCAGAGTACAGCCCCTTTTCTCAATGGCGTTACTCACTAATATACAGTAATGGCTACAATTCTGAGATATTTTTTCACATACCATTTCTCAGAATTGCATGTAGACCATTATTTTTTATAATTATTATTATCAATTTGCCCTCATCTGGGGGTCGAAGAAGACATATTATAGCAATGTGGATTAAACTTATCTCATAGCAGATGGTTTGGACTTTTAAGTGTACCACCACATTTTCTGTGTCCAGAGTATTCATATTTACTTACTAAATGCATATGTAATAACTGTCAATGACAATGACCTAAAAGCAGCTACGCAAATCATGGTGTCTGTTTGGATATTTGTGTGCACTGTCTTCAGTAGTGTGCTTATTTATTAGTGTTTATTTGGCACAGGTAAAATCCGAGTCTTCTGTCGGATCCGTCCTATGAACCGAACGGAAACTGCGAGGGGAGACGCCGCTATTGTGTCTTGTCTCGATGAATATTCTGTTACTGTGGAAACAGCTCGTGGCCCAAGAGAGTTCCAGTTTGATCGTATCTTTGACAAAGGATGTTCTCAGGAAGATGTCTTTCAAGACATGAATAGGTGACCACACATAACGACTATGTACTACATGAAGCCTTTAAAGCAACACTAGTAGTAGTAAAGTAGTTTTACATTACATTACATTACACTTAGCTGACGCTCTTATCCAGACCGACTTACAGATATTTACAGGGTTTCAGTTACAGTCCCTGGAGCAGTGTGGGGTTAGATGCCTTGCTCAAGGGCATCTCAACCTTCCGTTTGCACAGTGTTGTATAAAGTACTGGAAAATCACACTCAAGTAAAAGTATAGGTACCCCTTCAAAAAATGACTTTGGTAAAAGTTAAAGTCATTGACTGAAATGTTACTTAAGTTAAAGTTAAAGTAAGTTAAAGTAATGTAAAAATAAATGTACTCAAGTAATGTAATTAAAAGTACAAGTAAAAGTTAATAACAGGCAAAGGCAGTCTGAATTCGTGTTGTTTTGTTTTATATTTTGGTTAACTGTGAAGGTCATTTAGCACCTATGGTTAATCTTAAATGACAAGCAATTACATTGCTGAAAATGCACACGCATGACCAATCGCTGTCATTATAAACAAAAGTGGAGAGAAAACTGAATGTTATCTGGCATCTGAAGATGGAGACCACAGTTTGAAAACTTTTTTTCATAAACCTTTGTTTTTAAGAAAAAGATTAAGTCAGTGCTGAAAATGGGGCGTACATCACCCCATCAAGAAAAAAAACATAAAACACTGCTGCCTCTGTCTCTTCCATCAGGACTGAGTGCGAAGCTAGCTTACTGCGTGAAGCCAACAGGTGTAGCCTATTGATTGTCATGCACAAGTGGCAATTGCGTTGCGAACAAGCCAGGCACGTCCTAACTTCATTGCAGTCAGTTTTTTTTTTTGGTAATGAGTAACTAAACGGCACATTGAAAATGTATCGGAGTAAAAGTATGCAAATAGGTTCGGAAATATAGTGAAGTAAAAATAAAAGTTATCAAATTTTTAAAAACTCAAGTAAGTACAAATTCTTCCAAAATGTACTTAAGTACAGTAGTGAAGTATTATTACTTCGTTACTATACAACACTGCGTTTGCACCGGCAACCTTCTGATTGCAAGTTTTTTCCAATAGATATTTTTTTCAACTTTAAAACAATGTTTCCAAAATCATTTCATTGGTACATCAACTTGTAACTGGGTGAAAGGCACTTCGGAATTTGCTTTGCCATCCTGCATGGGCTATAACCACACTTAGTAAGTCTGAAGGAGTGGGCCATCTCTCTGTAGTTCGAATTTACTTGTGGAGTGACTTTGATTTTTATTATAATTTATTCATTTATTGATTTTTATTTTCCCCAGACTGATTCAGTCCGCCTTGGATGGCTTTAACGTGTGCATCTTTGCCTATGGCCAGACTGGTTCAGGTAAAACCTACACGATGGTTGGAGGCAAAAACCTGAAGAACCCAGGCATCATCCCGAGGACATTTAATAAGATTTTTGACATTATTCACGAAAATGAGGCTAAGTTTAAGTACAAGGTAGGACCCTATTCTATACTAATTGACTAATTATGTCACTAATTAGTGACTAATTGTACTAATTATACTAATTTATGTGCTGCCTGCTCATTAGTGTTCCACTGCTCCTGGTCATGGAAACCCATCTCCTCTCCCTCTTCCTCTCTTATCTTCTGATTTCTCTCCTTTTCTCCTCCCTCTGCTGATCCCTCCTTCTCCTCTCCTCTCTACCATCCCTTCCCCCCTTTTCTCACTTCTTTTCCTCTCCTCTCTACCATCCCTTCCCCCCTTTTCTTCTCCTCTCTCCACTCCTCTCTACCATCCCTTCCCCCCTTCTCTCACTTCTTCTCCTCTCTCCACTCCTCCCTACTTCCTCTCTCCTCTTTTGCCCCCCCCCCCCCTTCTCACCTCGTCCACTCCCCCCACCCCCCCTCTTTTCCGTGCTGGGCCTGCGCTCAGGTGTCTGCCTACATGTTGGAGCTGTACAATGACCGCCTGCAGGACCTCTTTGTGAGTCCCGCCGAGGCCATGAGGAAGCGGATCGAACTGAAGAAGGACAAAAAGGGGCTCGTCGTCGCCCAGGGAGCGAAGACGAAGGAGGCCGCCAGCGCGGGCGCACTCTTTGCACTCTTCGAACAGGGCTGTGCGAACCGCCACATCGCCGCCACCAGTACGTCCATCACGAAGCTTCAGACAGGCCCCTACGTGATTTAGACTCATTGCTTTAGGCCCCACTTCCACCGACTTGAGAGTGTACAGCACGTAACCGTATACAATATGTTTGTATAGTGACAGAGTACTCTCAGATCACACGTGCGGTGGTAAATGTCTAATCTGTTAACGTCCATTCAAATGAATACGGACAAAAAACGGGCACTTGCTGTCTATGTACTGTATACGGAGAGTGTTTGGTGGAAATGGGCCCTTAGTCACAGTCAGTAGTAACATATGCATATATACATCATACAATAGGCTACTGGCCTTAAATATTTGTTTTTCATTTAAATGGGAAAGCAGTGCCAATGATTACCATAGTGCAGTGCTTCTTAAATAGTGGGACGGCCCCCCCAGGGCTGAAATATTTTCTTCTTCCTGGGGGGCGTAACAGACAACAGTTGAGAAGCACTGCCCTGTTGTAACAAGAGACGCTCGCCTACTTTGCTCATGCTCATGTTATTGCTTTAATCCAGCAAGTGGCTAATGAACCCTAGTGAATAATAAATGAGGTGAACTCGGAGGCCATGACATTTTTGGAAACCGCATCTCTCACTGCCCCAACATAAAATATTAAATGCAGACGTTAAACATTAAAGACATTTCAATTCACATTTGGTCATCGGAACAGAAGCTGTTACCACAAGCAAATTGCTGTTGCTGTATTTTAATGAAGTGGCAGTATCTGTTTTCCGTGACCCATGACCTCTTGTGCTGCCAGTTGAACTACAATATACTAGTGGTGTGTTCAAAATATCGATATGGTAATACATCGTTGCGGGCCTCTTCATGATACACGTATCGTTACGGAGGGGTCAGTATTGATATTTCACATTTATTCATCATTCATTCATCATTCAGCATTCATATTTATTTATTGTCACTCCTTTTTACATTTATTTGTCCTACATTTACATTTACAGCTGAGAGAAGTGTTTTAAAACCAGATCATGTAGATGAACTGTTGTTCCTAAACAATAACCTACTAATGGTTCCATAAGAAATAGTTTTTTTAAATTTTACTGATTCATTGTCATTTGGTTTTGTAAAAGGCAGCTTTATTTTTTACCACTGCTAATGCCAGGTTAAAAGGCAGCTATGTTTCCACTACAGGCTTGTGAAGAAGGCCATGTTTAAATTATTTAGTTATATATTACTATGTTTTTTATATTTGAGTTTTTATATTTAAGTTATTTAGTTTTATCCTATTTATGTTTTGATATCTTTCTTATATTTTACCCGTATAATTTTCTTACTACTGGCAAGTTCTGTGTGGTGGTGGTAAGTTCAGAAGTAATTGCACTACAGGCTGATAGGCCTGCTTAAGGCCATGCTTAAGTCTTTGAATTTAGAAAATGTATTTTTAAATGCCACTGTTTATGAGTTCAAAGGCAGCATTACATTGTAACTGCACGGCAGTTTGGCATTTTTGCTATCCAGCATAATAAATATCATTTGGGTATAGATATGACTGGTTTCTTAAAAAATGTATGTAAAGTAATGTAAAATATTGGGATATGTATTGCCTTGAAGGTCATGTATTAGGATACACATGTATCGCAATACGTATCGTATCGTGACCCCTGTATCGTGATACGTATTGTATCGTGAGGTTGTTGGCAATACCCAGCCCTACAATATACTATATAAATGTTGAAATGCATCACAGACCTCACATCTCCGATAAGTCTCAGAATGTTGTTCCCTTTTGCTCCGCAGAGATGAATGTGGAGAGCTCGCGCTCACATCTGATTATCGGCATCATGGTGGAGAGCAGGAACCTGACCAACGGCACCGTCTGCTACGGGAAGCTCAGCCTGGTGGACCTGGCGGGGAGCGAACGAGTTGCTAAAACAGGAGCCAAAGACAGCCAGTTGAAGGTCTCTGCATCCACTCTGTGCTTTAAGCCTTCTTTATGTTCAGAGGAATCATTACTTCTGCCAAGAGCTTTGTATTTTTGCCGTTTTTTTGTGCATATTATAGTACATTTTAGTACACTCTCCAAGACATTTGACCAAATTACGCTATCAATACATACACTGTAGTAGTTCCATAACTGGTAGTATTTAGCACTTGTGCCATTGTGTCTGCAACTGCCATTTGCCCCAAAAAGGTGTTGTCAGCACACTTTAGATCCTTAGTTTTTTTTTTTAATTATAAATGGCAAAAGAAAACATTTTAAGCATTTATGGTCTTCATCAGATTCACTAAACACAGGTTGGTTTAAGGTTCAAGGTGTCTGTACTATCCCCCCTCTCTTTTTTCGCTCTCCATCTCCCTCCCTTTCTATCTCTCACTCTCTTTCTTTCTCTCCCTCTTTCTCGCTCTCTTTCCCTCTTTCTCTCTCCCTCTTGCTGTCTTTCTCTCTCTCTTTCTCCCTCCCTTTCTCTCTTTCCCTCTCTATCTCTTTCTCCCTCCCTTTCTCCCCCCCCCCTCCCTCCCTCCCTCTCCCTCTCTCTCCCACCACAGGAGGCTAACTCCATCAACAAGTCCCTGAGCGCACTGGGCGACGTCATCTCGGCCTTGTCCCTGGAGCAGCCGCACGTGCCCTACCGCAACAGCAAGCTCACGCAGGCCATGCAGGACTCCCTGGGGGGCAACGCCAAGACGCTCATGTTCGTCAACATCTCCCCCTCCGACTGCAACGTGGAGGAAACGCTCACGTCACTTATGTAAGACGCCACCACCAAAATTAATGTGGAGTAAGAATGCGCTGCTTGAAATTGGTTTCTGAAATGGGCAGAGCATTTGAGTTGTTGTTGCTTTAGTGGTTGCGATTATCCTCACACAGGCAAATTGCCCTGTGATTTATCGCTAGGGGAACTGACGGTTTGCTTTTCCTGCGTGTTTTATAGTTATGCTACCCGGGTGAAAGCCATCACCAACAACGCACAGAGAAACATGGACAGCAAAGAAATTGCACAGTTGAAAGAGGTTAGTTTTTATTGCAGATTTTACTGCACAGATCCACACAATGTGTACACACTTACACACACACTCTCTCTCTCTCTCTCTCTCTCTCTCTCTCTCTCTCTCTCTCTCTCCCTCCCTCCCTCCATCTCGCTCTCTCTCTCTCTCTATCTCTCTCTCTCTCTCTCTCTCTCTCTCTCTCTCTCCCACATACATAGTGGTACAAAGAGTTCAGATGCACAAAACAGTTCAATCCATTTTCAAGATTTTTCTTGATTGGACTTGTTTAGTTTTAGTTGATCAGAACAACTCAACCCCATGACTTATGAATAATCATAAACATGGACTCAACTGCGTTCTGCATCCTAACCCTAAGTACACTCTTGAAATATCTTGACAACATCTTGAATATACATAAAAGTATGTTGATTTGGAGGCACGGTGATTAGAGCACCCAGGCATTTGGCCATGGGGACCCAGGTTCGAATCCGGCCTGTGGTGATTTCCCAACCCTACTCCGTCTCTCTCTTCCACTTAATTCCTGTCTCAATTTCCACTGTCCTACCTTAGCAAAGCCAAAAATACTTTTTTTTAAAAAGTACATTGCTATTGAAAAAATCTCACTGTACACCATCATGCGTGTATTACTGTGGTGCATTTGTATTTTCATGCAGCTGCAACGACATGTAACATCTAATTCTGCTGCCAATGATGTGTCCTGTCTTCTGTGTAGATCATTGTTAAACTCCGATCTGGACAGCCTGTGGAAGAAGAGGACGTTTGATAATTCCTCTGAAGGACAAATGCATGGGCACACAAATAGTAGTTGGCAAAGTCATATGACCGCAACACAGCTGTACTACACAGATAAGAAGGTGAAAGATTTCAGATCTTAATGCAAGCATTAAACAAACAAATAAGAAGGATGAGGTGGGTTTTTAGTTATTTACTTATCTGCCAGCTCAGTTTCACCTGGTGACAGGTTTTCAGTGAGTTTGTGGAGTATGTGGTCTAATGTGCTACACTGTTGATGATGTGAACAGAGGATGTTTGCCCGTAAGAATCTCATGCGATTTCTACAGTCTGAGATTTGAATTATGTTGATGTGAAAGTGACACACTGCAAGAATCTGTTTTCACTGGTGTTGATTAAACTTTTTTATCCACTGGAGCTCTCAGTGTGTGGACCTTTATTGATGTTCAGTTGTACAAACAGAACCATTCGATGGCACCTTTAACATAGCTTTAACATGGACACCTACTCTGGTTTGGAAGGGATGTCACAGTGAATGCTGAACCTGTTCTGTTCTGTTCACACAGTGGAACGAGAAAGAGAGAGTGTGCGTGTTTGTGGGTGTGTCTGTGTGTATCAGATGTCCGTGTGTGTGTATGTGTGTCTATCTGTGCCTGTGTCTGAAGAACACCTCAGGAAACACCTCAAGGGATCAAACACTCATTTATGTAAACTTTCACAAATCCCTATGTCCAATTACTTTACAGTAGTTCCCCATGATTATCGTCAGTTTTGTGATCTGGAAATTGTCATGTACATGATCTGCAAGATTAGTTTTTCTCCCACAGTTGTGGTTGCCCAGTACTCCTAGTAGGCTACGTGATATCAAATGGGCATGTACAAGTGGCTTGTCAAACATGACTTTTTTCATGTTAAATTCGTTTAAACACTGTAATATGCATAGGTCTGCATTAAGCTTCAAACAATTCTAAACTAAAGTTTTTGAAGTTTGTGTGTTTACATTTTGAACAACATAAAGTACATTGCACGACTTGTGATTTAAGACCGTTAGAGACTGTGTACAATTACATTATGACTTACTGTTCGAGCTCCAGTGAAAAGGAAACTTTGTTCATGCACTCCATGTTTGTAGATGGCCAGAACTAGTCTGTAGCTGGTCAGTTTGGTTTCCCTATATTGACTTTACAGTACCTACCACACTGTAAGCAAGCTCAGCCACAACATGCAGTGATAAAGCCACCTACATCCATGTGCCACACGCAACGCCTGTGTGCATTTGGGATCGTATACCTGGGTCATCATAGTTGGGGAAGGACCACAACTCCATTGCCAGCTGTTTTTCTGAACTGAAGCACAGTCTAAAATATTGGAATTAGAAGTATTTAAACATGCCTTAAAAGTTTGTTTTTTGTGCATCAAAAAGTATTGAAATGAGGCAACTTTCTGATTTTAAAATATTTTACATTTTATTATGTCTGGCTAGTTCTGTGTGGCTTGTAGTGTAATATGAAACTCTCTTGTGCATCACTGCAAAGCACAGAAGCTGATACACACACCATAGGTTAACGCAGTTGATACAAAATCCAGGGGAACAACCGTTGTGATTTTTTCGCACTGCACTCCATGTCAAAAGCTACAAACCGTACTAACCCTGGACTGTATAAAAATAACTAAGGATGCCACAAAATCATTTCACACAGATCCACTGAACTGTTTCATGTTTTTGAGTATTATTAAATCTCTTTTCCCAAAATAAATGAAAATATAAAAAAAAATCAAATATAAAAAGGATCACACATATCTACACAAATTAGTAGTACTAATGCAAGTAAACTGTGTTTCTCACCATAGGTAGACATACACAGATATTTCCATAGTACTAAGATGTTACTTGATACGATGTTACTAACAGAAATACCCAGGTTCTACATATAGTCTGTCCACAGTCCCCACTGCATGAGTCTCTGGTAGTGGTGTGATACTACAGTCACCTCAAACCCTGGATTTTTAGAATACACTGAGTCTCCACACTTATAACCAACTGATTATCTCTTAAAGGGTAACATCGACGCAAATGTAATCTAGGGTGTTTTTCTGCATGAGCATGACTCAGACTTGTATTTAAAAGCAAAATGGCCATATTAGATTTTTTTTTTTTTTCAGTTTGGTTAGCCTTTGCGTTTACAGCCAAAAAGCTTTTAATAAGTGTGAGCTAATGGATGTGTTGTCCAAAGGAGGCCCTAGTTACAAGGCTGGAGTGTTTATCATTAAATCAAATGACTGCCTATACACTTGATGAAGCCATGTAGCTAATCTGAAAAATGCTAGCAAGTAAACCCAGCAGATCAAAATAAAGGGTTACAACTCTTCAGCAATGAATCATGTGGTATGATTATATTATGTAGGTAAAACATGTACTGACAGACTGCTGGTTATAAATGTTACATTGCAGGATGCACAGCCGCAGAAAGTCACTCACTTGCATTTTGTTGTTATAGCATTGTGAGCAGGTGTATTCTAATACATTGATATGTCATTGGAAAGTATGACGTTAATAGGTACTGTATGTGTGACAATAACTTGTGAAAAATGCATCTGTGCAATAAAAACTTGAATATATGCAAAGTGTGGCCTCTCCTGTTTTCGATTTACGATTTAGGCCAGCACTCTAAAAAGTCTTTAATATTATACTTTGAGTGAAGCCTGCTCCTATCCTCGCTTTACAATGACAGCAACTTGTGGCAATGGTTCTTTGTCAATGCAGTGGGATAAGCTTAATAGTAGTTATAATTTCAGTCAAGCGTGAAACGTGAAAGTGATTCCCATTTCCCATAGGCAGTGGTGGCCTAGCGGTTAAGGTACTGTCCCCAGACACTGCTCCCTAGACACTGTTGTCATGGCTGTCCCATGCTCATATGTGTTTGATGGGTTAAATGCAGAGGTGAATTTTGTTGTGTGCACTGTGTGATGTGCCGTGTGATCACAATGACAAAAATGGGACTTTCACTTGTAATTGTGATTACACAGCACACACAACAAATGTGCAACCTGCATTTCACCCATCACACACGTGGTAGCCATGACAACGGCGCCCCTGGAGCAGTGTGTGGGAACAGCACCATGTTCAGGGTAGGTGGTGGATTCCAACTTGCAACTCTCAAGTCACAGATCCATTAGGTTAACTGGCCAGGCTACCACTACTGTCCCTCTAGCCTCGTGACGTCAATCTGATCTGGTATGGTTTGGGCTTCATGGTCAGCCCGAAGTCTGCACTGAGGTCCAGCATCTGACCCGGAGCGCTCTCCACACGGAGACGCTGCAGCAGCGTCGTCAAGAACACAAACATCTCCAAGCGAGCGAATCCATCGCCCAGGCAACGCCGCTTCCCCATCCCGAAGATCATCACCTTCTCAGTGAGGTCTTTGTTCAGCTGTTTGTTCTGACCGAGGAACCGTTCTGGACGGAAGGAGTCTGCATCACCCCAGATTTCACTGAAAAAACAATGGCCATCAAAAATGACTCAGTAGGCTGTGCTTACCTTGTACACATTCAGACAGTCTAATGAATACACACACACACACACACACACACACACACACACACACACACACACACACACACACACACACACACACACACACATAACCGGTAAGTACAAAAACAAATGCTGTCATTTCCAGGACCTACCTGTCATGGTTGACCTGGTACTGGTTGACAAACACACAGGTGTCTTTGGGGATAAAGTATCCATTAAGAGTGATATTCTCTGTGGTGCTGAAGGCAATAAGAAGACAGGAAAAGCACTGCGTGAACCAAGCAACACTGGCATTCTGGGGACCTGCCTGATATTTAGTATATCATATATACTAATAACAATACATAATAATATGTATTATACTCACCAGTGTGGGATGGTGAAGGGGACGTATGATGCGTGGCGGAAGACCTCGAAGATGAACGCCTCGGTATAAGGCATCTTTGGCTTATCCTCAAAACTGGGAAGCCTGTTTGAGCCCACTTGATCGTCTGCAGAGATACACACAACCTCAATGTCACCCATACAACACATAACACAAAAGTGCATTAATACCAAACACAAAAGTGCATTAATACCAAACACAAAAGCAACAGGAGAAAAAGTAATTTTCTTTTTTTGACATTGTATGACATTATTATTATGATTATGATTATGATTATTATTGTTGTTGTTGTTGTTGTTGTTGTTGTTGTTGTTGTTATATTATTGTAGCCTTTTGAGGTCCAGTTGGTGAAGATTACACAAACCGAGGTTTGTGAAGAGGGAAGATGAGTGGGTCTAGGAAATTACCTCAGGCCAGATTTAAACCTGCATCCTGTGAACACTGAGCAAAGAGCACCATGTGATACCAAGAGCAAAGGAACTCCACTGGCGGTAAGCCTGACCACAGAGGAAGTCTGGCATTTGCAAATTAGTATGGACGGTTGGTGTTGAAAGATAAGCTCATTGTGTGAAACAGCACAGTTATCTCATCTCCACGACAACAAGGGCCAGTCCACAGGGGGCAGTCACCCCCTTATTCCCCTCACTCGAGATCGCTGAAACGTCACCCCTCTAAGGTATACCCTCTGGGACTACACTCCCGTGGTGTCACTATGCCAGGGGATGGGTTTCCAAGGAAATACTGTTTGTGTTTAACCATGGCTTGACCTTCATCGTGTAACTAATGAATCGACAACAGCTATTACAAAAACATTTTCACAAACTGTAGGATATGTGCATTTAGGGTTTAGCGACATTTACACCTTAAGTTGTTTTTTTTTCTTTTAGATAAAATTTAGATAATCTAATACAGATAAACATTTGCCATTTAAAGTATAGCATGGACAAAATACTACTATTTTCAAGCCATACCAGTACATTTCTATCATCATGTTCTCTGGTACATTACCAATCTCTTGAAATATTTTATCCTGCACGCCAGGGAATTTTACGAGATACAAGAGGCTCCACTGCAACCCAGCTATGATGGTGTCAAACCCTGGAATCAGAAATACACAGCCGTCAGCAATGAGCACAGGTTTACAGATCCCTAAAACACAATGAAAAACAGCTAAAACACACATAGGGCTTATTATCAGAGTTAGGTTAAAGCGCTGGTTTTAAAGCTATCTTGACTTCATCACTAAAGCTATTCATAGCTTTTCACTAACTCCTGTGGGATTAACATGAGCATTACATGTTTTCAAGCCCAGCTTGAATGGTGGTGAGACTCTGAATCAACAGCATCAATAAGCAGAGACACTTTATACCACTTTTTAAATCAACATTAGTGTGGTATAACAAAAATATAAAACATAAAAGGCGGGAAAACCAGCTCTCTTAGTAAAACTTAGTACACAAGGCAATCCCAGTTGAGACTTTTTTAAGCTACATTATACTCAGCAAACATTTTTATCCAAAGCAACGTACAGTGGAGGATAAAAATCAAGCTACAGATAGAGAAGAACGGAGTAGGCAAGAGTGTAAGAGAGTACAGTGCTGGTAAGTGGAGGTTAGTGTTGTTAGGATGGGAAGTGCTCACAGAAAAGAAGGGTTTTCAGAAGCTTCTTAAAGGCAGAGAGGGATGACCCTACTTTCGTAGCAACTGGTAGCTTGTTCCTAGCCTGGTAAACCAGCCCCTCATACTTTATTTCATTTTGTATAGGGTGTCTGGCCTTACTGCCAACATTCATGTATTTGGAATAATCCGAGCCAATCCGAGCCAATCAGCGAACAGAGGGAGTGTTCATGAGCGATGACGTTGACGTTGTGTGCTATATTTTTAAATTGAAGTGCTTAGGCAGAGCCACTTGTTTCAAACTTCACCAGAGTCCACACCTCCAGGAAAAAAATGTTTCTCAATGCCGCAAGGCCAGGCTCTCTGTACAAAATGCAATGAAGTATGAGGGGCTGGTTTACCAGTCTAGCGTGTTCCACCATTGTGGCACAATAATGGAGAACCGTTTCGACTGAGAGTTCTGGTTCTTCATGTACCAGTTTCCACTACAGAATGGGTTTCAGTAATGATGCTGCTCCAAAATTATTATACAATTCTTACAGACACAGGCAGATACAGATTTGATTTCCATCATGATTAATGGCATCCACAAACATGAACACCAGTTATTAAAGAGTTAGATGAACGTTTTCAGGGAATAATCACAACCTCTACAAGGTCTGTGTGTTTAATTTACAGTCAAAGCAAGCTCTTGTGTAACAGTTGTTCATTGGCAAACAGATCCCTATGTTATTCAACTGTAAAATGTTGAGATTGCGCAATGCCATTATGAAAATATCCTTGGAAATGTGTCCCCTAAATGTAATAAACCTACAAAACCTGAGGCGCTAGAAACAAACACAGGAAACCCCTTAGCTGAACCTCAACCCTTGTCCATGCATCCGGTCCTGTTGGACGATGTTCAGGAAAAACATCCGGACTTAAGAAAGTGCAGACTATGGCAAACCACAGAGGTGAACTGGGGATATTTGGTGAAGCGAATTGCCAATTACAAGCCAACCATTTGGCCTTCGGTGAGAAGCTTGTTATCGTTGGGTCAATGCTCTGAAACTAATAACAGAGGTCTGTAGACTCCAGACTATAAAAGAAACTGTTTGTCTTTTGTTTTGCCATGTGTTGTTCTCACCAGCGCCGAAGATGTCGCTGACGGTGCGGACGATCTGGGAGTCGGTGAGCATCTGTGCCGCCTTGGGCTCCTGTCTCTCCTCACAGAGGGCTATCAGGGCGTCGGTGATGTCACGAATGCAGTTCTGCAAGGGACAAAGACAAGCTGTCACCTTCACCACAGCTCAGCACATACAGTGTCTCTAAAAAACAGTTACTGCTTAAAGCAAGCCATCGCCATCACACACACAGGCACACAGGCACACACACACCACACACACACACACACACACACACACACACACACACACACACGCATCCAGAATCTAACTCTTCCTAACACAAACAGGAAGGAGAAAGAGCTGCACTTCAGGGTAAAAAGACCTTATAAAGGCATATGTCACCACTACATTACAGAAGTGCAGAGGAATGTGAAAGTGGTGTAAGGGAGGCAGTGGTTTCTGTACTGGACTTCCTGTATCTCCAAACCTGCTTAGCCTTTCATCACCCACACAGGAGCATACTGCACTGCAGTAACTATAATTACCTCCACCAGGAGGTTATGTAATCATCTGGGTTTGTTTGTGTGTTGGTTGGTTGGTTGGTTGGTTGGTTAGCAAGATAACTCAAAACGTTATGGATGGAAATTTTCAGGGTAGGTCAAAAATGGTCTAACTTAAAAGTGACTAGATTTTGGCGGTGATCTGAGCTGCCCTGATGGAGGTCTGCACTCTCTGAGTGCTTTTCTAGTTGATACACGAATCTCTAATTTGACACAGTAGAGAGAGACAGATGAACATGGCAACTAAAAACACTGAACACACATCTTCTTTTATAATATAAACAAATAATGCACTAGGCTCTGTTAGCTGCATAAACTGTGGTTCAGTGATATCCGCTTTAAAGCAATACCAAGTAGTTTTTGTCTTCGGCCACCCCAAAAAGTTGGAAGCAGAATTGTCGGTCATAGAGAACTACAGAGACAGTCCGTTCCTCCAAATTCACTTAGTGTGGTTATAAGGTAAGGCGCCAAAGTGAATTTAGAAGTGCCTTTCACCCTGTTACAAGTTGATCAATGATTTTGGAAACATCATTTTAAGGTTGAAAAAACGACTTAGTGTCGCTTTTAAAAACATAATGGTAATAATATCACATAAACCCTAGACACAACACTGTAGAATATATCAGCACGTGTCTCCAGCTTGATCATTCCACTTTTGCTTTATCTGTGTGTCGGACCGGTGTAAAATAACGACTCTTTCTGCTCACAAGTGCCTCTCTAGTTAGGGTACAGTATGTCTGATCATGGGCAAATCCAGAAGCTCCTGACATGCTGAACTCTCATATTTTATTATTGCTTTCATTAAGTGGCACCACCAGTCCACTTGATGTATTAACTCGATGCTTTACAATGGAATGATTATACTAGGAATTGTTATTGATACATTACAAAGGAATTGAATAGCATGATGCATAGCACAGCACATAATTGTTTCACATCCCAATCTCTCTTTACACCTTTCTCTTTCTCTGCATTTTTAAGGCAAGCCTTCATTTAGGGGAAATATGTTGGAGAATGAGTTCATCTTTAGTTCATTTGACACTCTACACACACAGAAAAACTTCCCAGAGGCTTACAGCATATCTAATTACTCACATTAATGGCCTCCTGACTTGCATGACGTGTGTGCCTGAAGTGGTGAGACTAATGCTTTATTTTGCTGCTGTTTCATTTACACTATCAGCATCACCACGCTATCCCTAATTATCTGCTCATATTTCATCCTGCCTTAATCGCTGACAAATCTCATCTCATTACTCTGTGGTCTAAAAGCTCAAGTTCTGAAAGACAATAAAAGAAATCGTTGCTGCAGCCACAACTGTTTCAAAATGAAAATTATGTGAGTCTTTAGAAAGAGTGTCCAGTGACTGTGTAATCTATTGCAAGCTTTTCGTTCTCCAACTTGGTTTTAAATAAGAGAGAATGGTTCTCTGTTATTACCACACAGAACAATGTAAAATAACACATTCATCCCCACCAAAAAACAATGTTTGCTGCTCAGTTCACACTCGTACATCATTAAGTTCCAAATGATAATTAAATGTGATCAAGGAGAGCTCTGTGTGGAGTGTGAGCCTTTATTATCTGTTTTATGTTTCTTGTTCTCTGTCATTACCTTGTCATAGGTCCTCAGGTGCTCTTTGATGTTGTTGTCCATGAAGCTGTTCATGCTGCGGATGTGCTGCATCATCTTCCTGAGGGCCGGACTGGGCAGGTACCGGAAGATGGGGAAGAAGTCGGCCAGGTTTCCGGCGCCGAAGATGCGCAACACCTCCTTGTTGATTTGCACGAGGGCGAGGAACTCCTTGTCGTCGTAGTCGTACCGCTTGCCAAAGCACAGGGCACACACCACGTTGGCCACCGAGACGACCAGAGACGGGGCAGGGTCCAGGCTGCTCCCCCCTCCCTTCTCCTGGCTCTCCTGCAGGGCCTCCACCAGCCCCAGCGCCTCCGCGCAGACGCGCTCCTCCAGCAGGCAGCTGGCGCTGGAGTCGCTGGCCTCGGCCTGCGAGAAGTTGCGCAGGGCGTTCTTGCAGATCCTCTTGTGGAGGACCCACGCCTCGCCGTACTTCTCGCTGAAGGTCATGCTGGTGCCGTACGCCACGGCGGAGAAGCTGAAGAGCTCGGGGCGGCCGGCGAAAGCCTCGCCCTGCCGCAGCAGCGCCTGGCGAAGGGTGGAGTAGCCGCTCAGCACCACCACCACCAGCGAGCCCAGCTGCAGCTGGAACACGTCCCCGTA
>CM050217.1:7610000-7612500 GCA_027475355.1 Coilia nasus
CCGTTTAAACCAGCATGAAGAATTCTGATGTGTGGTGTAAACCCATCCTTCCTCTTATAAGTTCCTTCAAGGCGAACGTAAGTGGGTTGGGTCGGTGTGGAGGTGACCGCCACGTCAAAAATGACACTGTGGATTTCACGGTTAGGGGGATGAACGGGAAAAGGATCCTTTGAAAGGGAATGCGGTTAATTCGTTCCAGATGAACGCTTATTAAAGTCTCTGCCTGAAGTGTGGCCCCACGACGAGGTGTGTAACAACTCCACCCTCCATGTTTGATCATAGTTAGGGTAATAAATGAAGCCCTTCACCAACTCTCAGTGTGCCCAAGACAGTGGAACACGGTGGAGATTCTCCAGTTTGGGTGCCTTCGAACAGAACTGTAAGAGATGCCAACAGTTGGTGATGAAACCTACAAGCTTTCCAGCTTACCAGTGCTCGAGACAGGTAAATAACATTAGGTGGGATGTAGCAATTAGCTGCTGTATTCCAGTTTGAATACAGATTTGTCGTCACCCTGTCTGATATTGTTTGACACATAAAGAGAGTACTGTTTTTGTCATTATTATTATTATTATTATTATTGTTGTTGTTGTTGTTGTTGTTGTTATTTTACTTAACATTTTCCCTGTCAACTTATACAGACTAATATAAGGAAATGTTAATGAATATTTACAAAAAAAACTTTTAGGCATGGCTTAATTTTACATCTTATTCACCTGCCCTGTACAGGCAGGGATCTGGGTTCAGTATGTTTTACAATTGTTCTTTTATAATTATAATTCAGTATGTTTTACAATTATTCAATTATAAGCATATCTGAACATGTTCTTCAATATCATGATTTTCTTTGTAACTGCAACGAAACACTCTGAGGAGTAGAGCGACATCTTCACTCTGCGGCTGATATGCTGTGTGCGCTCGCAGGCATGAAGCAGAGCATCATGGATTCTGAGTGCAGCACTCTTCAGACCCAGCAGAACCACCTAAGCAACCACAACCACCAGCCGCACGGTCCGAGCCACCAGGAGCTACGACCAGGGCCACCAGTACCTTTGCCAGTGTCCGACCTTCAGATCCAGTACACAAAGGTGAGGGAGAAATTGTCAATTTTCAGGGGAGAAATGGTCTTTTTTTTTTTTTACCTGGTCCCCGGAGGGATTGACCAGGCATTCTGTACTCTGTTCTCGCCCTATACTCTGTCAATGTTTGCGTGTGTCTGTCTGTCTGTCTGTCTGTCTCTCTCTCTCTCTCTCTCTCTCTCTCTCTCTCTCTCTCTCTCTCTCTCTCTGTGTGTGTGTGTGTGTTTGTCTGTCCACCCATATGGGGGACCAGGTAGCCATCTCTGATTGCGCTTGTTAGCTTTTGTATTGTAAACCTGCTGTTGTATAGGACTCTTTTTTCTGTCATAATCACTCCTCCATTGCTTCTTTGTTTCTCTCTGTAACTAGTGTATTTTGCATTTTAAATGTTGCCCATCCTTTTTTCCCAGATATTTATTAACAATGAGTGGCATGACTCCTGTCAAAAAAGGAAGATGGCCGTGCGTAATCCAGCGACTGGTGATCTTATCTGTGCGGTGGAGGAGGGTGGCAAAGTAAGAGAGCAGAATGCATTTTTTTTATATTTTGAGGCTCATGGAAGCATTTCAGAAAAGCTTCAAATTCATCAATATTAAAAAGTTTACAAATGTCATGCGCAATTATACGCTGCAAGTTTATGAGTAATGTTGAGACTTCACCAGAACATTGTGTATGTGCTTTGAGAGACAGAAAAACTCCTGAATTTTTTTTTTAATCATGCACCATTGTCCATGCCCTATGTTTATTTTTAAGTCTTGTAGTTGTACTGGCATGATATATGCTATTAGCTTGATACGTTTTGGAATATAAACAATGTAATTACTGCTCTGGAAACAATTAAGAGACCACTGTAAAATGATCAGTTTCTCTGATGTAACTATTTATAGATATACAGTATGTGTGAGTAAAGTGAACACTTTTGTTTTGTTCTGTAAACTACTGACAACATTTCTTCCAAATTCCAAATTCAACTGACACTGGCTGTCATACATGTAGAGATGATGATCTTAGGAAAATTTGAAGTGGTCTCTTAATTTTTTTTTCAGAGCTGTAAATGTGGCTCTCCTGTTTTGGTATATAAACAGCATAATTAAATGTGGCTCTCCTGTTTTGGTATATAAACAGCGTGATTAAATGTGGCTCTCCTGTCCTACTTTCCTGACCCTTCTCAGGAGGACATCAACAAAGCTGTTAAATATGCCAGGGAGGCATTTCAGCTGGGATCACCATGGCGACGGATGGACGCATCAGAAAGAGGCTGCTTGCTCAACAAATTGGCAGACCTAGTGGAGAGAGACCAGCTGATACTAGCAGTAAACAAAGCTTTAAGATTATTATCAGGGACTTTTTAATATTTAAATGAAACATGAAGCCTCCTTTCTTCATGCAACTGAAATATTAAATGAAGCTAAAGCCTTAAT
>CM050217.1:7617500-7630000 GCA_027475355.1 Coilia nasus
ACACAAACTGAAGACACCACACTGAAAACAAATCTGTCTGTCTGTCTCTCTCTCTATTTGTGTGTGTGTGTTTGTGTTTGTGTGTGTGTGGGTGTATGTGTTAACATACCTGCAGATTTTTGGACCTGTTCAGCTTGTGATGAAATTCCACAGCATAGAGGAGGTTATCCGGAGGGCCAATGATACACAGTATGGCCTGGCAGCTGGGGTGTTCACCAGTGACATCAGTAAAGCACTCACCATCACATCCGCTCTGCAGGCAGGAACCGTGTGGTAAGCACGCCCCCTACAGGTCTCAGACTGTCATGTCCTGTCTGCATAATGTAAATACTGCTTAAAGCAACACTAAGTAGTTCTTTGAACCTTAACATTAACAAGGTGAATGGCACTTCTGAATTCGCTTTTCGGCCCTCCATGGGCTATAACCACACTATGCAAGTTTGCAAAAGTGGGCCACTTGGAACTGTAGTTCGAATGAGACATAAGAAAGACATTACCACTTCCAACCTGAAGAGCGGAGGAGAAAAAGTGCTTTAGTGTTGCTTTAAAGGATAAGTTAGTTGTGAATCAATCTATAGCCCTGTTGTTCGAGGTACCAGAGTGCTGTTGGTAGGGGTATAATGGGGCATGGCCCATTCAGTTAGTGTTAGCTACTAGATCATTATTCGGTGTAGGTTGCATGAAATTTTCTCCTTGCTTTTACTACAAACAGCTATGTATTCACACCAAGCTTCTCCTTTAAAAGATGCTGACCATAAACTCACTCTCGGCTTTTGTTTGTTAATTTGCCTTGGTTCAGGGTGAACTGCTACAATGCAATGAGCACCCAATGTCCATTTGGTGGCTTTAAGATGTCAGGAAATGGGAGAGAACTGTAAGTTGATTTTATTTCTCTTATTATTACTTGAAGGTAACATGCTCTCTCTTGTACAAAAGAAAGCTGATTTTTGTGTCTCAGGGTTGTGTATTCATGTCAAGTTTAGCACAACCCTGACACACAAAAATCCTGTATCCCATTTGCTACCTCTGTTTAAAGAATTGAATGGAAATGCAACTTTAACCTTATTCAGTTCTGAATTTTGCACAACCCTGGCGTGCAGGTAGAAGTAGAAATGTATTTGAAGGTATGTGACATTCTGCAATGTGTGTTTCCTAAGGGAGAGGATATTTTAAGGTATGTTACATTCTGCAATGTGTGTTTCCTAGGGGAGAGGATATTTTAAGGTCTGTTACAGTCTGGAATGTGTGTTTCCTAGGGGAGAGGATATTTTAAGGTCTGTTACAGTCTGGAATGTGTGTTTCTTAGGGGAGAGGATATTTTAAGGTCTGTTACATTCTGCAATGTGTGTTTCCTAGGGTAGAGGATATTTTAAGGTCTGTTACAGTCTGGAATGTGTGTTTCTTAGGGGAGAGGACAGCTTACAGGAGTACACAGAGCTGAAGGCCGTCACCGTCAAGATCTCTCAGAAAAACTCCTGAAGGTTGTGGTCAACATTTGCAATGAGTTGATTGATATTTCAAATGACAACTAATGCATTGGAGGACATTCATTCATCTTCCTAATCCAGACGGGCAAGCATCATGCCTAGCTCGCCTGATCACCACAATTCTTTCAATGTTCACAGTCATAGTGCTATATCATATGCATTGCATGATTTTAATTCTGGAATGTCTGCTTCTAAGGAGCCCCTCAAGTGACATGGGTTTCTGGTGTGCATGTAAAAATGTCATCAACTCGTAACAGGGGAACTACTCTTCTGAAGTCGCTTAGCAGCCCTCCATGGGCTATAACTGCACTGCAAGTTGGCAAAACGGGTCGCTTCTGTATTTCGAATGAGACATAAGACAGACAATTCCGCTTCCAACCTGTAGGATGACCGTAGAGGAAAAGTGCTTTAGTGTTGCTTTAAGAGAAAGAAGGCTTATAGCTTAGCTTACATTAAGAAAGTTATCAGTGTTATACTTCTTACTTTAGGCTGGCTAAGCCTTTTTGACTAACGTCACCCAGTCATCCTTTAGTTGGCTGATGACACCATCAGAAATATTTTACGTTTTATGAAAAGGGAATAAGATGAGAATTACGTGAATAAATACTCCTCAGCGAACATTCTATAGCAGACTTGAGACATCACAGGAAGTACAACTCTCTATATTTGGTTTTCTGGTCAGCATGAGAAACTTTCACATGCACCAGAAACTTTTCTAGTGCTCATCAGAAACTTTCACAAACACACGAGAAACTTTCTAGTGCTCATCCGAACGTTTCATCTTTCCTTTCCCATGTCCTTTTGGGGGCTCTGTATACTTTCATTAGTTACATCAAATTACAGAAGAATAATTACTCGCAGTAACTCTATGCAGAGGCTATTCATGTCAAATAATCATTTGTGACATGCAAAGCGATATACAATGCCATAGTTTTAGCTGTACCTATTTAGTCAGACATTGTTAACATACTTAGCATAGAATAGAAAGTAATGTAACTGTTGTATTGAAAACCAGTGGTGTATATATATGCTTCCAATGAGATTTTAAAGGCAGTTGTGGTGTAAATATTTTTTTTTCCTGTGGTGAATGTTATGTTCTTGGTTGTATGTGGATTCAATCATATTTGAGATGCTATCTTGTATAGTACACATCCATACCATTGCCAACTAATAGGCCACAATAAAATAATGTCTGCTAAAGTGTAATCTTTGCTATTGATTCTGATTCATGTTTTCCTGCATATGATTGTCAAATAATAAACACTCTAGCTGATGTTATTTCTTGCAGGGTGTTTCACTAATGGGTGTTAGTGTACTGCTTTATGTCTTCAATTAACTAGAAAATGTAACCACCAGAGAACACTCGTTTCATTCCATGTTGTCAAACTTTCCCATGACTGGCATACTGTAAAGAGCTTGAGTACATACAGCCTTCTACTGAGGTTTAATGACTTTAGTCACAGGAGCTAAGTTGTAAGCAACTAGGCTCCTTTTTGGAGCTTGAAGACATTTTAGCTTTCATCCAAAAGGCTTCTTCAGTTCAGAACCGAAATGTCTTTAAGCTCCAAAAAAACAAACAAAAAAAAACAGTCAAGTTGCTTACAACTTAGCTCCTTTGGCTACCATAACCTGGATGAATGAGAATCTACACAGACATTTAATAACTTTACTTATGTACAAAAATACAAATTAACATATAAGAGCACTATGTACACTTCATGAAATGTCATGTTTTGATATAAAACTCTTTCCATCAGAGGCATGCATGGGCAAGCGTTAGGTTCCAGTGGATGTCTACTACATATGTGTGTATGTGTGTGTGTGTGTTCATTAGTAAGGTAGTCATAAGTTACTCAGTGTCCATCTCTGTCAAAAGCTAGTTTCTAGGCTTCTTGCTTCGTTCCCTGCCCGGTCCTGGCGAAGGGCCTCTGTCTGCGTTTGCACCCCTGGCTCTTGGGGGGCTGGTTACTGCTCCATTGGGGTTTGCCGCGGCCAATGAGACGTCTTTTTGCACATTCACTCCTTTCCCATTGGCTGCGGAGCCTGCTTTCCCAGACACCTTTGGGGACTTGACTCCTTTGGCCTGGTCCTTGGGGGGTTCTGCAAGAGCTGCGCATAGTAACAATAAGTAAGTAATTATTCAACTTCCATTTGTGTTACAAGCAAACACCTGTGTGTGTTCTATTTCAGTGTTAGCCTGGTAAACCAGCCCCTCGTACTTCATTTCATTTTGTACAGAGGGTCTGGAGTCGCTGCATTGAGACTGAGTGTGGACTCTGCCTATACCTAATCGCCAACGTCTGATCGTCACGTATGTAATTAGCCTACCTACACACTACAGTTCAAATGTAGCACACAAAGTCAGCGTCATGATGTCCATATTTATTCAGGATGTGCGTGCTTTGATTGAACTCTCACCTTCAGGCTTCTCTGGTTCAGGTGGGGGAATGAGGTCCTTGTTGGGAAGCAGGTCCTCCAGGTCCTTCATTACCTGGTTGGTGCTGGCCTTGTTATTTCTGCGGTTCCTCTCCTCATCTCTGGCCTACACATTTCAAGTGCCATAAATATCTAAATTATTCTACTAATAATAGTTATGTATGACAATATATCACTACAAAGGCAAGGTGCAGCAACTACAGCAAAAAAATACATTTACCATTGTTATAGTGTCCAGTCAAATATGCTATACATGTATGTATAATAGTGGTGATGCTTTTATGTACTTTCTTAATAGCAAGAAGCAAGAGATTTAGTCACAAGACAAAGGGAGTGTTATAAAGTCAATTTCCAGTCTAAACTCAATTTGACAAAGATGTAGTTACTGCCTTTTGGCTTTGTAGGGCAGAATATATTACAACTAATAAAGAATTGTGTCCATGTAAACATGGATATTGTCTTCCATACTAACCATCTGCATCTTCTTCTTGAGGTCCAAGTTGGCTTGCTGGTAAGCTTTCGACACAGCATTCAGGTAATAGATCGCCAACCTGGCAGGTAAATACAAATGTATCTCAGACAATTTTGAGTGCCTTCACATTTTTACAACAATTTTTTTCCGTCATGGATTCTTCTTGAAAATAAAATGACACAGTCCTTTTTTGGGCATTAATGGTACATCTGCACTGGTTTTCTATATTTTATTTTACCATGGAATCATCTTAGAGTAACAGATGTGTTGAATCATGTTTTTGTAAAAGAAGTACTTCATTACCAATAGCTTTTCTTAATTACCAATGGCTTTTCACAAGTGATGCTACTAAGGAAAACCAACATTATTTGAAGTAGATTTAGATTATACCATCAGTTAAATACCAAAACATAAACAAAAGTCAGTGACCGCCATTATTCAGTGGTACTGTCCACACTAGATGCAGGTGTTTAAGAGTGGTGAAGTATTCTTGAGCCAAGTGTTCCTGTCTCTCTCTAATTCTTTTACTTGACCAACTCACAGATTGTGAAACATTTATTGATTGAAAAGATTGTTGACTTGTTGACGTGTGATTTCACTAATTAGCTTATCTATCCAGCTGAAGAGTTTTGCTTCCACAAATATGTGGAAGAACTTCTACCTTCTGAAATTGCAGAGCACCCCTCTGATGGTTGTGATTTTGAGAGCCAAGTAGTCACTTTGAGTGTGGACACCTTGTCCTTCCTCATGCTTTTATGATAAATGAAGAGTTTAGATGCAAAACCCTCCAAAGTCCATATTCAAATATTCAAAAATGTTAAAAAAGTAGTTTTCATAATAGTTTCCAAGTAATCTCTATCAAACAGCAATTTGAATTTTATTTTCAAGTAAAAACAAATCAAAGGAAAACAATCCAGTTGAAGGTGGCCTGATTATAACATTTATCAAAATGATATGAATATATTTCTGTAAATTCATCACAAATGCACTTAGAGGTGTTTGCATCTGAGCTCTTCAAACATTAGACAGGTGTTTGCATCTGAGCTCTTCAAACATTAGACAGGTGTTTGTATCTGAGGCCTTCAAACGTTGGACAGGTGTTTGCATCTGAGCTCTTCACACGTTCCTAGACAGGTGTTTGCACCTGAGTGCTTCAAACGTTAGACAGGTGTTTGCATCTGAGCTCTTCAAATGTTAGACAGGTGTTTGCATATAAACTCTTCAAACGCTCCTAGACAGGTGTTTGCATATGAACTCTTCAAATGTTCCTAGACAGGTGTTTGCATCTGAGCTGTTCACACATTCCTAGACAGGTGTTTGCATCTAAGCTCTTCAAACATTAGACAGGTGTTTGCATCTGAGCTCTTCAAACATTACACAGGTGTTTGCATATGAACTCTTCAAACGCTCCTAGACAGGTGTTTGCATATGAACTCTTCAAATGTTCCTAGACAGGTGTTTGCACCTGAGCTGTTCAAATGTTAGACAGGTGTTTGCACCTGAGCTCTTCACATGTTCCTAGACAGGTGTTTGCACCTGAGCGCTTCAAACGTTCCTGGACAGGTGTTTGCATCTGAGCTCTTCAAATGTTATAGACAGGTGTTTGTATCTGAGCTCTTCACACATTCCTAGACAGGTGTTTGCACCTGAGCACTTCAAATGTTAGACAGGTGTTTGCACCTGAGCTCTTCAAACATTCCTAGACAGGTGTTTGCTCCTGAGCACTTCAAACGTTAGACATGTGTTTGCACCTGAGCTCTTCACACGTTCCTAGACAGGTGTTTGCACCTGAGCTCTTCAAACATTAGACAGTTGTTTGCATCTAAGCTCTTCAAACATTAGACAGGTGTTTGCATCTAAACTCTTCAAACGTTAGACAGGTGTTTGCATCTGAACTCTTCAACCATTATACAGGTGTTTGCACCTGAGCTCTTCAAACGTTCCTAGACAGGTGTTTCCATCTGAACTATTCAAACGTTAGACAGGTTTTGCATCTGAGCTTTTCAAAAGTTATACAGGTGTTTGCATCTAAGCTCTTCAAACATTAGACAGGTGTTTGCATCTGAGCTCTTCAAACGTTACACAGGTGTTTGCATATGAACTCTTCAAACGCTACAAGACGGGTGTTTGCATATGAACTCTTCAAATGTTCCTAGACAGGTGTTTGCACCTGAGCTGTTCAAATGTTAGACAGATGTTTGCATCTGAGCTCTTCAAACATTAGACAGGTGTTTGCACCTGAGCTCTTCACACATTCCTAGACAGGTGTTTGCATCTGAGCTCTTCAAACATTAGACAGGTGTCGGGCACTTACACCATGAGCAGCACAGCAGGCATGATGAGTCCAGGGTTGGAGGCGTAACTGAAGATGGTTCCCATGAAGTCGGGCAGGTCCCTATCTATTGTTTCGATCACTACGTCGTACATCTTCTCCTTACCACTGTCAGATCGAAACAAACGCACACACAGAAACGTACATGGGATAAGGCTTACAACAGAGTTACTGTAGAAGTGAAGAGCATACACACACACACTACTGGGCACAATTCCTATTACATGATGGGTTCAAACATGTTGATGATATCAACGCATAGGCTACTCTTCACAATCCATATACTACTGGGTTGTAAGATGTGACTTCTGGAAACACTTAAACCTTTAGGTTGATCATTTAAAGCCGGTGATAGGCTGAATGGATTCAAAAATGGTACAACTGAATTGTTTTGTGAGTTGACAAATGAGCCCATTAATTTCCCCAAATAAAGTGGAGTGTTCCTTTAAAAAAACGGCCAAGGAAGGAGTCAGTTTGATATTTAAAAAAAAAGCATAGAAGTGCACTCACCTGAAGGGCCCACAGTCAAAGGAGGGTGCGAGGGTCATGATGCTGTAGATGACGGGCATCAGGCTGAGGAAGAGCACGAGGAGAAGCAGCCCCATGTAGAAGTTGTTGGAGCCCGAGGCCTTGAAGACCCTGGCGTGGGGCACGTTGCAGCTCATCACGGCCCAGCACTGGTAGTACATGGAGCTGAGCAGCCGCAGCACGTTGATGCCCACCAGACCCGGTGCGTAGAACGCTCCCATCCTATGTATATGTACACAAATACACACAGACACATGCAGACATACACACACACACACACACACACACACACACACACACACACATTCACACACACAAACACACACCGGTACATACACACACACACACATACATACACACGTGCGCACACACGTGCACACACACACAAACACACACCAGTACATACACACACATTCTCACACACACACACACACACACACACACACACACACACACACACACACACACACACACACACACACACACAGTAATGTAGCTTCCAATGTACTTTCATGAAAATGTTGACACTGACTATGTATGCCTGTGATGTATGTCTATTCAGAAAGTTAATTTTATGAACTCGTCTCAAGCTTTTAAAGAAGAATGATACAAAAATGTAAATCTTCTCACCAGATCATTCCCTGGTTGAAAATGAGCCCAAGCACATTGCCACTGATGTCAAACTCTGCATACGATGGCTTCACAGACAAACACGCACATCCAAAAATAAACCCATTGGAGCACACAACCACACAGAAAACACACATGCCGACACACACACGCGCGCACATTCACACACAGAGACAGAAGGAAGAGAGAAAACATGGTAACTGTCAAGTTTGTTATTCAAAGTTTACATCCGAGCTGAAGGTGAAACACTTCCCGTTGTGACAGCCCTCCCACACTCTCTCTCTCTGTCTTTTTCCACTCCTCTTTCGCTCTCTCTGTAATTAAGTGCTTGCATGGTGTCGCGTGCCCCAGTGCCCCGGGGCTCAAGAAGTATCGCCTAACCCTACCAGATGTCACACTATCACACACCGCGTGTGGGAACGCGAACACAGGTCTAGAGTGACGAGTGCCACTCGAGTGCCGCTGAATTTAACTAGGGTGTGTTGGAACTAAGGAACTAAGACTCCGGCCATCGAGATTGAAGTTAAAGTTTTATCTGTGCGATAAAATGTTGAGACCTCTGCTGATGCTCATGATAGGATATGACGTGTCAGTGAAAGTCAGGTAGCCCGTCACATGTGGCAGTGGTGGCCTAGCGGTTACGGTATCGGACCTGTGACCTGTGACCTGTGCAGGTCCGAATCCCGGGTCGCCAGTAGCGCCACTGAGGTACCCTGAGCATGGTACCGTCCCCAAACACTGCTCCCTGGGCGCCGTTGTCATGGCTGCCCCCTGCTCACGTGTGTGTGATGGGTTGCAGAGGTGATGCAGAGGTGAATTTCGTGTGTGCTGTGCCGTGTGATCACAATGATAAAAATGAGACTTTCACTTTGATAGATGTTGACAGCAATTTAGCATGTCAACACGTAATCTTAAGGCACATCTAGTATGTGTGTGTGTGTGTATGTCTGAAGAGTCCCTGCTCAAGGAAACTGTTTTTAAGGCACATCTATCTCCGTGTGTGTGTGTGTGTGTGTGTGTGTGTGTGTGTGTGTGTGTGTGTGTGTGTGTGTGTGTGTGTGTGTGTGTGTGTGTGTGTGTGTGTGTGTGTGTGAAGTGTCACAGCTCAGGAAACTGGAACAGGAAACTGTTTTTAAGGCACATCATATATCTGTGTGTGTGTGTGTGTGTGTGTGTGTGTGTGTGTGTGTGTGTGTGTGTGTGTGTGTGTGTGTGTGTGTGTGTGTGTGTGTGTGTGTGTGTGTGTGTGTGTGTGTGTGTGTGTGTGTGTGTGTGTGTGTGTGTGTGTGTGTGAAGTGTCACAGCTCCAGGAAACTTATTCAAGGCACATATATCTTCTTTCACTGTTTCACTGTAATTGCACACAGTATAATCTGCTTACTACTGCACTATAACACTTAAAAGTACCAGAATACTTGAATCCCTGCTGTCAGGGATTGTACTGGACTCTGTGCAATGTGACTGTTGTGCAATTACATTGGACTCTGTACCATATGACTCATATATTCTCGCATATTCTGCACCTTGTTTGGTATTTTAAAATGTATATATTGTTTTATTTTTAAAATGTATATATTGTTTTATTTGTATATATTTCAATTCTACCTAGCTATTCTTATCTATTTCCATTCTTATTCGTATCTATTGCTTCCTCTTGTGCATCTGTGAGCTGTTCTGAATGCCATCTCACTATGCTTTGTATAGTGGCAATAAAGACTTCTGCTTCTACACCAGTAACACTTTATGTTATATATCTTTATGTATCATCATTCAACAGTTAGGTGCGGTTAAACTGTTTAGCAATTTCTGATTGAATGAGATACATTCTAAGCATCAGTAGGAGTGAGGATATCCCCCGTTATACCATGGGTGACTCTTCACAGTTAATAATCACTCTGCCAAAGACACAACGTAACTGTTAACACTTTACAACAACATTTCATTCCATCTAGTACATAAACAAGCGAGAGAGAGAAGTGGAAAAACGAAATCGTAAAATAACTTTACTGAAATAAAAACATTGAGGCGTTCGATACTTAGTCTTCCTTTTGTATAGCTGTCTATGTCTCTGTAACTGTTACTCCAAAGAGGGACTCACAAATCCAGCCTCCAGGTCCCAGCACCAGCAGTAGTTGAGAAAGCGCACAGTCACAGCCCTTAGGAAGTCCCCGACGAGGATGGTCAGGTAGGACACCTGGATGTCGGACACTGTGAGCTTCACAAACTCCTGCACAAAAAGTAAAATAAAAACAAACATTAAAAACTTGGATGAAAGCACATCATCAGCGTTATATGGTATGGTATGGTTTTATTTCATCTACTCTGAGCTTGATAATAGTCTCACTCTATGATGTAGTGGTAAAGAAAAAAGGAGGCTAAACTATATATGGAGTAGTAAAAGTGGTACATCTATTCATTAAGGTTGTCCATCACAAAAAGCAGGCAAGTAAATACTGTTTTATAATTCTAAAAGGGGAGTAAACAGCATGGACATGCATTTTCCCAATAATGGGCGACCCTAATTTTAAAGCCTTAATCCAACACAACCTGGTCCAAATTAGGCAGTTGTACCTATGTGTTAAATACAGGTAATTTCCCTAATTATTTCCTCTACTTGGCTTCCTCTGCTAAGAGTTCTGCTGATTAGAATCAGCTAATCTAGTGAAAGGCTGGAACAAGTACGCAGTAGTGGATTGTATCGTCTGAAGCCAGAGTGGCCATTCACTGCATTTACCCTGCAGTTAAGCCCTCTATCCCAGCCACCCCATAACATCACAACATTCACAGAGGTGTCCTGAGACTTCTTGAGGAAAATGACACTGACTATTCCAACGCCAGTCTCCCAGCACGGTCCCCTGATGACGTCGGCCGGGTCAATGTCTGGAGGAGGGATGTCGGTCGTAACGTTGTGATGCAAGGTGTAATTGTTGTAGTACTCGTTATATGCCCATAATGTGGCGTTCCTAATGTCTTTTTCCCTCTCCAGCTGAGGCACACGAATGTGAAAAACAAATACATACACGTTAATGGTGTTACAATTCACATTCAACTGAATCTTAGTTACTTTCATTAGAGTTCAATTGCTGAGTAAAGTTTTGTGTGAGTTTTGCTGTGTAGATTTTACATCACTAGTTATGAATTACTAGTGCTAACAGTAATCATAAAGCTGTTGTGTAGTGAGTGTTCTGGCGCATCATGCCTGCCGTGTGTTGGACAGCAGTGTATAAATGCGCTGTCTTGTTGTTATTGTAAAAACAGTGCTGACAGTAACACTCATAGTGTTGGAGTAGTAACGGCAGATGAAAACAAACAAACAAACAAACTGAAAAGGTTTATAGCAAATAAAGATTGCAATACCTTGGCCTGAACTTCATCAAACAAGGCAAAAAGGAAGGTGTAGAGGTTGCCCAAGAAGAGAGCAAAGATTCGGCCCAGCTGCCATTTCAGGGCTATCCGAGGGTGATAGTCCTCCAGCTCAGCGATAGTCTCAAACAGAGGTGGGCATGCCAAACCAAGGAGAGACATCACAAATTCCACCTGAGATAAAGAACGCTTGTTTACTGACAGCAAAAAACCAAAAAAAAACCAAAGGACTTGTAGAATGTAGACCTCTATCAAGGCATGCTCCATCTTCCAATAACGAAGAACCCTTTAAAAAAATCCTGGATCCAGACAGTGATCCCCATCACCAACAAAATCTAATGATTTCTAAATTGGCCCACTTCCAACCTTCCCCGAACATTTTGTGCAAAATTGCTAACTAACAAACAAACAGACAAACAAACGGTAGCAAAAATACGATCTCCTTGGCAGAGACAATCAAGAGGCCCTTTCACACTGCCAAATTTACCGGTAATTTCAGCTGACCCTACACTTTTTTGCGACACGGGGCGAGCGTGAACACGAGCCGAGGCGAGACGGGGCGCAGGGTGTGGTATGGTGACGTTTCACAACTGCCACCACCCACCGTCGGGACTTTTAAAATAGGGGAAACAGCTGAGCAGAACTACAAAAACACCAAGGAGTTCAGAGGCAAACTGCTAACTGTCTTTCAAAACATGCTGTTTATTTGGCCTAAATCATATATAACTCACCCAACGTGAGTTCGTAATTTGTTTTTTAATTTAGATGCTGTACATGTTTGTTGGTCAACAGCTTTATCATGTAGCCTAAATGTGCAAGGAATAATATCCCCAATTTCGGTGTTGTTTGGAATTGCATGATTTTGAATAAAAAAAAAATGTGAGTTCACTTCCTGTTACCCCGGTAGTTGTAGCATCATTTTAAACTCCGTGGTCGCGGGAAACATTTTTTTAGAAACACAAAACAATGACATGACAATGGAAACGGTAGGGTAAATGCTATGCCGAACATTTTATGTTAAATGAACAGCATATTTTGAGAGACAAATCATTGTGTTGTGTGCCTTTTAACCAGGAGAGTAAAATGTTTGAAAACTGTAGAGTGATGGTTGATGATAGCGCTACTGTTTTGTTAAGGAAACATATGTCCAGAGCGCATCCATCAATATATCTCCATATATTGTGAATATCCCAAAATATGTGACTGCAAATATCCCCACAAAGACCACTATCGCCCAGTGCATCTTCACCCT
>CM050217.1:7635000-7830000 GCA_027475355.1 Coilia nasus
TATGGCAGTAAGATGAAAGTAATTGCAATTTATATATACTGTATTCAGGATTAGAAAACGTACTGACCTCGGGGATAACTACAAGTCCAAACACGAATCCGAAGAGGATAAGATTCAGGCCGTACATCCATCGGAGGAAGATGAAATATGAGGCCACTGAGGATCCAAAGTGGCCTAAACAAAAGGAGAGAGAGACCCACATCACAATTGTGTAGTAATGTTCATATATTTAGTATGACAGAGAATGTGAGGTGATGTGTAAATGCCACACACTTTCAACTTCTTTTATCTTTCTCTCCCAAGGAATGCAGGCAGTCTTGAAGTTCTCAAAGTCTCTTTTGAACTTAATCCATTTCTGAAAAATAAATCATAAACGTTGATCTCTAGGCAGATGCTCTATCCAAAGGGGACATCTTATGCTTATCTATTGTAACTATTTCATAGAAACAACTTTTCTCACCTGCCTAGAAACACATTGTTGCAAATTCAGAAACACACTGTAGCAATTTCATTGTTGCAATTTCTCTTTTTTTTCTAGTTTAACGTAATATGATGTTACCATGTACAACACTGTAGTAGAATATGCCCATTTACAGTCTTTACTTTCATTTTCAATTGTGTAGTAGGAGTAATCAGAACATAACAGCAGAGTTCATCAATGAAAAGGCTTTCTGGACTAAGACTGAATGGCATTAGGTTTCAAAGCATAACAATATTACCAGCTGCTCAACACTGGAGGTCCATTTTTTGCGGTTGAAAGTCAACCCCATTTGTCATTGTGATCACCTGGCACATCACAGCACATACAATGAAATTCACCCTCTGCCTTTAACCCATCACACAAATGAGCAGGGGGCAGGCATGACAATGCCACCCAAGGAGCAGTGCGTGGTGATGGTACCCATGCTCAGAGTACCTCAGGAGGACTCGAACCTACAACCCTGCGGCCACAGGTTCCATACCTTAACCACTAGGCCACCACCATCCATGTTACCACATTTACAGAAATACTGTTTTTAATGAGCAAGTCAAGCAGCACTGTACCTTGGCCATCATAACTTTGAAGGCATACAGCCTCCTTCCTTTGCCTTTGCCCAGTGCTCCTTCGAACTTCTCCACGAACTGTTGGCACTCCCTAGGAACCAGGTGAAGACAGACAAATGACTAAAGGTGATGATACACGGGGCAACTTGTTCAGCAATGTTGCTGGGCAACAACATGATTGGCCCCTAATTTTCGGATGGGATGATCACCAAAAGTTGGCTCCTTCTGATCTAAGTTCACCTGATAAAAATATGTTGCCTAATATGAGAGATAAAGTGCCCAAATCACAACTGTTCGCATCGCTGCCCGGCAACATTGCTCAAAAAATTGCCCAGTGTATCATCATCTTAAAAGGGAGTGACACATTTATATGCAAATGCATGGCCCATGACCCATTGTCCCCAGAGACAAAGGTGACAGTGATGGATAAGCGCAGCTCCTAAGTGGAAATGCGACCTCCTCACCACTGGCTTTCACAATACTGAAACCTAAGAACGCAACTGAAGAACCGATCAGTCTTAAGTGCCTGTCAATGTTTCTGAAGTGCTTCATGTCAATATTTTCGGGGAAATGGCCATTTGTAAGTTTGATATATATTTACAAGCAATCTACTTATATCTATGCACAATAATATACATTAAGAATTTGTTATACACTAACTTAATGTATATTGTTTGCACATTTTGATGGCACACAGGTGGGTGGCCTTATCCCGCTTTCACAAATTCACAATAAAAAACCTCACTCACTCAAAGACGTGTCCCACGTTAAATCGGCTGACATAGGATAAGCAGTGCGTAACGGCATGCGTGGAGTACATCTAGGTCATGGCAGAGTCAAGGCAGGTCAGTCTTCTTTGGCCTCCAGCGATATGTCACCTGTAACCTATACCGCCTCACTGACCTGACGCCATGTTCCGACTACACATGTCCTTAAAGGGGACCTGTGGGGCCACTCCTATCTGAAGCCTATCACTCTTGCCCAGCGAAATGCCACCAAATGATCCTCCCTCCCTGTGATGGCATGCTGCCCTGGCACGTTATATTCTATTGGGTTTCTGGAGAGGACGTATTGGAGAGTGTCAAGAGCACGTATTCATTTTACAGCAGCATTGATGTTTTAAATGTCCTGATAAAAACTTAAGTGACCAAGTCACTGTATATTGCTTTGCTATCAAACTATTTGTGTAAAATTAGCATGAACCACAGTGCAAAGCAAGTGCACTGTGATCAGTTGTTTTCATATTTCAAAATAGTTACTAGCAGTGGGAAAACAGTTGCCAAGACGATGACAAAAGCAGTTAAGTTAAATAAGAGGCCAAAAGGAAGCCATTGGGAAGCTTTAATCAAGCAAAACAGAAGATCATCATGCCAACCATGCATAAATTAGTGATAGATATGAATATCGTCCATATACCAGAGAGTAAAGCCATAAAGATCTTTACAAGGCAGAGGACAAACACAAAACACACACTCCAGAAACCATAGAGAAAACTCAGATGGTGTGTAATGTGTACAGGTGGACGCCATGTTTTTACTTCAGCATGATTAGTCTCCTCTTCATGCGCCACGGCTTGTTCCGCAAAGTGGCGATCATCTTCTTCTTCTCCTCCACCTCCTCCTTCAAGGCCGCCATCTCGCCCTCTGACATCGATGAGTCCACTTCCTTCTCATCGTTAGACGAGCTGCCAGGAGAGAATGAGCAAGGGCATCAGAGGGCACCAGCAGGGGCAGCAGAGGGCACCAGCAGGGGCAGGTAGCAGGTAGAGAGGCCTTAGGGCAGATAGTGGAGTGGGAGGGGCAGCTTTGCAGGTGGCACGACCAGAGGAAGGCAGATGAGATGAGGTAGTAGATGCTTGTTTTGAAACGTGTACAGTACAAGGGGGCACTTCCAGCGCAACTGATGGAAGGCATAGTGAGTGAAGGTGGCATAAATGTAAAAGAGCAGCTATCAGCAGCACGGATAGCTGAAGAGCAAAACTCCGCTCAAGCAGCCCGAACATGAAATGAGGTAGAGAAGTCATTGACCACCAGTCAACGTACCAGGGTCATGCATTTCCACTGGTCAGCGGCAACATGTTACACGTATGGCTTGACAGTGTATGGCAAAGTAAACAGTTTACAGTTTACTTCACACTTTACAGTTTTACAAACATTTAGCTGGAGGTAGTGAGTATAAAATGTGCACAAATCTAAAAAAATAAAAATAAAACACTGGTGAAATGCACACATGGCTAAAACAAGTGTTCACTGAAAATGTTCTCACAGATTGTACAAATCTCAGATGTATCTCAAGCTTGCAAACAGAAAATGAAATTCAGCACAACAGATTGTGGGTCAGGACAACAGCACAACAAAGTGTGTGGGTCAGGGAGAAGACAGTGCCTGGTAAACCAGCCCCTCGTACTTTATTTCATTTTTTACAGAGGGTCTGGCCTTGCTGCATTGAGAAACGATTTCTTCCTGGAGGTGTGAACTCTGCTGAAGTTTAAAACAAGTGGCTCTGCCTTTACACAATTGCTAACGTCTGGTCATCACCTATGCAATTAGCCTACTTATGCACTACAATTCAAATGTACCACACGGAGTCAATGACACTCCCTCTGTTCACTGATTGGCTAGGATTTGCTCGGTCCTCATACATGAATTTCAATGGCAGCAAGGCCAGACCCTCTGTACAAAATGAAATGAAGTACGAGGGGCTGGTTCACCAGGCTAGTGTAGCCATACAGAAACTCAAAGAATACTGCACCTGCTGTCCTTTCCCTTCTTCTTGTCTTTGTCTTTTCCTTTGTCTTTTCCTTTGTCTTTTCCTCCTTTGTCTTTTCCTTTGTCTTTTCCTCCCTTGCCTCCTTTCTTGTCCTTGGCGTTCTGCTCCTCCTTCTCCTCCTTGCCTCCTTTCCCCCCTTTTCCGCCTTTCTTTCCTCCCTTCTTGTTCCCCTTCTCCTCCTCCTCGCTCTCCTCGTCGCTCTCCTCCTTTTTCTTCTTCTTGCCTCCTCTTCTGCCTCCCCTGCCTCGACCTTTCTTGCCCTCCTCCTCGCTCTCCTCTTCGCTGTCCTCCTTGGCTTTCTTCTTGCGATTTCTCTTCCTGGGAGCCTCCTCTTCTTCGCTCTCCTCCTCGTCACTCTCTGCCTGTTTCCTGCGAGCAGGTGGCTTGGCCTTTCGGCCTCTGGCTCTCCTGTTTCGCTGCTCTGAGGCAGAGAGAAGATCACAACAAATACAAAAAAACACATGAATGCACACAGCCTCTGGCTCTCCTGTTTTGCTCCTCTGAGGGAGAGAGAAGTTCACAATAGTAAAGGACAAAAAAACACATGAATGCACACAGCCTCTGGCTCTCCTGTTTTGCTCCTCTGAGGGAGAGAGAAGTTCACAATGGTAAAGAAAAAAAAACACTGAGCAATGTGTCTACAGTGTAAAGGCAAAGGGACTGTGCCTCACATTACTGGTAACACACTTTTGGTATAAACTGCATCATGAGACCAACAGCCAGTGCAGAATAATCCAGTTAAGAAAATTTAAAATGCCATTTGTACAAAGAGAAAACAACTCATAACGACCAAGTTTGCACCACACATATGCCGAAAATATATAAGCAAAAAAAAAAAAAAAAAAAAAAAAAACAGTATTACAGCTGAAATTTGCAAAGTGTAGGGACAAGGCTTACCATCTTCATCACTGTCCAACTCGGCATCTACCTCCATTCCCACTGTGGCAGGTACATAAATAAGAAAGTTTCAAATAAAAGAACCCAATTAGCCTCACACTGGAGTACAACACTTAATTCAGTTGTTGCAGGATCCTACTTTCTTTTTTCTTTCTTAAAGAATTAACAAATAGCCTACTTTTAATTCACACATGTGTAACCTAAAATATAGATATAACTCTAGAGTTTTCCTTTCAAAAACAAAGAAAGTAAAACTGTGAAAATTATGACCCACCATCTTCTACTGAAGTGTCATTTCTCTTGCGAGGCATTTTGAGTCAATCCGCTTCGAGGGGATGCTTCGTCCACCAGCGCTGGCATCCGAGTAACTGGTGGGTGTTCAGGGAACACCTCCTTCCCAGGTGCGCTTGTGCTTAGAATGCGGAGAGTTTCCTTGGCAACATAGATTGTGATCTGAAAGCTTGAGGTTGAGGGGGGGAAATCACTTCTGACAAAGATGCCAACACAAGTTAATAAAACATATTAATTTCTGGTAATATCTCACTTATGATATCCCAAGCCACGTAGCCTAGCGATTAGGTAAACCCAAATTTAGCTGTTAAATATCATTCAAATATTAGTAGAAATCGTCGCATAAAATGTTTCGTGATGCCATGTGTTATTTTTCCCAGGTTATGGCCTATAATGTAGGCTATTTTTAAACTGATAGATGTTGCTCTTAATTACTTAGTTGTCACATGTTGCCTGGCTTCAGTTATGCTGGCATAGCTTTTCTGGTCTGTTCAATAATTGAAAAGGAACTGGAGACACTGTTATGTTAGCAGTATACCTTACAATAACGTTCCTCCTGAAATAATGTCCTCATGACATTTAAGTCGGTTAGTGCCTCTTCGAAGAACCAGGCGTCTTAGCTTAACCGTGTATTTCTCTGTCTGCACCGGGCCTTTTCGTGGAAAGTTTGAGGTGAAGAGGCATAGACATACTATACATATGTACAGTATGTCTATGTGAAGAGGTGTTTTTCACCGTGGTGGACGTCGCACATTCAAATAGGAAAGCAACCAGGAGTCTCGAACATAAATTTAGTTTGGCGAAGCGGTGCTTGAAGGCGCACCTGAAACCGTGCGTTTAAAGGAAGCAACTTCTGTTCGAAGAAAAGAGCTATGAAAGATTTATCAAGTAAGCCCAAATTCATTGTTTCCCCCCCGTTTTTTTATTTACTGGCCTTCACTTTTTATATATATGTTGCCTACATCTTGCTCAAAACTATGTCAGTGCCATTATTAGGCTATGATACGCGAATAAACAACTGAAAATGCGTTTTCATTGTTGCGACGTTTGATGTCACAGCTGTTAACAGTTTTAAATAAATAATGTGTAGCAGCTTACACATCAGTATGTCAGCCCGGTAATTGAGAACTAAGCGGTCTCGGTCCCAGTAACAAAGGCAAATCATAGGGTTATTATCAAAACGTGAGTCTTCCACCATATGGCATTTGCTCTATTCAGTTGATCTTTTCCAGCAGGTCGTTTACCTTGTAACAGATGCAGGGTGTGCTAAGGTAAATATTTTTTTTAACGCACAATAGCAACATTTTCACTGCTGAACAGGCTGTAGGCTAAGAATTAACTATCCACTCCAGTTCCTGAAAGTGAAACATTTATGGAAAATACTTTGTTGCAAATTGCTAATTGCAAATGAAAAATAAGAAAAAAAGTTCTGTGGTATAATCTACAGTACAGCTCAGTTGTTTATAAAATTGAGAACTTCCTATCTAGGGGTCTCAAATGACTTAAATAAATTATTAATGATAAGCTGGTCATTAATTTTGTATTGGTATTGAAATGTTAATGAAACTGATGTGCCAAGTCTGTAATGAATAAATATCAGGGTGAAATCGTTTCTTGAAAGATGGCTACTCGCCTTTATGTGAAATTACTGTCCCCCCTTTTAATTTTGGGACCTCAAATTAATACTGTCCATCCAGGACATCTAGTTTTTTTAGGGTATGTTGTCAAGGAAATGCTTAGTCCTTTAAATGTCAGGGTGGCATGAAATTGTTTCTTGGAAGATGGCTGGTGGCCTTTATGTGAAAGGACTGTCCCTCCTTTCATTTTTGGAGGCTCCAGTTAATGCTGTCCATCCAGGACAACCCAGTCTGAAGGGTAAGCTGGCGAGGAAATGCCCAGTCTTATAAATCTAGCATGCATAGCATGGGTCGCTCTAATCCTTCCATTACCAAAGTGAAAACAAGGACTCGCTGCCAGACCCGTTGCTTAGGAAAATAATCCTCCCCGGAGACACTTGACACCCTATTGGACCGGGGTAGTTTTGAGAATAGTTTGCATTGAGATGACAGCGGTCACCTAATACTCTTTTCAGGGTGCACTGATTTGGTAAGAAGGACGGTGTAATGCTGAGAAGTGGTAGTACCTATGCCAAGAAATGAATCCGATGCTGTCTTTGTTCAGTTGTTGATATAGGTTTGGACCAGCCATGACTAAACTTTGTTGTACACAAACTGCATATAGACTAAGACAAATGTTTAAGGCGGGCACTGCAGTCTAAATTCAATGCACTGGATGGAGTTGTCTCTCATACCACCTCCTTCCAAGACTCAAGGTTCATGCAGGTTTAGATTGCAGGTTTAGAACACTTAACCTACTAAGACTAAGCACAGGAGCAAAACATTAAACTTTGATAATGGCAAGAGACAAGTCTTACTCTAAGTTTAAAAGCTAAAAGCTATCTCTCTACAGCGTGCTTACTATAAAACAATTAGTGTTGTTAACGCTATCAGTGTAAGCTACCTGCAAGGTTAGCTATGCAAAGTTGTCAAAACCGTGCCCAGTTTCCTGATTTGAGTTACACAGGATGTGATGTAAGGGATCCGAGGCGCTTGGGGATCATGCGTGGCAGGACCGTCATCTTCCCCGAGTCCACCTTACACCTGACCTTACACCTGAAAGAATGGTGTTCCTGCCCTTGAGCAAGGCATCTAACCCCACACTGCTCCAGGGACTGTAACTGAAACCCTGTAAATAACTGTAAGTCACTCTGGATAACAGTGTCAGCTAAGTGTAATGTAATGTAATGTAATGTTTCTCAGTTGTCATTGTGAGGCTTGACAGACAGGTCACTGGGGTTGTCAAGAAGGCTCCTACTCTCACCAACATTTCACTGACTATGCCCACGATGTCTCCAATAGGCTCAGGGGTGGATTCTAGCATCCTCCAACCACCAGACGTCTTACTGGAAGACCAGGTAGATATATTTCCTCTTGAGCCAAAACTATTGGCTGCTCCACTCTGCCACCCTTAGTTGGCAAGTCCCTTATGGCCTGGCGTAACGCTCAGTGCCCACCGATGCCCAGGTCCCTCATTAATCTCACAGTAGACACTGCAACACAGGCCCAACATACAACTTCCACAGGCCTCTGCTGCAAGCTCACCAAGGCACACCTCTGCTTTTTACTTCCAAAGGCTAATGTACAGCATCCTCCCAAGGAACAGTAAGCTCAGCAAGGTAAACTCTGTGCTGTGCATCGGACATCGGACCAGAGGACAGAGTCTGGCCTCTGTTTGTTGTCTCTGGTGGAACTGTAAGTCTATCCCCAAAAGGGGATTTAGTTGTTGGTCGGTTGGTTGGTGGAGTATCAAGGACATCCACGGTGGCTTAAATAAGGAAACTGATCCATCCTACTAGCCTTGATTGCCCACATACTCTTTCGGCTGATCGTGGGCTTTTCCACACTCCACACCATCCCTTGGCCCTGTTTAGCTTGTGACACAGCCCTGACACGTAAAGACTTTGGAATTCAGCTACCACCATCTCCCTCAAAAGGCCACTGCTTCAAACTATGCTATGGAGTTGGAATCAGCATGCTAATATGCAGGTCTCAATACCATATTGCTTAATTTTACAGATTATGTATACATACTTTCACATTCATTTCAGGTAAAAGCCTGTGTCCCTGCTGGAGCCTGATACAGGACTTAGTTGTGAAGTGTCATCAATGGTTTAAGCTATGAACTTAATGAACAGAGAGGGCTGTGAACAGAGAGGGCTGTTTAGATGCTGGTGACAAAATACTGAAATCACATACAAGGTCCATTGATTCGGTCACTAAATTGGATAAACTCTCCAGGAGTTAGCATATTTCTATTGAAAACAATTGATAGAAACAAAAATAAATGGTTAAAAAAGAGCTGGTATTTTGCTATGAACAGAAGTGACAGTGGTTCCCATGGGCCGCCTTCTGTTTGCGCGTGTAAAGGGTTAAATTGTTACAGAGTTGCAAATTTCCCCATTAAAGGACTAATAGAGGAAATAAACCAACCCGACACTAGTTAAGGTCACTAAAGGACACTAGTTAAGGTCACTAAAGTACTTTATACAACCTTTACAACTCGTATAATGACACTGTTACAGTAAGCCATGCTTGCCAGTTTAATTTGTATCCTATCTGGCAACATAAAACTGGGCAAAATGAAAATGCCCCCCTCCCCCATTACTGTTCAATAGCCTACAGTATCATTCAAACAATACTGTTGAAATAACAAACGTCCGTCTCATTCTCTCAGCCAACAATGAAGATACCGTCAGTATTCTACGTCACTGTCAATTCAACTCGGATTCGGGGTTAAACCTACAGAGGAATAAATGCAGCGCAGACAATTAAGACTAATGCATTTATTTATTCTGTTTTAACCTTGCGATAACCTGAAGAGTCATTTTCCCCAGTGATTTGATAAGAGCCATGGGCTAAGCTTGAGTTACATAGCTTGCGATCCTCCAATGTCGTTTGATTGGATTTGCCTGAAGGGCCTGTGGTGCAGCGTTATCGCATGGCGATAAAGAGATAGGTAGGAGGTCACTCGGTTTCACATTAAAAGTCACTTTTGGCCCCTTGGGTCCAATTGTATGTGACAAAAACGTCTATATCACCCCTCAAAGGAAGTCAGACATCTCCATTCCTCTGGGCCAATCTCAGTCTCCTGTCAGACTCTGGCCAATGTCTCTCCTTCAAATGGCACTTTAGTCAAAAGACTGCCCAGCCAACCAGTTCCAGCGTCATGTTTGGTAGCAAAAATGTCAAGTTCAACAATGTGAATCAATGTTTTTTCCCATATGAAAAGAATTTAGAAGCAAAAATGACATTTGGTCCATTTATTTTCCATCATTCTTGTAAATGGATGTGTGGATGCCTGGGTACTTTTGATGCTGGATGGTGTGGAAGCCCTGGCAGGTAACCTGACATACCAGGTCGTCGTGGGGTTGGGGACCGGTCAATGTGTCTGCGGGGGTCAGAGTGTCCACAATGACTCTTTGCTGGGTGTGCGGTGTGCCTGGTTTCTCTGTAATTAGTTCTGTTGTCTGTCTGTTGTCTGTTCTGCTGACTGCTGTCCAGCCGTCTGTCATCTAAGAGCATGTTTGAGAGGGAGAGAAAGAGAGAGAGAGACCATCTTTTGTTTCACTTCTCTTGGTTCCTAGCTGGCTTGATGTCTCTGGAGCTGGCAAATATTTTGTGTTCCTGAGAGCTAAATAATGAATTGAGTCTCTAAATGGTCTGTAAGCCCTAACACATTAACAGTGTCTAATTAAAAAAAGACAATACTTTACTATAAGACAATACTTTACTATAAGACAATACTTCACACTTTGCTACTTTGCTACTTCCATTCTGCACCCTTGTGTCCTTGCTGTTTAGTTTCACTGTACAGGCAACTGTACAATGACAATAAAGATGTTGAAGTCTTTAAATCTAAATGTCTCCTCTGTTACATAATTTAGTTTGTGTGTAAGGTCCTGTTCATACCCTGTTTTGAAGCATTGTTGTTGCTCTGCTGCTGCTGTAGTAGTGACACTGCATTTCTGGCCTCCTCCAGGTCATTAGCTGCTTTAAGTGCAGCTGTCTTATTCTTCTTTTTGTTTTCTTCATTTTGCTAAAGTGTAACACAAATGCACACACACACAAAACACACACACACACACACACACACACACACACACACACACACACACACACACACACACACACACACACACACACACACAATAGATGTAGATGAAAATGACTAAGATTACTAAAATAAATGCCACTGTATTCATAGTGCAGTAACAGTCAGATGTCTTGTGTAGAGAATGTTGTGTGGTTTTACTGCCACCCAGTGGACAACATTTGTTACTACACGTAGTACTGATGGTCAAAATGAGTAGGAATTATAAACCATCATAGAAAATGATGTATGTATCTAGAATAATATTATTTGCAATGTGAATGCATACATACATACAAAATAAAATATCTTACTGTCTGAAGTTTCTTCTTAAGGTCCAGGTTGGCCTGTTTGTATGACTTAGATGTAGAGTTGAGGTAGTATATTGCTAATCTAAAGACACAAAAAGTACATCATGTTTTGAACTTTTGCAAAAATGCCTGCCTTTAAAACATATCACAGTGTTGGGAGAATCATAGTAAAGTATAACACCAGTGAGTACACAAATGAACTAAAAACCACAGAAAATCGCTTAATCCCTAGTGCCCCAAACACATGTCCACTTACACCATGAGCAGGATGAATGGAAGGACCAGCCCAGGGTTAGACGCATAGCTAAACACCTTCCCAAACCAAGCTGGAAAATCTGTCTCCAGGGTTTCCTGGATCACGTCAAACATACGGCTTTTCCCACTGAAACACCCAATCAGGAAGAGGACATATTTATGCACATGGACACCCATAACCTGCTTTGTGCTGGGCAGAGGTCTTTTCAAAGCAGTGCCTTCTAACCAGTAGTTTTAGACATTCGTAAAGCAGCACTGCAGCTTTGTACTTTGTGGTGTGCTGTTTCTCGACGGAGCTCCCCCTAGTGTCTACAAGTAAATTAACACTCTCATGAAAAAAATCGACCGTTTTAACTTCCCTTCACCCTGAGCATGTGTTTTCAACTTAACTGATCAGAGTTATCGGCAAATGCAAACTTTGTCATGTTTGAGACTTGAGCGAGTCTGAGAGTGTGTATTCTGTCCACAGACAACGGGGATAGTTGAGAAAGTCTTCATTTACCCAGTAATGACTCATTAAAGCATCTACTGATTTATGAAGATGATTAACTCCCAATAGTTAATAAAAGTGTCACAGTGCTTATTCTAGTTCTTCAACTATGCTCCGCCCAAACACTGAAATACAATGCACTGCCTTAAAAGATTATTCACACTCATTCAAGTATCCATGAGTACCTTCTCAAAGAGGGGTGTGCGTGACACTTTTTAAAGGCACTGTAAAGACACTCTCCCTCACCTGAAGGGGCCGCAGTCGAAGGAGGGGGGTATGGAGACGATGGTGTAGATGGCGGGCAGGGTGGACAGGAAGAGGATGACGAGCAGCATGGCCATGTAGAAGTTGTTGGAGCCGGAGGCCTTGAAGACGCGCTCCTGCGGCACGTTGCAGCACATGACGGCCCAGCACTGCAGGTACATGGACACGTGTAGCCGCAGCAGGTTCAGGGCCGGCAGACAGGGGGCGTAAAACGCTCCCATCCTGGACATCATGGGAGACGGAGGGTGGACAGAGAGATAGAGACAGAGAGAGAAAGAGAGAGATAGAGAGAGAGAGAGAGAGAAAGAGAGAAAGACAGAGAGACACAGAGATAGAGACAGGGAGCAAGAGACAGACGGAGAGAGAGAAAGAGAGAGAGAGAGACAGAGGTAGTGAGAGAGAGAGAGAAAGAAGGGAGGACAAGATGAAGAGGGGAACGCAAGAGAGGTGGTGATTAAAAGCTAATTTGGTTCCATGATGTGCTCTTAATAAATATCAGCAGTCCTCTGTGGTCTTCATGGTGGATACAAAATCTGTAGTTAGATTTGTTTAATCAAAAAGACAAAGTGCATTCTTTCAAACCATGTTATAGGAACAAGCCCCTTACCAGATCATTCCCTGATTGAAAATTAACCCCAGCACATTTCCGCTGACATCAAACTCTGAATAGGATGGCTTAAACACAGGAGAAGAGTGCCAGGTAAACAACAACAACAACAATAATAATACTAAAAACAATTTTTATTTCTAACACACTTTTCATAGAGTATATAGAGCATATAGTAGCCCTGTAAAGAAGTAGTAATGAGCTCACTGGTAACATGGAGCCACTCACAAAGACATACTCCACTTCCCAGCACAGAAGTTATTCAGCATTGGCCTGATACAGTAGTTGATTGATTGATTCAATTGATTACTGCAATATTTCTGATGAGAACATCACAATACTCACTACAAAAATATAACATTCATTATGAGGACAAGGTGTCATAATGAGCTTAATGGCAAGATGGAGCCACTCACAAAGCCGTACTCGAGGTCCCAGCACCAACAGTAGTTGAGGAAGCGCACGATGAGGGCCCTGAGGAAGTCCCCGATCAGCAGGGTCACGTACGTGGTCATGGTGTCAGAGATGATGAGGCGCACAAACTCCTAACACAGAGCACAGGACGGACAGGCAGCATTACTCGTCAAGGGCAATCCCACGATCAGGGGTGCTGCTAGAAACTTTGGGCCCCACCCCACCCCAACCATGCCATAGCCCTCTGTGGGCCCCTGTGAAGCTCTGGGCCCCCTGAAAGAAAATAACTTTGGGTCCACTTCTTTAAATGAAAAGGCACCACAAATACAAAAGATAGCAATGAATCTATATAGCTTCACATTCTTTGGTTGAGTTAACCTTAGGGCACTTCAAGATGAAGTCAATCATGTGGGAAGAAATGTCCATATGTATACTTGTGGTGCACATAGAGCTGATACTATATCCTGAAATACATGTAAAGACCTGTGACGCTGACTGGTAGGAACCCTATCGTGTGACTGACTATGAGTAACTGCACTGACGTGTAACATCACAGTGTGGTTTGCCAGCTGCACTGCAGAAGACAGGAAGAAGCTACAGAGGGTGCTGAGGTCAGCTAAGAGACTTGTTGGCCACCCCCTCCCTGCGGTGGCTGACCTCTACAAGTCCCGCTGCTTCAACAGAGCGAAAGCTATAGGCAAGGACAGCTCACATCCGTATCACCACTACTTTAACCTGCTGCCCTCCAGGAGGCGCTACAGGAGCATTCAGTCCAGGACAAACAGACTGCAAAACAGCCCCAGGTCAACAGCCTTACTGAACTCTTACATGCACTAAACGCCCCACCCCCACCCCCCATCTCAGGCCTTTAATACTGCTTATACTTATATTTATATAGAAATATGTATATCTGTATATGTACAATTGTATATGTTATATATTTATTTTATTATTAGTATTATTATTTTTATAGTCTTTTTTTATTTGCACCAAACAATAACTTTAATTTCATTGTGCTTATACAGTGACAGTATGTTCTGATTCTGACTAGCACATATGACAGGTGTCCTTACCTGGCCCACCATGGTTTCCCAGCAGGGCCCCCGGGGGACATCAGCTGGGTCAACAGTGATGGAGGAGAGTGTGACGTTGTCTCCTATCGTCCCATTGTACAGGCTGGCCTGCCATGCGGTCATGTTGAATTTGACTGTCTCCTCTTCTTTCCTCTGTAATTGCAAGTCCCATTAAAGAAGAAACATGTTTTATCTTTCCACTCCTCTTTTGCCATAGCCTGGTAAACCAGCCCCACGTACTTCATTTCATTTTGTACAGAGGGTCTGGAGTCGCTGTTTTTGAAATTCATGTATGCGGACCGAGCAAATCCTAGACAATCGGCGAACAGAGGGAGTGTTCATGAGCGATGACGTTGACTTTGTGTGCTACATTCGAATTGTACTGCTTAGGCAGGCTAATTGCATACATGATGACCAGATGTTAGCGATTGGGTAAAGGCAGAGTTCACACTTCCAGGAAGAAATCGTTTCTCAAAGCAGCAACACCAGACCTTCTGTACAAAATGAAATGAGGTACGAGGGACTGGTGTACCAGGCTACTTTTTCCATGGGACAGCCTGTAATGTAATTTAAACAGTGGAAAAAAAGAAGCAAGGCACACCAAAGTATGCTTATGAGATGCTGACTACTTGTGTAAAAAAGATGCCACACATTCTGGCTATGCATACTGATTGTATTTTTCATTTCAAGCAATGATGTTTCAAATCAGTATAGGGGGCCAAAGTGGGGCACCTTTATTTTTTTAAACAGATATGAACCCAGCATGCTGAATGTCAATACTTCTGTACAACCTAAAACTAGCACACTGAGTTTTGATTAACAGTCACTGGCATCACCGGGGCCTCTTCATTCTAACGCAAATTATACTTGGGGAAACAACAAATTCTCATGTACTACTCATATACTGACTGTCTCTACTGATGTAAGTAATGTTTACAAAGTTTTATTTCAAGGAACATGTAATTGACCTTTTTTTCTCAGATAAATAATCCATATCTGAAACCTGTCTAGGGTATTCAAAAGCAAACTATTAGCTATAAGTATATTTGTGGATACCAAACATATCTTCTTAGTTTTGACTGCATAGGTTGTTGTTCTCCTTATGTAGTTGGACTTACTTTGAGGTTGATTTCGTCCATGAGGGCGATAATAAAGGTGTAGAGGTTTCCCAGGAAGAGGGCGAAGATGCGGCCCAGCTGCCACTGGAGGGCGATGCGAGGATGGTAGTTCTCCAGAGAGCTGATGACATCAAACAACATCGGACAGAACATTCCCAGCAGAGACATCACCATGTTCACCTAAAACAGCCCCTCAGTACAAACACATACACACACACACACACACACACACATACACACACACACACGCACACACGCGCACACACACACACACACACACACACACACACACACACACACACACACACACACTCACACACACACACACACACACACACACACAAAAATGATAGTGTTTTTTTTTTTAAGAAAACATACAAAAACATAATGTAGTCCACGTGGGTGCAATTCAGACGGTGTCCATTAGTTACTGTATGTTACAGTCTCTTTTCTTCTAACTTTTGTCAGTTATCTGTTTATTGGTACATATTTATTTGCACATATTGCAATAGCACATGTTCCTCTCTTGGCTGACACATACAATCACTCAGTGGAATTAAACGCAATCATTCCACTGATTCACCCCTTTTCTCAGCCTTGACACTCAAACGTTCTTAGAGAATCTTACTTCATTTCTTTCCCACCACCCGTAGTTCTCAAGGCCGTCGAGAGCAAACTTTTGAGACCTCCTCACGACAAAGTAGATCAGGTAGCCACTTCCTGCCAAGCAGCACAGCACCAGGAAATTGGCCAGCACCCTCAGGAAGCGGGTCAGGTGGATGTTGTCATCCTTCCTGCTCTCCTGCTCCTCCACAATGGCCTCCTGTGACCATGCAACCACATCACCAGCAGCATCAGACAATGAGCAGAGAGCTTTATGCTCCACAGCATGGCGGCACACAGACAGCGGTGTCAATACTGGCTCTACAAAGTAAAAACAAGTGCAATCAGAGATGGCAACCTGGTCCCCCATATGGGCGAACAGCCACACACACACACACACACACACACACACACACACACACACACACACACACACACACACACACACACACACACACACACAGACACACACACAGATGAACAGGGTCATTGCAATACCTGGTCAATCCCTTCGGGGACCAGGTATTAAAAAGAACCTGCCACATATTTGACTCAACCATTTTTTAACCAGTTGGTCCTAATGAGCGCACACATGATAAAACAGGTAGACTGGGTAGTTTAGCGGTCACCCTACCGCTGGTGGAACAACTCACCTTAAATGAAAAAAAACGTAACTACAACATTATAACATAACTACAACATCACAGAGACTCTTTAGTAACACATTACAACTTGGTCATTGCCATTCTCTGTAACAACAAAATTACAATAGGGGGTGGGGGGGGAGGGGGTGACTTCTTGAAGCTGGCATTGACATCTCTGCATAGGAACACTGACCAAAGCAGAAAGCACTCACAGTACTCTCACACAAATCACTAGGTATAGATATCACAGGAGGAGGGTGCTTAGTGACAGCTAACTTTTAAGTTGAATTCCTTTATTAGTGCGTCAATGGGGAAGCGTACAACTCTGCATGTAACCCATCACACACATGAGCAGAGGGCGTCCAAGGAGTAGTGTGTGGGGACGGTACCATACTAAGGCACCTCAGTGGATTCAAACCTGTGACCCTCCGATCATAGGTCCGTTACCTTAACTGCCAGGCCACCACTGCCCCACCACTGCCCCACCACTACACCATTTGCCTCCTGTGTAGGGTAGTGCTCACCTTAAAACTGGTTGTGATGGAGGCAAACTTATTGTCTGCGGTTTCTGGGTTGCCGATGAGGTAGTCCCAGCTGGTGAAGAGCTTCCAGCTGAAGTTGTAGTTGGTCTCATCTCCACCACCTTGCTCATTGGCATTGCGAGCCATCCTATTAGAGTTCAGAAAGGACACAAATGCTAAGGACAAAGTTCTTCCCAATTCAATCCAGACAGACATCAGTTAAAAACATCACTTAAAAACTGCCTTTTTGCTTGGTTTATTGTTAGGGGGTTGTAATTTGATGTCTGCTACTTCATAACATTTAATGGTTTGTATAGAAACATAACCAGCTACGTTTCATCTACTCTACTTCTCCCTGCTCATTTTAATGTTCATGCTGATGCATTTATGTAGGAGATGTTTTTATCTAAAACAACTTTTACCAGTATAACAGACATTTGAGTTCTGAAATTACATTTTCTATTCCCATTGTTTACTGTTACCAAAACCACAGTATGTCTCTAGGCAACAGACACCTACGTCCTTATGACCACCATGTAGCTGTAGGCCACAATGCCAACCCCAACCAGGAAGTAGGAGAGAGGCAAGCGGAACTTCAGCCAGCCAATGGTGCGCTGGTTGTTGTAGTAGCCATAGAAGAGCACCGAGTATTTGGCATATCCCTGAAGGACAATAAATTAAAAGTCAGCGTATTTCAGCGCTTTCATATCAGTGTAACAGAGACTATGCATATATAATTTCAATATGTTTCATGTTGCTGTGAAATGGGTTATGGTTACATGCATTTTCTTAAACTGAAAGCAATATTGAATGATGTTTAGAATTTTAAATTCTGCTTTTTGACTCAATGTTGGTGTTATGTAACAGATGGACAAAGATGTCACAGTACTAAAGCATGGATGTCATTGTGGTTGGTTAATATTTGTAGACTAATTCATTTAATAGTACAGAACGCAGCCCTTAGGTAAACGTAGATTGTTGCAGCTTTAAAATAAGTTACAGGAATGGACATTTGCCTATGTGGGTGTGTATGTGAATGTGTGCTTGCTCCTGTGTACATGTCCACTGCCACAGCTTTGAATTCGGGGAAGGTGATGGACAGATGCTTGTGTGTGGTGTGAGTGTGTACTGTATGTAGTTGAATGAATGTGTGCTTGCATGTGTTGGTAGCTACGTACACACAGCAGCAGCAGAACACAAACTAACCCCAAAATCCCACAACACAGCAAAGTCCATGGCGCCTGCTTCGTCCGCTCTGGGCACCGTCTTCCTGGGAATGCTTCCATACGGCCGCCCCATGAGCGCCTGGACAATGACAAAACTATACCATTCATTTTGAATAACTTGTCACAGAGGGTGAGGACAAGTCTGAAATCATGGCAAGGCAAGGCCAGGAGAGGTTATTTGGTATAGGCCATTTCATATACAGAGACAGTTAATTGTGCTATACAAACATAAAATCGAAGAACAGTAAATATGAAAAAGGCATAAAGCATAAAAGGCTAAAAAAGAAAAAAGAGAAATAACCACAAGGACAAAATAATACTGTGAATGATAATAAAATAAAGGCACAAAAGATAAAACTAAAACAGTATAAAGTCTTGGATATGTAAGGTACTGTATGGTGTAAACAATGTACTTAACTAGGTCATGCCAGGCATGTATATAATATGCAATGTATAGTATGTCACCTCTGGTACCATGACCAGGCCAAAGGTCAGTCCGAAGAGAATCATATTAACACCATACATCCATCGGAGGAAGATGAAGTAGGACGCCACTGAGGACCCAAAATGACCTGTAGCAAAGAGAAGACACCAGGCTGCATGTTTTAGAGGGACACTCGCAGGGGCGCTGCTTAAAATCGTGGGCCCCCTGAAAGAGAATCATTTTGGGCCCCCACCCCAACCTTATCATTGTCCTCTGTGGGCCCTTATCTACCCCCCCCCCCCCCCCCCCCCCCCCTTGGGGGCACCCCTGGACAAACGAAAGCATAAAAACCTTTTTATATAATGTTAATTAGTCACTAAAGATGCTAAAAGGCTGTGAAGCAATTAATCATAAAGATGAAGAGAAGTCTTACTTTCAATGTCTTTAATCTTCATCTCCCAGGGTATGCATGCTGTCTTGAAGTTCTCAAAGTCCCGCTGAAACTTCATCCATTTCTGTCATACAGAACAGAGGAACCATACATGTATGCTTCAGCTATGAAAACAGATTGTATTGATACAATTACAGTAATATTTTATGATGTCATGAATAAACATGAATACATGTATTGAGTTATAAATGTGAAGTTGTAATTGGGGGCAGCCTGGGACAACTAACATCACTATATTTATGCTTGCATTATTCTTCCACAGAGCTTGTACATTACCTTTCGCATCATGACCTTGTAGGCATACAGCTTGCGACCCCTTCCTTTTCCAAGAGCACCCTCGTATTTCTCCACAAACTCCTGGGATTCCCTGACAGAGGCACACACATAATGCCACCCACACACACATACGCACATATACACATCATTATCGTCACCATCATCGTCACCATCATCATACGCGAAAGATGGCCAAGTCAGACCTGGACAGGTTTATATATTTATATATATGTTTATGTATCTCCTATGTTTATGTATCTCCTTGTGTGTATGTGTGTAGTCTGCTTACTCTGTGTTTCTCTACACCTCTGTTAGCTTATTATGTCCTCCTTTTGTAAGTCGCTTTGATAAAAGTGTCTGCTAAGTTTAATGTAATATAATGTAATGTAATGTAAGTGGGCTGAGTACCTGAGGGTTTGCAGTTTCTTCTTCATGGCCCAGGGCTTTGCTCTGATAGTGCCGATCAGCTTCTTCCTCTCGTCCACAGCCTCCTTCAGCTTCTCCAGCTCCTCTGGAGTCAACGTCCCCAACACCGCCTCCGTCCCCTCTTCACCATCATCACCATCCTCTTCCTCTGATGACTCCTCCTCTTCTGAGGAGTCAGAGGACTCAGAGCTGCTGGTGTTAACATGTAGCAGCCGCATAGTGTAATTAGTGACTGAAATTTAAATTTGACTCTATAATTTTAAAATGTAATTTTGTCTCTGAATTTTGATGAGCAATGGGTAGAGCAAAAGCACTGAGGTTCTGAACCTGTACTTTTTATACAATTGAAACATTTAATTATGTGTTGTGTGATGAATGTATATTTTAATGTTATGGAAGCTAATGCTATATAAACACTCACTCAGACTTACCTAGTTTCAACTTTCACCTTTCTTTTTTTTCTCCCTTTGTCCATCTTCTCTGGTTCATCTTCCTCTTTCTTCTTGGTTTTCCTCTGACTGGGTTTCATGTGCTTCTCTGCTTTAGAAGGTCTTTGTCTCTTGTGATTGCTGTTCTCTTCCTCCTTCTCCTCTTTGAGATGCTTTTTGGTTTTCCTATTCCCCCTTGTTTTCCTCTGTTTCTGGACCTCTCTGTCCACCTCTTCGCCACCCCCATCCACTGGTGCTTTTTCTTCCTCCTTACCTCTGCGTCTCCTGCCTTTTCTGCCCCTCTGCTCTTCCTCTGGTTGCCCTCGTACGTTATTTCCTGCCTTACCATTACTCTCTCCATTCTTTGCGCTTCTCTTTTTCTCTCTCTCTTTTCTCTCCCTTGTCTTTTTCTCCTTTGGTCTTCTTCTTTTCTCTTCTCTGTCTGTATCCCGATAGTAATTGCTGTCGTCATCCTCAAACTCTGCATCGGAAAATAATCTACATTGTTCATAAATTAAAACACTGTGGTTGTTATCCATTTGTCTTTGTGCACTATGAAATATGTTTATCACCCATAATGTAGAGACTGGAGTAAGCCTTATACTACACTATCAGAAATGGAATAAAACAGCATCTTGCCGACTGTTAGAATTTGTCATAATTGTCCACATATCCTGTAGATTTTATGCTTTTTGATTAGAGTAACTTTTTTCCTTTCTTTACTTTCAATTGTAAGAAAAACTTAATTGACTTTTTCTCATTTTCTATTTTTTTCTTTCAACTCTCCCTCCATTTATTTAAAATACTACTCTTTTTTTAAAGAAACAAATGGCACTTATAGCTTCTGCAAATTTGACTGTGTCAGGTGTCAGAACATATTAACAGCGTAGCATATTAAACAAATTGACAAAACAATAAGGAATGTCAGAGACGTACCTGTATTTACCTCAAGGCTAACTGCAATTACAAAGGAAAACAAGAAAGATAGTGATACACCTCCCGGTACACATATGTAGCTAATATGTCATGGTTGGTATGACTGGCCAGTGTGCAAAAGCGAAAGGGTCCATGTAGCTTAGCGTCATTCGTAACTGAATCTGTATGTGATGCCCGGGTCATTACACATGCAGAAATGTCTTTACAAAGGGCACAAAGGGAGCTTTGATGAGATATCTCTGTGTCAGCCTGGACAAAGATGGTTAGGGGAGCGGAGAGGATGCCGAGAGGGCCATAGGTCAACTGTTAAATTGGATTTCTAACTCACCACTTACAAACTCTACAAAGTGGTGCCATTGAAGTTCAGCCATAAAACTTAATGAGCAAATGTTCCATAAAAGCAACAGTATCTCCCCAAAATATATGACAGATCAGTTTAAATACATAAATGACGAAATGAAGGCCTCTGGGTATTTGTTGTAATTTTTTAAAGACAATAAACACATTTTGGTGTTTGATATATTTAAACTTCTTTGTAGGACACACTAATGCCATGATCAGACTGCATATTTGTGCTGTGTTGTGTCGGTGTCTATCACACACATACAGTAACTAAGTTATTGGACCCTCATAATACAAGCCTAGCAATTCTTTCTGTTGACATACGCCATAATTATATGAGAATGCCTTAACTGATGCGCATATTAAATTCAATTTCAAAACTCTGGAAGGCATGTTATCTAGAGCACACAAATCCTTAAAATCTCCATCAATTTTTTCACGAAAAAACACATAGTCAAATGAGGAAATACATAGCTGTAGTACATCAACCTACATCAGCATAAATACCACAATCAATAACATTTGAAAATGCAATGTATGATCTATTATAATGCCTCACCATCGCTCTCCGAGGCGACAAGCTTGTCCCGAGGCATCCTCCGTCCCCCTGCAGCCCAGCAGCAGCACTGGGGGTCACAGGCACAGCCCGGACCCTGGGCTGACCCGAGCCCGCCCAGTGAAGAGCCTCGCGCATGAGGAGTTCACTTTTTAAACAGCTATTCAGCAACCTCGCACGGGAACAATAACAGCCCCGAAACTCTAGAGCCACTCAATTTCTCTTCCTTTAATTATTCAGCACAGTTATGACTCTCCCTCTCACTCTCTATTTTAAGGAGAGGGGTTCGCTAAGTTACTTGGCCAAAGAAAGGCAGGGGCGCAATGGGGTGGGAGGGGGGGTTGATGAATTTGTATGAGAGGTGATGATGGGTATGCGTGAAAAACAATGTGATGGTGAACAAGCAGGGCTGCCGTGCTCGAGCCACAGCATCAAACAAATTTTTAACAAGCTTTTCTTTAAAGTTTTCCACATTCCCACATCATTCCTTTGAGTAACCACCTATAGAGTATTGTATGTAATATGTTGACAAGTAGTGTTTTAATATGACTTATCTTACATAGATCAAGCATGCTTTACAATTATCAGACAACATCATAATAAGTTGTGAGAGTGACTGAAGATTTTCACAGAAAACCTATATGACTGCAACGGATTCAGGTTAACCCATCACGCCCAAAAATGTAAAATGTCATATAACATGGGGTCATGTGAATGTAGCTCTCTTCCAATTGCTCCTCCTGCTTCACAAGTGTAAACAACTGCAGATGAAGTAGATTTATATGTAAATCAAAACTATAGTTGAAACTGATGGGAGATGCTGAAACAGTGTGAAGCTGGACAGGTGAAATGAGATAATGTGGGTCTTGGTATTGTTGTATCATCATGGTAGGCATGGTGACAATGCCCACACAGTTGAAATATGACTTTGGACCACCAGATGGCGATGTGTCCTTAAGGCTGTGTGCTTGGCAGCCGACAGGCAGGGAGGAGACCCTCGGTGAGCAAATGAAAGCCCACAAGAGGCCCTGAGCTGACAGGCCGGAGGATTTACACGCTGTGATCTCTCAGCAATCAGGAGAGCCAGACTGCATTAGTCCTCTGGACTGGAACGTGCTGACGTCGGATCAAGCACAGCCTGCAGTGTGTGTGTGTGTGTGTATATGAAGGTGTGCAGGCCTGTTAGATAGGCAAGCATGTATATACACATGCTTGAGTGTGAGGGAATGTGTGTTTGTGTATGTGTGGCCACATGCACGTACATGCACACATCTGTGTTTGTTTATAAATACTTGTGTGTGTGTGTGTGTGTGTGTGTTAATGTGTGTGTGTGTGTGTGTGTGTGTGTGTGTGTGTGTGTGTGTGTTAATGTGTGTGCTTGCATGTGAGTGAGAGTAGCAGTGGATTGTTTTCCTCTTCTAAAGTTAGCTGAAGCAATATGCTCCTTCTGCAGAGAGGCCATCAGTGCAACCTGAAACCTTCCAGTGCCTCTAGTTTCTGCAACCACACCTTACACACACACACAAACACTCATATACACACACACATTTGAACACTTTTATCACCTCTTGGCTAAGTACACTGTAGTGGTCAATATAGGCTTGTAGTGTAACCAGCATATGTTTTGCTTGTCTGTCACTTTCTGCAGGTAGTAAACAGAGGTCTTACCTAAAAGACCTGTGTGCTACACGTATGCTACAGAAGATTACATATGAACAGAAAAGCTTTAAAGTAAGTGTACTGTGGCGTTTTACAGAAAATAGCCAATATTAGCTCAGCTACACTATCTTAAATGTAAACTGTAACCTAATGTACTTCATCTTGCACAATCATTATTTTTTCCCTGGATTTACATCAGCCAATGTTCAAATCCCTCCTTAGATCTGGTAACAACAACACACATGTGGCAATATTACCAGTAAGTGCTCCACTCTGATACTCTAACTATACACAATGTGCTAATAATACACAGCAGCTCTTAGTGTCAGAGCAACAATGATATTAGACCTTCATCCTTTTTAGACTGAAAGAAGTCCATAACCAGTGATCGCACCCAGGACATTTTTCTTTATTTTCAATGGTTGTGCCAGTGTGAATTAAAAAAAAAGAAACAAAAAGAAAGAATCAAACAAAAAAACAAACAAACAGAAATTGATAATCATTCACCCCAAGCATAACACCTCTGTTCTTGAAATTTATACATGGTCTTTGATGCTTTAGCCTGTCCTCCACACACAAGTAATGAACTCAATGAGACTGAACAAAATGCCTGCAATCGACACAACATTGAGTCACCAAGCTAATACGTGTTGTTATTGCCTGTCTACCTCTGACAACAAGCAGGCCCTGGAGCTAAACACAAGGCGAAAACATGAATCTGACCTGTGTTCCTCCTCAGCACACCTGGGCACAGGTAAGCAGGGGGTAGCAGGTGTGTCTGCTCCTCCCCACCCCACCACCCATTATCCTTCCCAGCCATGGAACACTCTGAGCTGTTTTGACTCCTCGGGTGCTTGGAACCTGCGGTACATACTGCATGTGTCATGTGGGACTGTGAGGCAAGCGTGTGATTTGAGGGTGTTTACGGCAGGCCGGTGATCTTAGGTGTACATGTGGCAACCTCATGTGAGCTGCGTGTCAGTACAACTGAAAGGCGTGTGAGAAGCCTTACTACGGGGAAGTGCGGCTGACTAAAGGTGGAACTGCACACGTGAGGGGGAAAAAAAAACATGATAAGAGGTCACACAGGTTTGGAGAGGTGAGGAAACTGTTGGAACTAGTTCAACAAAGTAAGCTTAGTGTGTGAGCTCCAGTTACACCATACCCACTCAAGTAGTGCACTGAAAAGGATGAAGTGTGTAAGGTCAGAAGGACAGTTAGTACTACTGTTTTGAGAACTGGTTACTTATTGTTGGTTTCATTGTTTTGCTCTGAAATTAAGTGGGTAAATGGGTCGAATGGATGTAATTATCTGCTTACTTATCTTTTGGGTCACGAGATCACAACAACAACAAACAGTTGGCAAGACTCAGCAAAAAAAAAAACTGTCTCTGAAAAGACGTGAGGAAATTATCCCAGTTTCGTCAACACACCAGTGGGCGGGGTGCGTTTCATCTTAATGAACGATGGAGAAAGATTCAGTGTTCGTTGAAAGGAAGTCATAGGCAGGTTATTTGCCAACTGTCATTTCAGTCAGGTGATTTCTGTAACGGCAAAGTATGCACGAGAGCATTCCCTTGCTCAAGTGCAACTGTCTTCACTAAACTGACATACAGTCAAAGGGCATTTCAAACCATCTCACAGGAAGGTGAATGGAGAGCACGAAGGGAAAGAAAGGATGATGCTGAGGTAGCTGCAGGTATTATGGAGGTTTTTTAGAAACTGTTATAACAAAACAGACCATTTGCCATTCCAGAGTCACAACATTAAGGACATAAAGGTGTACTGTTGAATCCAAGATATTTAAATACACCAAATTGTTTCAGGTTCTCCTTGAGTGTGCCCAATTTCTGCAACATCTTTGTATTAATGTTTAAACTACTCACATTAACATAATGGAGCCATTGTATCTATTCAGCAGGTATACAATGTGGTATGTGTTTTGACCACACATCACAGCAAGGGGAACTGTACGCCTTCATACAAGGAGCAGGCTGAAACTAGTTCAGCTGGGTCTGTTTTTCAGCCTTTTTTCACTCTACCCCCACCCATCCTCCTTACAATAACGAACGACACAGCTCCTCTGTGCTCTACCGGGAGCGCTTCAGGCTTCTCACTCGTGTTACACCATCTCAGAGGAATCCCATTCCAGAGTGCCTCCATGACCGGGGAACAGCTCTGGATCAACATTGTGCAGCACGTGTGACTACGTGCATGGTCCACCTCGGGGATAGAAAAAGGTTTGAAAACACAGACGGAATGAATGGAAATTTCGCAAGGCACAGATTAATGTGCTCAGCCAATGGCTCCCTGAACAATGGGCTACTTGAAGCAGGAAATGTACAGCAATTTGAAATGGTAATTGTTGCTGAAACTGCGTTTTGTTTCAGAGTAGTTCACATCGCTGACCCACTGTGACAGAACTGGATACCAACAAAGAAAGAACTAAAGCCCATATTAACGCCCTACCGATGAATACTTACAAACTATTGACCATATCCAGAAAATGATCGCCACTTAAAAGCGGCAAGCAAACACAAACACTGAACACTGCAAGAGACACTGAACACCAAACGAGATCCACCCAGTTTGACCTGAAAAGATGGTTCATGCAATAGAGGTACACATCGATATATGCAGTAAACAACGAATTTCAGCAATGTCGATAAAGGACATTGCAGCCAGATTTGAAACAAAGAAGGTAGGCTACGCTAAGGTCTCTGTTATTATGACTGTCATAGACGTGAATTATTATAGTGTTTCTCCCAAAGAAAGCCTTTGGCTACTTGACCACTCCACCCCCAACAACTAAGTGAAGACCAATCAGGACACTTGTACCGAGCAGTGGCGTTCACAGCCACGCCTCTTACTAAAGAAGGAAACAAACAGTGAGACTGAAGATAGGACAGGGAGAAAGGGTTCATACGAATAAATCCCCGACGCTCCGGACCGAGAGAACAAGGACAGGACAGTCCCTGTTTACAAGCAAATTTCTTCACATTTGAAGCCAAATCCGAGCTTTGTCGATATAGTTCAGATTAACAGGTATGGGTTCATTTTTTCCCTTGGATTAAACAATTTGGTTGCCGTTTTGTTATGATATATGAATTGACGTCTCTGGAAAAGGAGAACCTAGGCAGATTATGTCTGTGAACGTTAGCTGTAGCTAGGTAGCTAAAAGGGTACTGTTATTTAGAAGCGATGGTAGTCAGCTGGGCCATGTCTGTCTTATTGAAAAAGAAGCACTAAGAGTGCTTGTTGGCTGTAAATCACGTTAAAATTAGTATTTTAACAATTTGGTCGAGTTGGTAATCGACAATATGAATAGCTTGCGACCTTTGTTGAATGCTGCATCTGGCTAGCCAAGTCATCAGGCGGACGGGTGGGTCCTGGTAAACAAAGTCTCTCAAGTTGTCACCACCTCTAGAAAGATCACAAGCCCTCGAACGTGACCAGCCACGGGAAGCAGAGAGCACGGGACGTACCCGAGCTTTCGCGTGTTACAGAGGACTGCGAGTGTGTAGCAACTTGTATTCTTGTGAAAGCCAAATCTGCTGTTTTTAAAATACTCGGTAATTCGAAGGTCATAATATGTAACGATAACACAAGCTTTCGGTGTTATCGTTGTGTTTTTAACAAGCCATCCTCTAAACAACGTTTCAAAAATCCCACACAGGATAGGACAACCGATAGAAACCTATAATTTGTCTGTCGACCGAAGCGATTACAACTGTAATGGGTTATAGACGTTTGGTGCAGTGAGTAGCTACAGCCATTTAACCCTAGATGAGGTACCTTGGCTAACGTTGACCAGTGTTAGTTGCCTGTCTATTTCGAATTGCAATATTTAGCTACGTATTGGTATAAATAAGTCTTTAAAAGAGCCATGGTATTCACATTCTGTAACGTCATGCCTAGCTAATGCGAGTTAGCATTCTGAGCAGATAAGTGACGTGATGTCATTATTTACAATCATCTGAAGTTGAAGACAATGTAACCCAAAGTAAATATAAAAGAACTACCTATCTCATCTGTAACTAACTTAAACCAGGCCTCTTCAGACATTATTATACCACTACCTGTTACCATAATGTTTCTCAACCAAGGAAGTAAAGCTCTTGATCCCTAGCGACACTGCTGCTACCTCAGGATTATTATTAGGCTAGTGGAAATTGTTTGCTACCTAAATGCTATTCCCCTTGACATTAGCTAGCGAATACTTCCATTTCCTCGTAAAGAAACGCGTGGTCCGCTTATTAAAGACCAATTACTGCCCCCGTTAAGACAGCCACAAGATGCTTACAAAATGATTCTCAACAGAATTTTTTTGTACAGCATCTTGGTTGAACCGCTGGGTCAAGCTTCTCTCTCCATCGATTCCACGTTACTGCATTGTGTATAACGTTTGTAGCAGGAAGTACAGGCCTACTCGGTGCGAGGCAAAGAGAGAGTGAAATGGATGGGAGCGCTGGAGCAGGGCCTCCAAGTCATAATCAAATAGTGCAGTCGTCGTTAACTGCACTTTCCCCGTTCCAGATCGACCTCTTTACCTCAGCGATGGCTCAACAGACGAATCAGAGTCCCGTGCCTATGCTGTGTACCACGGGCTGTGGTTTCTACGGCAACCCCCGGACCAATGGCATGTGCTCCGTTTGTTACAAGGAGCACCTGACGCGACAGCAAAGCAGCGACCGCATGAGCCCCATGAGTCCTCTAGGTAAGTAGTTGAGTAGTTGCAGATTCATTTTCAAATCTCGATGAGGTCATACCTTCAGTGAGCCTTTCTTTGTCATTACAAAGGGACATGTCACCCTGACTTGATGAAATCAGGCAGCATTTACTCCAAAAGAGCTCTTTTTTTCAGTATCTCCCCTGTGGAATAATTGAGTTACTGCATGAAAAGCCTGATAGGTTTATTCATGTCTGATTAAATCAGTTGATTCAGAAACCTCTGGGTCATAACCAGGTCATAATGATTTTGTGACAAAAAAGGTGTGTTTGTGTGCTGAGACAACAGAAACTTGGGGATCGGACTGATGGGGGATTTCAGTCTTCCATCCCGATATGTAGTGTATGCATCCAAAAGGCAGTAGCTGACCGTCACTATGCTTCACCCCAGGTGCAGCTGGCAGCCCGTCATCGGAGACCATCCAGAGACTAGAAGCTAGCTTAAACAAGGTCGAGCCCCCAGCCATGCCCAGCACTGACTCCCCCAGAGAGTAAGAAAATGCTGTCTTGTATATGAACTGGTCAAAGTAACTCTTGGTCAGAATAAATAAATTGACCAGACATTTAAGGCATGATTTGATGGAGTTGATATTTTGTGGATTTTAGTGTTGGCTGTGGAGTAGAGTATCAGAATAAGCTCTTTGTTTTTAATGTTGCATCCTGCTGTGCCTGATCTAGTTTTTTTGTGCCCCCCCCCCCCCTCTCTCTCTCTCTCTTTCTCACTCCCTCTGCCTGTCTGTCTATCACACATGTCTCTCTCTCTCTGTCCTGCTCTGGTCTATTTTGGTGTGTGTAGTGTCCCAGCACCCTCTCTGCCGGTGACACAGCAGATGACTGAGATGAGCATCTCCAGAGAAGAGAAGGTCACAACCCCTAAGTCAGAGGTTCCAGAGCCAGGTACTTTGAAGCAATTGTGTAGACAGATTATTGGCCTATTAGCTGTAAGCAGCTTATTACCTGATAAATAAAGATCATACAAACATATTTTGCTACAGTAGAGATAAAGGGAGCGCACTCTCTTGACTACTACGAGTTCAAATTCTTCAGTGAAAGTCACCACCATGATTTCAAAACTATTTTTATTTGGATGTTTGGCACCCTATCGATCAGTTCAGGGCTTAATGTAATAGCAAAATGTGGTTATTTAGTGTTTAATTGACACCCAGTACAATTGACAGGGCTTTTGACTGGGCTGTTTTTTAATACTGTCCTTTACATATAATCTGCAGATCTTGGCCTATTTCAATCCTAATCTCTTATTTTCAAGAACCTTTCCTTTCAAACGCATTGGTACTGCCATTTTCATAGAATGTAGATACACTCACTGAAAGTGACAGACTTTGTGACCATCTCTCAGTTCCTAAGTGTGTATGTGTACTGAAATCATATTTTTGATGCTCGTATGACAAGACCAAGGTTGCCCTGTCCTTGCAGACCAGACACTCTTGAGGTTTGTTGTTATTTTGGGACCTCTTCATTTGCTCTCTGTCCTGTCTGTAAGGCACTCTCAGCTCCACAGACATTAAGCTCCTAAAGTAGACGGCTCTGAGATCCCAGCAAGGTGCACGTGGGCAGTGCAGGGCCTCGACCAAAACAGCTCTGCTTCAGACTGCTGCACACTGCCCACTAAATCCCCACCAACAGAGCGTGAAATGTGCCCGCGCACTACCCTTCAGCAGCCACGTCTCACTTCCAACAGTAACGGGCTGTGGTCTGGCTTCTCACACATAGCAGCCCTGCACCCCACACCACACACCGTATGCCACACTACACCATACCATGGAGACGAGGGCTAGAGAATTCATTTCTGTTTGCTTAGTCACTGTGACAGTCCCCCCCCCCCCCCTTTTTTTTTTAACAAATGCAAATGTGTTCCCTTCCACAGTTGTCACCCAGCCCAGCTCCTCCTCCACTCTTGCCTTTGCCCAGGCCAGTGACGAGACCAAGGCTCCCGAGGTCCCCAAGCCTAAGAAGAACAGATGCTTTATGTGTCGCAAGAGAGTGGGGCTGACAGGTGGGCCCTCGGGGTGGTGGGGTCGGTCGTGGTCGTTTGTTGCCCATTCTGGCCGTCTCTGAGACACAGTTGTTTTGTCCACCTCATACCACATGTCTTACAGTTTCTTTCTTTTCTTTCTTTCTGTCTTTCTGTGCCGCCTCAGGTTTTGACTGCCGGTGTGGGAACCTGTTCTGTGGGCTCCATCGATACTCCGACATCCATAACTGCACGTACGATTACAAAGCGGAGGCGGCCGCCAAGATCCGCAAGGAGAACCCCGTAGTAGTGGCCGACAAGATCCAGAGAATATAAGCTGTCTCCACAGAGAAAGTTGTGAACTTTGACCTGAACACTAGCGCTAGGGAGGCTAATGGGCGTTTTTCTTTTGTTTTCTTTTTTTTCCTTTCTTCTTTTTTTATCAGTCTTTTGAGAGCAAAAGAAAACTAATTGTGAGAGAGTGGTGCACGAGCAATGGGCTAAGTTGTCTGAAGTTATATTTTTGTTGGATCGGAGGGGTCTTTGTTTGTTTGTTTTTTTTTTGTTTCATCCACCCCCTCCCTCCATTGTGTGTTTGTGAGAATACCTTATTGCTTTTATTTTCTTTTAAACCATAGTCGTTATTTCCTAACATGTTGCAATTGGCCAGGACACTTTTCTGGGACGATGGAACTGTGTTTCCCCCTGCATGTCGAAGTGGCATCTTGATTGAAAGGTGGAAGGAGTCCGAACGCTGTGTGCCAAAAATGCAGATGCTTACGGAGACGTGTGCAAAAAAAAAGGGAGGAAGCGGAACCAGTCTTGCCTCTGCACCTGCACTCGTCACATCCTCCGTTATTTTGGCCTGGGTGCTCCAGTACTGCACCGTCCTCCGGGCAAAAATTTGAATCCGTTGGTCCGTCAAGTGTCCGAGGCCATCCTTTGCAACGTCAGATGGTGTTGAAGCGCCTGAATGTGAACCTGTTTTCTCCTCTTTCTTCTTGGACATCTTTTCCCTTCCCTGTCAAGGCAGGTCAGCGGACAGAAGCGCCTGTGTCTGCCAGTTAAGTGCTTAGTGGCGCCTGTTCATATTTAATCGAGCTATTGCCGGTCGGCTTCCCCCAGAAGAGCTAATGCTTCAGCGTCTGCTGCCGTTGAAGACTTGAGTCAGAGCTCTGTGTAGACGAATGATTGAAAACTGTTGCCTGGAGTGGGTGTGCTTTTTGAATTGAGAAACATGCTTACAGGAAAAAAAAAGCAAATTCTGTGAAGATGCTGATGGAGGACCCATCTTATTTTAAAATGCTTCAAATGTTCAGTTCATACCTAGGAGTGTTTGGTGAACTTTGGGGGGAGGGGTCATTGACAATAATATTCATCTTAATTGTAAGTGTATATGTCATAGTTTTTTTTTTCTTCCTTTGAGTGTGAGTATTATGCATATTTTGAATATGTGAGCTGGTACGGTGTGTAACCCAATGGTTTGAATGTGTGTGTGAGTGTGTTTTTATGAAGCTCTTTTCCATATCATGACTCAAGCTGAATAACCTGAAGTAGGTTTGCGATGTTGGTTTGTTCATTAAGAAACAGTGTGGGGAAAAAAATGTTACCGTAGTTCTTCCACAATAGACTTTTGGGCTGTTTCTAGGTCCTCTCGTATTCCATCACCCCTCATCATACCTCTGCTAGATTTGTGTGCATCATGTACATAAAACAACCTCCCTGTTCTTGTTTCTCCATCTTCTAGGGCTGACTGAAAGAAGAGCCGTATGTATTGGAGTTTTATTTTCACCTGTTAGGTATATGCAAATTTGTACAAAGTAAAAGAAAAAAAAAACAAGAAACACATGTTCATATTTATGTAATACATATAATTGTGTTTATCTGGCATTAAGGCAAAAAAGTATCCTGTAAATAAAGCAGATGTACAGAGATGTCAGAGAGTCTGGCCGTGTGGCGTTATTGTGCACAGGCTGGCGGAGACGTGCCGGAGTGAGTCCTGAGTGATTCCTCAGATGCACAGAGCACTGCTGGCTCACCTGTCACACGCAGCAGGACATTGTGTGTGTGTGTGTGTGTGTGTGGTAGGAGTGTGTGTGTGTGTTGCTTTGGCAGCTGCTCTTGATGTCGCGAGCTGCGACCTACTGAGTGGATAAAGACAGTGCAAAACCTTCTCCGCCATCCCCCACCTGACACACACACACACACACACACACTCTCGCACATGTTTGTGTCTGTGTGTGTGTGGAGCCTTGAGAAGGGGGCATCAGGGACAAAGTGACGCTGACCTGGGAACAGCTGTAGAGGTGTTTGCGTCTGCTGGCCCCTGAGGAGAGAGGACAGGTGCTGCTTCTGCAGAGAGATGTCCCTCCCCTTCCCCCACCCTTAACACCCCCACCTCTTGCCCTGATCACTCATGCAGAGGGGAAGTGTCTGTGTGTGTGTGTGTGGGGGGGGGTGGATGCGTTAGTACGACTGCTGCTGCTATTCTCTCTTTTCAGCTGCACTGAGCAGCCGTCTGCTGTTGGTCCCCTGTGTCTGCCTGTCTGTCTGTCTGTCTGTGCGTCTGCATCTCTGTGCCTCTGTCTGCCTGTCTGTCTGTCTACATCTGTGTTTGGGCTGCATCTCTGTGCCTCTGTCTGTCTATCTGCCTGTCTGTCTGTCTGTCTGTGCGTCTGTATCTCTGTGCCTCTGTCTGTCTGTCTGTCTGTCTGTCTGTCTCTCTGTCTGTCTGTCTGTCTGTCTGTCTGCATCTGTGTTTGGGCTGCATCTCTGTGCCTCTGTCTGTTTGCATCTGTGTGCCTCTGTCTGTCTGTCTGTCTGTCTGTCTGTCTGTCTGTCTGTCTGTCTGTCTGTCTGTCTATCTGTCTGCATCTGTGTTTGGGCTGCATCTCTGTGCCTCTGTCTGTCTATCTGCCTGCCTGCATCTGTGTGCCTCTGTCTGTCTGTCTGTCTGCATCTGTGTTTGGGCTGCACTGTTCAGCAACGTGTTTTTTTCTTCTCTCTCTCTCTCTCTCTCTCTCTCTCTCTCTCTCTCTCTCTCTCTCTCTCTCTCTCTCTCTCTCTCTCTCTCTCTCTCTCTCTCTCTCTCTCTCTCTCTGCCTCTTGCCCACTCGTTAGCTTGCTCTCACTCTCCTCAGGGAATTGAGTGTTACAGCATGTATGTGTGTCTCTCTGTCAGTCTCTCTGCCTGTCTGTCTGTCTGTATCTCTCTCTCTTTCTGTCTCTCTCTGTCTCTGTCTCTGTCTCTCTCTCTCGCTCTCTCTCTCTCCCTCTCTGTGCATGTGTGTTGGGAGGGAGTTATGACATCACAGTGAGGGCCTCTGACAGATGTTGTGGGCAGATGAATGGGGCTCAGTCTGTTTAGGCAGGGCGGGGTGGGGGTGGGGGTGGGGTGTGAGGGTGTAGGAGAGGGTAGGAGAGGGAAAGGTCATGATGAGGGGACGGTTGGAGCTTAGCTCAGGAAAAATCCACTAGGGTATTTATCATATGATATCTTTTGGCCGAACACTTGACTCAAAGTGCTCCTCCTATGACCCTGACCTCATGGATGTGAATTATGGGAAACCTGCGTATAGATCGAGGAGTGCCTGAGAAAGGGGGAGTGTAGGTGATTGGGGCGGGGGAGGTGCAGACAACCAAAGTAGTGTAGGTTTGAGTACGAGGGTTATGTTTTCCGATTTAAGAGCTTTATAATTTTAAAAACACCTTAAAATAACAGCTCATTTGAGCTCTATTCTGTAAGAGTCAAGTTCAGTTCAGCGGACTAGTATTAAATGTAGTGGTTTATGTATAAGACAGTCATTTGCCGCCTTACAGGATACTGTCTAAGCTTGTATTTGCATTTTTACTGACTTGTACTGAATTGTCATGTGATGGAACATTTATATTATATCTCAAGGTGTATGGATTCGTGTTAAAGCCACAAGTCAGTCAGGGATCCCCACCTGAGTGTGTGTGAGGAATGAGAGGAGAGTTTGAGAGGTAGAGAACTGTGTGTGTGTGTGTGAGAGAGAGAGAGAGTTTGAGAGGTATTGAACTGTGTGCGAGAGACAGAGTGAGAGGAGAGTTTAAGAGGTATTTAACTGAATGTGTGTAAGAGGGAAGTTTGAAGTAGACAGGTGTGTGTGTGTGTGTGTGTGTGTGTGAGTGAGAGAGAGAGAGAGAGACAGAAAGGAGGATAGGTGGAGAGGCAGAAGCTCACAGTAGTGTTAAGGGAAGGACCAACCCTGGGAACACCAGATGACTGGGTTTTGGTTTTCATCTGAACCACAGCACACACACACACACACACACGCAGCACACACATGAAAATAAAACTTACTCATCCCATGCTCCCTCACGATTTACAGACGGAGTGCAAACCACACCCATACACTCATCCCGTTCATACTGAAAATTTCCCTACACACACCCACACCCAAACACACACACACACACACACACCCTCTGTCTCGCTCTCTTCTTACTTCTCTGTACTGGATGCCTGATGTGTTCCAGAAAGTGTGAGAAGCTGTGCTATGCTTTCGCAGAAGGAGTATTTAAAGAGCGCGAGGGCCAAGGAGGAGGCGCTGCTGCGCCTCCGTGAGGTAATCTGAGTTCAGAGGTATTCAGGGTGAGGGTGAAGCAGTGACGCTAGCGGGTGCCAGCCCTGGCCGGGCCATTGAGCCCTCCAGATTACACCAGGACAGGATTACAGGAGATCTGGGCAGTTCATTGAGTAGTAGCCTCATAGGCAGGGAGTGAGATAGAGTGTGCGTGTGAGAGAGAGAGAGAGCGAGAGAGAGAAAGAGAGAGAGTGTGTGTGTGTGTGTGTGAGTGTGAGAGAGAGAGAGAGAGTGAGTCTGTGTGTGTGTGTGTGAGAGAGAGAGTGTGTATATATATGTGTGAGAGAGACAGGGCGAGAGCACCAGAGAGAAAGAAAGAGAGAGAGAGAGAGAGAGAGGGCTGTCTGCTCTTTGTGTCATGTCTAATTAAGAGACTCTCCACCCGCTGTACCATTCATTTGTTTTGACATTATTGTTTTGAGAAGCGCAGAAATCTCGCTGTTGTTTCAGATTGGCATTTAGCCCAGCTTGAAGAATCATTTCTGTGTTCCACACAGAACATCCAACATGTAAGCATGTGAGTGTGTGTGTGTGTGTGGTGGTTTTGGTGGTGGGGGGTGTTTGTGTGTGTGTGTGTGTGTGTGTGTGCGTGGGAGAGAGAGAGAGAGAGAGAGAGAGAGAGAGAGAGAGAGAGAGAGAGAGAGAGAGAGAGAGAGAGAGAGAGAGAGAGAGAGAGAGAGAGAGAGAGAGAGAGAGAGACGATGTTTATGTGAGTACTTCATGAAGGCTAGGCAAAGACCCTCCAGCAAGGCTAATCTGTGTTGGTCTGACTCAGCACTCAAGTGACTCAAACGTGCGAGGGAAAAAAAAGCACACACACTCTCACACACACACATGCGAGAGGGGCGGGGAGTGGAGAGAGAGGCAGAAAGAAGGAGAAAGGTCCGTGTGACGCAAGCGTCTGCTCCACGTCAGCCCCGCCTGGTTCACACACTGTCTCCGCCCCGACTCCGCCCACTCACATGGTCCCAACTCATGCTCTGCACTGTTCTGTCGTAGGCAATCCCATTCTTAAGCCCTCCCATTACTTTAGCAGTCTAGCGCTATTGCACTCTCCGCAGCTTGTTTTGACACTTTGTTGCAGTCCGTCAACTTGTGAGTGCGGGAGTTTTGCAAGAGGCCCCAACAGCTAGCAGTCCTTTGACAGATGGCGAAGTGACATGTTTGTGTGGGCTGCTGGGCCTATTGGGTGACACCTGCAACACCCCCTGAACAACCTCACAGGAATATAAAGCAGAATGATGAAACACGTGGTTAAAAAACAGCAAGATATTTTTTATATATATATTTACCCGGGTAGGCCTAACACTTGGCTGTATACAGGGATATAGTGGAGGATACATGCAAGTAAACAAGAGTTTACCCATCTCTTAAATTTCAGAAAAAGAGTTTATCCACCTCTCAGCAGAGTTTATTCACCTATCAATAGAGTTTATTCAACCTATAGTAGAATGTATGTACCAAACAATTTCTAACATTTCAGAATCACACTTTGTCATCTATATGTGCACTACAGACCATTAGAATGCACTGGGACTGTTAAAAGATGTTTTTGCATGTCTTTTTAAAATATCTCGTGTGGCACCATGCATCCACCTTTACTGGGATCACCAAATTTATAGTTTACCCACTTCTGATTTTACCACCACACCCCTGACTGTCTATTAATATTTCTCATGGAATACCAGTGTTGAATGTCTTTCTTTTGGAACTAGAGAAGGAATCGACAGAGAAAATGAAGAGAGAGAGAGGAAAGAAAGAAAGAAAGAAAGAAAGAAAGAAAGAAAGAAAGAAAGAAAGAGAAAGAAAAAGAAAGAAAGGGTGAGGTTGTAGGCCGATGTTTAGCATGTGTGAGTCGTATTCTGCTTGTAATTGCAGCAGATCATGCGTGGTTGAGCAGAATTGTTTGTTTCTTCCCAGGGCGACTCAGCCAGCTTGGCTGGAGCACACAGTCTCTGATTATTCACACTGAACAGCGGTGAGGGTGACGACTCTGCACAAACAACACCACAGCTTTCACACATAGGTTGTACCATATGTGACACCACAACCAAATACTGAGAAAAAATAAATGACAAAATTAAACAAAGCCCATCACTGAGTCTGAACAGGTATTCTTTAGAGATCAGTGATCCCGCCTTGAATGGTTTCCAGTTGTTACTTTCCTCTTGGATTAGTCTATTTAAAACATCATCAAGATACTATGATACATGTCATAACTCATACAAGAATTTGACATTTTAGTTATCAATAATATATATATATATATTTACATTTATCCAGTCCAGTCCTCTCTTCTGAGCACTCTATAATGGCAAATGTGTGCCACTGCCTCAGAATATCGTACAGTAGCCCACATAGTACAACAATGCACCAGCTCCCTCTTGTGGTTATTACCACTTATTACACTACATCCGCAGGAGAGGGTTTCTCACTTTGCTGGTCATGTTTGGACATTGGGCAGTCTGGTAATGATCGTAGAGCCGGGCTGGTCAGATGGCAGTGACAGGGCAGTGAAGGGAAATGTGTCCTGTCAGATTTAAACCTGTGGCCCGTCACTTACAGATGGGGCAGGTGAGACAGACAGCACAGGCAGCAAGACACAAACAGATTCACAAACAGACTCGGCCAAAGAGGTGCTCATGCTGATAGAATGGCAGACTGTGTTTGCAATGTGCTGTCACATTTATTGGCCACAACATGTGTCCATATATCACAAAAAACAACCACTTGGTTAAGGCTTTGGTTTATTTCAATATTACTGGTATATCGTCCCACTACTGACAAATTATAAAGCGTTAAGGCAGTAGGAAGTCTTAAGGCAAGTTTTTTTTCTCAATTATTTCATATTTTAATCACATGAAATTACAACAAAGGAATTAAAATAAACAAATAAAAACAAATAAAAATAAGACTGCTACATATAAAAGATACAAAAATACAAAAAAAATATTAAAACATTATTGTGCTACATCATCTGAAGGGAACTTTCCACATTTACATGTCTATGACTGCGTTTACATGCACTTAAGTATCCCGAATATGATCGGGATATTAAGTATCCTGGCTTTGCGTTTGCGCATGTAAACACCTTATCCTGATTTTAATCAAAACTGGGATAAGCCTTATATTCGAGATACTTAAGTGCATGTAAACACAGTCTATGTTTTCCATTTGTCCACATTAGGGAACGAATGAGGATGACTTTAACATCTTTACACTTTAAAAGTGTAAGATTATTAACATAAAAATTTCTCTGTCATATGTGCTGATTTTACATCAGACCCCAATTGAAAGTTCCACTTAAATGTTACCTGAGCCAGACATTGATTTGAAGCTCACTTTGGTATGAAGGTTAATCAACATTAATTTATTAACTAATGTTAACTGCTGTTAATGCTTATTATATGTGACTTTTGCTTTGGTTTGCATTCAAACTATTGCTTTTAACAAGGTTTAGTTCACAGAACCTTTATGTATGAGCATTGTAAGATTATTACTGTCATCATATAAAAAAATCAAATGAAAAAGGTTCCCTAATGAAGCCATCGCTGAAGACAGGTTAAGAGCTGCATTAGCATTAGCTCTTAGGCCGAGTCTGCAAATGGCACCACCCTCTTTCCAGCTACGTACACTTCCTTAATGTTACGATCGTCACCTGTGGGCATGGAATGGGTCATGACTTAGTTTTACAGGTGCACAAAAGAACGGAAAGAAACACTCAAATCCACGCAGAGAACGTAAAGAACAGATAATTATACTTAATACGGTGATACTGGAGAGCTGAATAGAGTAGGTGGAGCATGAGGTGGGGTTACCATAGCAATTGACAACAACACTTACCTAAATTCAGGAACTTCTCCAGGAGTACCTGTTAAAATAACACATTGCAAACATTGGTTGCAATCTAAGCACTGACTCAATGTAATAGCTGAAAAGAATAATCTGTAATAAATCAATAATAAATAATACATAATACATTATACATAACACATAATAATAAACAGAAACCTACATCAGATGATGACAATATCTAAACAATTATACTGGAGGCAGTGACCACTATCTTAAGATCACTTACTCTAGTCAGGCCTTCGAGCACTCTGCAAGCTTTTACACAGAGGTCAACTTTGCTGGGCAATGGTGCTGGCCAATGTCCTTTGGCCCTTTCCCACTATATTAGGCAACATTTGCTTTGTCTGGACAATTGGAACCACCAACAATACAGCAAGAATACTCCAGAAGCCGCCCTGCATATCACTACCTTTGGCCTAGGTCATGTTGTGTTGTTGAGCCCTGTGAGGCCTTATCTGGTCGTACATACCTTAGGGGGCTCTGGGCCACATATATCCATTGGTCCATCAGGAGCACACACATTCACCAGCAGGGCGTCAAAGTCCTTCCCCACCACAAAGTTGCCGGTCTCAGCGTCCAGGGACAGGGCTAAGGACAAATACAAATAAGTACAGACAAATAAAGACAAATAATCACATATGATTGCGGAGGATTGAGGAAATTCATAGAAGAAAAAAAACATAATGGCACCATAATTATCTTACTTATCCTTGTCAGCAGAATTGGCTATGTCAGTTCATGATGAGAAAACAGCAAAGCAGTTTGACAGTTTTGACAGGCTGCTATTCCGTGAAGTACTTGAGAGTCTGACAGTCCAAGTACACTTTTTTATGTTGTTGTCTGATGTCTTCATGCATGTGTTGCTCCTCCCCTTTACACCCCAAAAATGAGAACATCTGGGCAATGCTGCAGCCCTTCATTTTCACAAACCACTATGTTACGCTATGAGGTGCAGAACCAGATGCATACATCCAACCTGTTTCAGGTGGCTGCAGGACCCAAACAAAAGTGTATAATCCAAAAAAGGGTCAGGAAATATCTTCACACAATGGACTACTGTCACTATATATTCATGTCCAAGGAAGAGCTGCATGACTCAAAACATCACTACTATTAAACTTCTAAATGGGAGCTTTATGGTAGGCAGATCTTTTCTGACCTTTTTTTTGGATTACACAAAGCATCATTAAGGGAAAAAAACCTCCCATACCTTGGCTTCCTCCAAGCGTGGCCAGTCTGAAGACCTCCTCAAAGGTCAGGGTCTGGTTGCGAGGGTTTTGGATGGTGAGGGTTTTGGATGTGTCCATTGTTCTGCGTATGGCATCAAGAATGGAAGGCGAGTAGCCACCAGCTACATCTGTAGGGATTTCAGTTGCATGTTTGATGCTTGATGTAATACAGAACACTGTGAATAACATTACTAAAATAGGGCCTTCTGATTTGACCACTTGGCAATGTGATGTTTGTGGTAATGTGATGTTTGTGATCGTCACAAACGTCCTGCGATGAGCCATAAGATGGAATGTGATATTCCACCCTGTAATGAGCTTTGTGTCTTTAATTTTTGGCAATCTTACAAATTTGGTTAATCTGAAACAAAACCTACATAAGCAATTCAAAAGGCAATACAAAAGAATATAGTAAGTAGTCAGTACAAATAGTATAATAATGGCTATAATCATATTTAGCTTTTCAGTATAATTATATCCAGCATTAACAAATCTAGAATCTAAAACACATTTCAGAATGTAACATCTGTAATTTCATACAAAATGTCAAACACTTTAACACAGAGCTGAGAAAGGCTTTACTTTACCTGTTCCCAGTCCAATTTTGACTTTATGGTTCAGAACATTGCGAACATTAAGCAAGCCACTGCAGATCCTTAAAGACAGAAAGGGATTAAGAAATAAAATATTAAATTTTACTTGAGGCACATTTACTGTTCAGAAATAAGTGCAGACGCTGTGAGGGTAGCCTGATAAACCAGTCCCTCCCACTACATTTCATTTTGTACAGAGGGTCTGGCAGTGCTCCACTGAGAAACGATTGCTGCCTGGGGGGGTTACACTCTGCTGAACAATGTAGTCTCCTCTGTATGAAAAAGAAGTGTAGTATGAGGGGCTGGTTTACCAGGTTACTGTGATATGCCCAGATACAACCACAGCAGGTATCTGAACAAAAGCACGTAAAAAAGGGTGAAACTCACGAAATGTTGCTGTTGGGACAGTGGGCGATGGAGGCTCCAGTCTCGCGAAACACCTGGAGCTCAGCATCTGACAGGTAGCAGCCATGAGCCATCACAGTCTTTACAAACAAACAAACAAACCAAAAACATTTGTAAATAACGAAAGAACACTGTGCACTATATCACTTGTGCATCAACTAATTACTCGTCAGGTATCACACATAAGCAGCGATGCACTGTGTATGTCTTCATGATAGTAGAGTGATATTCATTGACACTCATTGACATTCATCGAGTTTTGGTCTCAAACCTGTGAGCTACTTTTTAAGCTGTCACTGATAAAAGTATGCTACCTATTGTTTTGGTGAATTGGCTAATTATGTTGTGGTTGGCAACATTCTGCTGTCAAGGCTTTACTTCCATTTTTAGGGGGTGTTCCGATCTGAACCAAATAACTACATCATGCATGGAGTGGACAACTAGTGTGAACAAGAGGTGTGTTTTTCTGTCTTTCACATTGCTATGTATTTACTTGAGGATGACATTAGAAGTAGCTGTAGCTGCTTGTAAAAACATATTGGCCAGGCTTGTCCTACAACCTTACACAACTAATGGACATTTGAATCTTCTTTAGGAACAACAGCAACTGACACAGCTGTAATCTTTGCCACACCAGACAAATATCTGCTAAAACAAGATCAGAGATAGCAACCTGCACCCCCTACTGGGCGGACAGACACACAGACAGATAGACACACAGACATACAGGGTCATTGGAATATAGGGTTGCCAACTATGTCTGACAAAAAAACGGGACATTTCGGTAACCCAATCAACCTTTTTGCTTATAAGCAGCGACCCGGGTGTCAGTGTCCCAGGAGAATATTTTTTTCCCCGGGACAGACCATTAAAAACCGGGACAGTCAGGTAAAAACCAGGACAGGTGGCAACACTATTGCAATACCTTGTCAGTCCCCTCCGTGGGACCAGATAATAAATCATTGACTAAACTATTCAGAGCTAAGCTAACATTTTAGGAGAGAGTGTTGACGTAGAATCTAAGATCTTTGATTTCACTACAGGACGTTACAAAATGTACATGTACAAAATACTGCGAGGTGTACAAATGATCAAACCCGGCTAAAGTAAACACTTCACGCCTGCCAAGTCATGGACAGCAGGCTTACAGTCGGGGTGGCTCACATGATGAACCCATACAGAAGTAATACTGAGATGTTAGACTGTGTCTCCTGCAGACTTCAAACCTTGGACTGAACTCATGGCCGGGTCTCGTTAAACCAACACAGCTGATGTAATAGCAGAACCCAGACCATGCGTCACAGATCGATAAGGAAGAGACTAGAGAATAGGGCAGTGTGTGCTCATGAGAATTATGGGGCACAGGAGGCTGTGTTAGCACTTGACAACATAAAACTGAACAGCGTTTTATGGAGTCTGACTTCCTGGATAAACAAAACCATGCTGAGCCCAAAAGATTAAACACCTTTTAATCCTGCCACATAACACTGAGTCACGTTTCAGGCAGTCAGAAATGGTAAATGGGCTGCATTTATATAGTGCATTCCTATACTCGGCAGAGTACGTAAAGCACTTTACACTGAATGGCTCACATTTCCCCAATCACACACCGGTGGCGAAGGCTGCCATGCAAGACTCCAAGCAGCACACCGGGAGCAGTGTTGGGCTCTGCTCAAGGACACTCTGACCTAGCCAGGAGAAGGTTCACTCTCAGAAATATGGGGACAGTAGGGGTACAAACCTGTATCTTAAGGCACAATACATACAAGGCCACTCTGACCTAGCCAGGAGAAGGCGCACTCTCAGAAATATGGAGACAGTAGGGGTTTAAATCTGTATCTTAAGCTACAATCAGTATTAATGTACCCCCAAAGCCTAATGTTTGGACCTTAAGGTACTGATTTGTAACTATTCAGCTCTGGAGAAGATACAAACTAGTTGTAAAACAGTGGTTAAAAGGTACAGCTATGTGCCTTTCAGGGTACTGCCGGCGTGACAAGCCTTTGTACCCCTAAAAGTGCAATTCTGTACCTCCTTTCCTAAGAGTGTGGAATCACCCCCCACCCCCCTTTTGGCAGCGCCCCTCACTGGGTGACTTCTCTACCTACTGAGCCACTGTCAACCAGGGAGGGCATTCTAATACCAAATGAAAGCAATTATCAAAACTGATTTTGTTGCTGTCACAATGTAGCATGCAGTTCAGTTAGGATACGGTGTGAGGCTTTAGAGTGACTGTATTGGCCTAGAAAGAATATGATCCTCTGAATGAACCTGTGCTCCTGCTGTGTAATCAATGAGCAAAATGTTGGTTTCAGGTGACACAGAGAAGGTTTTAAAGTAAAGACTAATCTCTGACTCACACTGCTCCGGCTTAGTCACGTAAGTCTAGGAAATAGAGAAACAAAGGATGAGAAATCAGCAGAAACCAGCAAAGGCCCAGCCTACCTTATTAGTCAGTAGGTTGTGCTTCAAGTATACATCTGTGTATGACTTGAATTCCGGGAATAGCTGTTTGACCACCTCACACTCCTCTTTGTTCTCGCTGATGTGGCTCTGTGGATAGCAATCATTTCACACATTTTACCAAATGCTGGTTATACATTCATGTGGAATGTTTGAGAAATTTGAGTGCAGATTAATGCAGAGTGCAGAGTGCAGGTTAATTATGTCACGTTCGTCTACAGTGCCAGCCCCCCCAGTCACTACCACCACACACACTTCACCCACTGCCGTTTGTCCTTTGCACCCCACCCCCTACCTACCTGAATGTGGAGGTCGTTGTTCTTCGCGATGTCTCCCAAGTCACGAAGAAGGGCAGAGGAGCAGGATAGCACAAAGCGAGGGGTTACGATAGGTCTGACGTGGGGATACTGTAAAAGAAAAGAAATATATATGCTGGAGTGCCATAATGTGGGACATTTTTTGCATTTCGGACTTTTTATTTCAGACTGTAGTGTATTACAGTGTTAAGCCAACATGGTAAATCTAAACCCTTATTTGATCATATGGAAGTACAGCTTTGATTTGTTAATAATTGTACTGACATTCATCAGTTTGGGGGACTAAAGAAGCTTAGGTGTCCCACATTAGGCAGTATTCCACATTAGCACAATTCACTCACTACACCCACTATACCCCACTACACTACAACATCCCACTATTTCATACGATATCTGTCTCCTATAAGCATGCAGGGTAGGTTACCTGTTTACTTTGCATGACACGATCCCAACTCATCAGGGTCCTGTTCCTTGATTCTAGTGCAATACTATTCACACAAATGACTGGTTCTGCTCAATGAAATAAAATTAATTATAACTTAAACTTTACCTTCTTATTCAGAAGCTCCTGGATGAATCTAAAATATATGAATAAATGAATAAACAAACAAACAAACAAATCAGTAAATCAATAAATAAAAAAGCATAATGACACAATAATCATAGTGACACAATGAACTATAAGGTGAAATACCCTGTCCTTCTGACTGCTTTATTGCAAGGTAGTTTGGAAACAATATCTAAAAGAATACAATGTGCTGTACAACTGTATTACTAAAGTACTGTCAAAAGGAACACCAGCTTTAACTCCTGGTAGTAACATTCTGACTCTGACTAATGGTGAGGCATATGACCATGGCCTTGACCAGTCATCCTCATTTCATCCTCCATCCATCCTTAATTAAACTTTAGCTGTTCCCTCTGAATGAGTTACCTACCGTCTGGTCTCCTCGCTCGACTCTTCCGTCGTCTCCTTGTAATGGCTGACGGAGTTGTTGCAGTCCATACACACCTTCCCAACCAGGGCTCTCTGGCCAAGCCGGTCTAAAAACAGCAAACAGAGGAAAAACTAAACACCCCAACAGTGCTTTTTACTTATGTTGTCATTTATCAAACGCTCTTAGCCAGAGTGACTTAGAGTAAACTGTGTTATTATTACAGAAGACTTAGACTTGACCTCCAAGCTTCTTCTTGAGAGTTTGTGCAAGTCACACACATCACTAGATGACACAGTGTGCACGTTCTATGCCACAGGTAAACATAGCCCTGGTTACAAGAGTACAGCATGTGACAATGAACAGAAATAGGGTGAGAGTGGAGAACCAGATGTATTTGCCCTGCCATCATTAATCAAAGCTGCAAATGTGATATGATCCTCAGCATTTAATTCAAGCTCAGGCCCATGTGATGCGATGGTTGTGAAACAAAGTTTGCGTCCACTCCCTGAAGGGTGGCGACACTTTTGATTGCTAAGCATTAACTTCTGTATTTCTGCATGTGCATTTGTATGTGTGTTTGTGTGTGTGTGTGTGTGTGTGTGTGTGTGTGTGTGTGTGTGTGTGTGTGTGTGTGTGTGTGTGTGTGTGTGTGTGTGTGTGTGTGTGTGAGTGTGTGCACATTGTGAACTCAAATACAAGCAAAAGTGTGCAATCATGTGTTTGTGCAAAGGACACTCCCTCTGTAACTCACCTGCAATTTCGCCAAGCAGTAAAGAAGCATCTGTGTGTATGGTGGCAAAGTAACAAGCTGTGGTGGTTCCATTTCTGAGTGTTCTTTTCTGCACAACAAAATGAGTACATGAAACGTGAATAATAAGACTCGAGCAGTACACAGCCTGATTTGCATGAACAAATCTATGAACAAAACTACGGTATATGGGACAAGTCTAAAACTGCATGGGGTAATACGGACACACTTGTTGCTGGTGACAATTGCATCCTGTTTAAATGCAGCTGGAGTAATGCTTGAAGTTAAGGCATGTAGCACACATGCTTGTCTTATTAATGCGAATGCATGTAGGCTTACAATAAGATGACACTCAAAGTGCACAGAAAACACACTGTACGAATATGTAGCGGCATTCTGTGTTGGTTTTGTATCCACAACAACATTTTAGTGTATTTCAGAAGTCCGATTACACATTTCACACTGTCTTAACAAATGCAATGCCCTTTTTTCCATTATGCCCTCTGAATGACACTGATGTAGATCTACAGTTGTTACTTTGAAATGGAAAGCTGCATGTGCCATCTTTCCTCCATCGGTCTAAAAGAGGGAAACACCCTCTTTGCATTCACCCCCTTTTACTGGAGCTTACCACAACTTTGTTGTAGACATTGTCTGCAAAGCTCAGGTCTTTGTATTGAGATTCTACGGGGAATGTGTAGGTGTTCAGCCACTGCAACAGTGGCAGGTCCAGCGCCGTGCCGGAGTAGCTGTACTGCGAAGCATGGATGTGGGTGTCAACAAGCCCTGGCATGATGAACTCACTGTCAAAAGAAATCACAGTCACTTCTATGGTGATATTACCAGTCAGGTCAAGTCCACTCAGGTCAGAATGATTTATATAATACATTTCAACTCAAAGGATTGATCCAAAGTGCTCTGAAAAATAAATAAGAGATGTTACTCTGAGTATAAGCTGCAGAAATAGAGATCTTGTCAATAACAATATATTTATGTAATAATTTTGACATAAACACATCATACAGATTAAAGTCACCACACTGCTCTTGCTAAATGACATACTATGTATATACATATATAATTCAAAGTGATTCAGTATGTCATCAGGGGTGAATCTCTGGTAAAATCTGTCATTTAACCCGTCCGTGAAGTAAACAAGCATGCAGGCAGGTGAATGCCCAGGGCAGTGGGCAACCTGCCAGGCAGCGTCCAGGGAGCAGAGGGGATTAGGCTCACCCACATTGCACTATCTAACCCCACCACGCAGCCTTATCAGTGAACTTCTCACATTTACTAAATAGATTTCACAAAGTCAGTGTCAGTGCACTTAATACTAATGTCTTGTTATTATAGGCATTCTATATGAATATGTAAACACATTTATAAGAGGTGTCCAAAATCCCCAGACAAACTTGTGTATTTTCAATGAGTCAGATATGTTGACCGTGAAATAATTTGTTTAGGTATTTATTAGGGCAGAAGGATGAATCATGAGTCATAATATAAGTATTAAGTCAGGCACTTACTGTGGTTCCAGCTGTCTGACATCAGATGCTTTAAATCCCCATTTTTCTGAAAGGCTAACGACATCTTTACCACTTTCAAGGAAGGCAATCTGAATCCAAGGACAAAAGAACGAGCCAGTTATAAAATCTACTTAAAACTCAAATTGATGTTTAAACAATCTATAAAATTATTTCCATTTTTTAAATACAGCTTTTAAAGATGTATGGATAAATGAAAGACTTCAGACCTTTCCGTTGTTGTCCACTCCTAAAACTCTATTCTCCAGTATTTCAAGAGCAGCGTCCTGCGTGGAGTGCGCAAATGTTCCTTTGAAGACGTGCGCAATGGACACGGTGGTTTCGTTAGAGGGCTCCATGACTGATCAAGTTTATCTTGCGTAGCTAGGCGCCTATTTTATAGCTGACGGTCTTATGACACTCCTTGTGGGCGGTGTGGATTATGCAATTATTACCGCTTTCAAACACAGCCAGTGCACCTGCTTAGACACCGGTTCATTCCGTCCAGGAGTAGTCATGGTCGCCTCTCGAGGGAAAATTTGTCAGCTTCAAGCCGCTGTTTGTCATGGAGACCCTTGGCGAGTGTAAAGTAAGCTGCCAGGGATACCTACAAATTAGGTCCTTCGAGAGCTAATTTATATTATGAGTGGTGGGATTGGGGTGGAAGTTACCCCTTTAACAGCAACAGTTGGGTCTTCAAAATAGTTGAGTTGACTGCTAACATTTTCTGAAACATTCTCGAATTTGCGCACGGGGGTGGACCTCCACAGCAGTTCTCCAAGTCTTCCGCAGGAGCGCGCAGGGTCATAAGAAAGATGTGATAGTGGCTCCATTGTGTTCGTGCCCTATGGCAAAGCAGGACCTCATCAGATTTATTTTAAATATTCGGCTTTACTGTCTTGTGGGCAAAGCAATGTCAGAGAGTGGCTGCAAGTAGCCTACTTGTCTCACCGCATTTTACCATACTGTAGCAGGAAACATATCGCTTCAGATGCAAGGGATTCGCCAACTAGTGGTAACACTAATAACCCCATAAATATCTCAGGAACTCGGAAAGAAATTGGATACAGAACCTCCAACAGAAGTTCCAACCTTCTGTCTTTCTAGCAGTACTCAAACATGTAAGACATCCATAAGTCAATCTTTATATATGCTCGGTTTTGAGCCAGTGTACCTATACACACAGGGTCATGAGTTTTGTCAGATTAACTTTTAAAAAAAAATAATTAGGCCTACATTCATTTTACCATGAAGCACAAAAAGTACATGAATTTATTCAGCATGGGCTGAGCACTGTCATATACAGATGTAGTATCAATGTGTACTTGCTCTTATTTTGTAAGGCACTGTTTGTAAAAGCAAATAAACATCTACAAAGTTTGTTTTTGTGACATTCATGTTGGTGTCAGAGATAACATTCTTAAAGTTAGACAACACAGTGTGTTAAGATTTTATGTTAGTGAAATGGGATGTGCAGACACTGATGGGGCTGTGCAGCCTGTATTTAGGCTCTAATGTAATAAAATGTTTGCTTTAGTCATGAAAGCTTTTAAGAAAGAAATATTTTTCATGAAAAAGTCAATATAGAAGTCTCTCAACACACTCATCAATAGTCAAGATTCGCAAGCCACTAATGTGAACAATTCAGTCTGTTCACCTAAATTCAATTAATATCTCACCTTAATATATTAATATTAATATATCACCATACTTTCAGAAAGAAATCTAACAGGGGATGTCAGGGCTTCCACATCTTATGTTCACCTCTGTTGGCAAAGTGCTTTGAGACAATGGTTATGGTGATACCACACTGTTAATATATCAATAAATTGAATTGAATTGAACGGGCCTAATAAACTGGAGACATGATAGTGACTTGTAAGCCTAAAATAATGATGAGCAAGTTGAGTGACCTTTATATTGACTTCTGTTTTATATTCACATGCCTATTTAGATAGCACCACAATCTTTGTGACCTTTGACCCTGTGGGAATGTCTGGGAGCAATACGTAGTCTAAAACCAGCATGGTAATTAGTTAAAAGCTGGTGTGTCTATTACACAGGTAGTCACTTCTTCAGACTACCTGTTTTACTAACCAGTGTAAAACTAGAATTCTCACACACCACATTACCTTAGCCTGGTAAACCCTGGTAAATCCTACTACATTTCATTTCATACAGAGGGTCTGGCAGTGCTGCACTGAGAAATGATTGCTGCCTGGAGGTGTAGACTCTGCTGAAGCTTAAAACGATTGGATCTGCCTGCCTACACACTGCAATTCAAATGTAGCACACAGTCGGCATAATCGCTCACGAACGCTCCCTCTGTTCACTGATTGGTCCAGTAAAGATCGTACTGGAGTCATCCATGTCAATGGAAGCAAACCCAGACTACCACTGTAGAGAGAAAGTATTCAAGTGTACAGTAAGTGCGTAGGCAGGCTTATAGCCAGGCTAATGCTACCTACCCTTGCTACTTGAAAGCACTGATGGTGGTGATGAATAAGGTGTCATAATGTCAGAGCATACTTCCCCTATTCAGTTTGGCTGTCTCTGTTCTCACCTTCACAATAGGAGCTGTTTGCCTTTAAATGCTGGGGGCTGTGATATCATTGCTCGTCATCACCACAGTGCACATGTAGACTACATAGCCTATGCACATTAGGCCATATTAGGCCTAACCTAACTTTCCACTTGTTCCACGTTCCTCTTCTGTTCCTCTCCTGTTCTAGACTAGCTCCTCTGGGTGAGTGATGCTACAGCAGCTGGCCTCCACCGCACCTCCACTGCTCTACTCACTACTGACTTCAGCTGCTCATTCCCATTAAGCTCTTGTGGTGAATATCTAAACTTAAAGTAAATATCCAAACTTTATGTGTTAGCTTAATCTGTCATATTAGTCTGTAGCTTGCATAACGAGGTTGTTGTAAGACGCAGCAGTGCAGAGAGAAAAGGGGACCAGAAACCAGAGAGCAAGTGCATTGGCTGGCAGCCAAGGGGATCCACACACACACACACACACACACACACACACACACACACACACACACACACACACACACACACACACACACACACACACACACACACACACACACACACACACACAAAGAGCCAACACATCACCATGGCTTTGGTTTTGGTGTTTGTGAACACAGATGTAGTTTACATAGGGACAGGTTTTTCTCCTTTCTTTGCCAGTCTGTCCAAACCCTACGCCTGTCCCTTCCAAACCTCCAGTGCACCATCCGTCCGCTCGCTCCTTGCCAGTCTGGTCACGCAGTTACGTCTGTCCCAACCCTACGCCTGTCCTTTCCAAACCTCCAGTGCACCATCCGTCCGCTCGCGCGCACGGGCCCACATGCACAGACACAGACACCTGCTGGGGAGACACAGAAAAACAGCAAATGGGTCTAAGGAAAGTAATGATGATATAAAGAGCAAATGAGTAATCTAAAAGTACAGCACTTTCCAAGGAAAGTAGAAAGTGATGTGATGTAAAGACGTGGTAATTATTTAGTATGTTGAACAAAAAACAAAGTTGTTACAAGAAAATGGTAAACAAAACAGAGGAGTTACAATAAGGTTTGTAGATTCTTTTTGCTCTGCCATCCTAAGGCCCACAAAGCAAAAGTGCTGTCATACAGAAAATAGAAACATGCATGCAAATACACAGGAAATAAGAGAGACGCTGCACACACACACACACACACACACACACACACACACACACACACACACACACACACACACACACACAGTAGAAAAGATTAGAGACACTGAATGAAAAACAATAGGGGACTTTTTTTGAAGTTAATGGAAGATGTTAAAAATGGATTATGGAAATGAAATGTGGAAATGAAGTGTAAACACACTTTGAGTTCTTGGGAAAGTACACAGTGGTACTGCTATCAATACACTGCGAGGGCTGTAAGAGGGCCTAAAAAGTAGACACTCAGAGCAGCACTGAGAGACTCATCCAGGAGGCACACCTGAGAGATTCTTCTGGGCTGCTTCTTATATCACTCTCCGGGACGTGATCAACTCTCTGCGGAAGCTGTTGCAGTGGGTTCGCATTGGTTGTATTGTTTTGACAATGGTCTAAATGCTTCTAGGCAAACTTAGCGAATAAAGTCTTTGTCAACCGACTTCAATTGTTTTGTACTAAAAGGACTATAAACTGGCAGACTTGATGGGTTTTCCATGTCACTCTCACCCATGAATCCTACTCTACTGTTGCTACATTTACATACTGCCTCAGGGATACGATTTTCTGCCTTGCTGATCTTGTAATAGTATTCCTCTAAACACACCAGGTACCTTCCTGCCTTATTCAGGACTGATTGTTTTCCACCATTTCTTTATTTGATATATATCATCTATATACAGTATGCCCTTGGTATTTACTTTGTAAGTATATAGTGTGCTTCTGTTGCATGTATTGCATGTCTATCTTTATATATCTATGAACTCACCCATTGGTTTCCGATCCTCTTTTTTCCTCTTTTCTCCTTCTCCTCTGCCTTCCCTTTACGCACCACCCTCCCTCCATCACTGCCTTTCTGCAGTCTGATTTGTTTTTAGTTCGTAATAATATTTAAATTGCAGTTTGATAGAGATTACTTGGAAATTATTATTATTACAACAACTTAACTTTGGTGTATATCTGAAAATGGACTTAGAGGGGTTTGCATCTGAACTCTTCATATGTTACTACGAAGAATCAATTATGAAATTAAAAGTTATTGATAATCAATTTTTTTCTTGTTTGTAGTGTCAGTAGTAAACTAAACAAAAATTGGCAACAAACATCTGAATTACTTGAATTAGAATCTCTGTGCAAATTAGTTGAACTACCAACAGGTTACGGCAAAATGTAGATTAACTCCAGTTACACATAGTTTGCTACTCGAAGTAGTGTACTTGAAGTGTGCACTGGCTAAGTTGGCTAAGTGATGCTTTTTGAGAGCCACTGACTCACTCACAGCTAACGTACTACTTAATTATTTAACTAGCCTATTACTTTCACTTCCTGTAACTAGCCTATTCACTGGACACAGAATGTAACTAGCCTATTCACTGGACACAGAATGTGGCTGAGGTATCAATGCTGGCAATCCCTCCCTTCGCAAGCACAAAGCTAAGCGTACGTCCGGCCTCACTGAGCTGGGCCTATAAGCACAAAGAGAGAAAACTGGTGTCGAGGTAAAGTCTCTACATTACATTACAATTACCTGATGCTGTTATCCAGTGCAACTGACAGTTATTTACAGGGCTTCAGTTACAGTCCCACAGGAGCAGTGTAGAGTTAGATGTCTGGCCCAGGGCATTTCAGCCACAGGGAGAGTGGGATTTGAACCTGGGACTCTCTGATCCCAAGACGAACGAACCCATCTTACCAGCAGAACAACTAAACTAAACTCAAAACAACTAAATTGTTAACACCAGTCATACCACAACATGACATGCAGGCAGGGATATAGGCGTGGATGCTGCATAGGTGTAAGGTTATAAAAAGTAGACATCTCAGAAGCATCTTTGGCTGACCTTTGGCTGACCTTTTGGTCAGAAAAAAACCTGTTGGGCATGAGATGGTCCATTAAGAGCCATGCACTGTCAAAATATTTTCTTTTTCTATCTGATTCATTTTGATAGCTTGGTTTCACCAGGGTGTTCTGTGTGAAAGTACAGACAATTTACATGAAATCTTAACGTTAAATAAGGCAGGGGCATTTCCAGCCTTTCAGACACCCTGGGCTTAGCCAAGATTAGATGTATACTGAAAGATTATGCAAAGATGTTTTTTATTTAATTAAAAAGGTGTGATGGTAGACTACAGCAGATGTGGAAGGTTGCCTATGCATGTTTTGGAAAGCACAATGACATTACATTACATTACATTACACTCAGCAGACACTTTCATCCAAAGCGACTTACAAAGGGAGGACATAATAAGCTAACAGATGTGTAGAGAAGCACAAAGTAAACAGACTGCACACATGCACTCAAGGACATACATGTGCCTTAGCTAAGTTTCCTGGGGCAGGGAAAAGCTGTGAAAAGACATAAAAAAGCTGAACAACTGCACAACCACAGCTACTCAGGCTAGACTCAAAACAAGTCCAAGATCGCCTGGTAATGCCTCTGGAATGGCACTGTATTTTCTGGAAGGGGTTTTATGTGTGACTAAGGTTGATGGGAAGAGGTTTCTAAATAAGGTTGACCAAGCTTTTCCATTACACATGCCTCAAAGTACTGCATATCTTTAACACACAATCCGTTACAATTCCTGCCTAGATGAGGAGTATAGTTTTAATTCAAATTGCAGAACAGAGGGAAATATGCATTTGCTTCAGATACATTTTCCTTACTGTGATTCAGGTAAACATGAAGTAGGCAGAAGCCCAGTTTGTGTGATAATACTTTAAAAGATTACACAACAGCATTCTACCACTACAGAATAACAGTTTTCTTTTCACAGAGTTGACAAGGAAATAAATATAATCTTCCAGACGTCCTTATCCAGAAGTTTATATTTTATGGTGTTTAGCAGACATGCATACTTATAGCACACACAACAGTATGTGTTTGATGGAGAACGATGAGGAGGAGCAGATTGGACTAAGATGACCTCTACACACTTTAAAAAGTTGTTTTAAGTATCCCATTCAACATCATGCGCATTATTTTGTCCATTCATTTTGCTGCGGTAATCCCACTCCCTCTGATCAAGTTCCTCTCAGGACCACAAGGACGGGTTTTCCCTGGCTGAGGACTTAGCCTGAAATAGCTGCATTACCTCACTGCTTACGTCTGTGTACCACCATTCTGTGCTCGAGCGGGGTGATTCAGAGCTGAGACGACGCACAAGAACACGAGACGAGAGAACACAACAGAAGTCAAACAGTCATCAGGTGCCAAGTTGTTAAGGGAACCTGAACTTGTCCCTCATTCACATGAAGGACCTTGGCAGGGCACAGATGGGTGCCGCACACCATTTTGCACGTTGTTTCTTAGATCACCGTCAATCCTCATGACATGTCAGGAAACACATGTGCAATGTAGTCAGCAGGGTTACAAAAGGATGGCTGCCTGATGAAAGAAAGTGAAATGCAATGTGTTCTAAATGACGCATGTACATGAAGAGATTGGAGAAGTCAGACTATATTTGAACTTTTTTTTGTGTTGGAACATATGGTCTTAGCAAAAGAAAAACTGCACTATGTACAAACGCATGCACATTAGGAGTTTGAGAAGTTACACTTCCTATGAGTTTCTCTCTCTGCTCTTTAGAATATATGTCATAGCAACGTAATAATAGAATAATAAAATGACTATATTTTTAAAACAAGTAAATATTTCAGTCTACCCAACACCTCTCTCCTTTATGAAATTTTGGCTGGTGAAGTAGTTTAATTGACTACACACGCAATTTGTTTTTATGTCTGCATCATTATCAGGGAATCTTGGGCATGCCGGGAGGAATGAATTCCTAAGTGCGACAGCGGGCTGCAACATCACTGGGATAAGCATGCAGAGCCCTCACCACAAAGTTCATCGACAGTTTTCCTATATTTTGCAATGTTTCTATTGACAATGTTTAATGACTTCGTCAAAATTTTTAATTAAGGCTCATGATTTGAAACATTCTTGGCTGTGTTTTTGTAAAAAACAAATAGTTTACCAAATCAACCCTTATAAAAGATGTCTAGAATGTCCAGAAAAGTTAACCTAAGTATCAAAACCTCCTGAATGTCAGCTTCACAACAAATATATATGGTACTTTATTACGTATACAGGCCAAGATATAAGCACCTAAAATGGGTCGAGTGGTTTTGGCCCAGCCCGTATAAAAGTCCCTGTTCATATGTGGTAAAGATTTTTATACACAGATCTATGCACACATTTACAGGTATCTGCATTAACAGATCCTAATACACATACAAATCTGATTTCAACTTGCACAGATGTTTGTACACACGTTCAAATTGAATCACTTGCACGCAGATTGTAAATACATGGATGTGTAGAAGGGTGAACTGCGTTGGCTTGGCACCATGGTGATTTGGCTCTCCTGGCCCCGCCGCCCCCCTTAGTGGCACCCCTGTTTCTGGCACCTGAATAGATCATTGGTCGCCTACAAGTACAGCGGGAGCACGCCACGTGGGGCTGGGTTGGTCTCTGTGTGCTGTGGTCTCTGGGCTGGCTGCTACGTGACTGGCTTGGGCTCCTCCAGTCCCTTATTAAAAATGCTCCTACTGTTGGCAGTTTCAAGTCTAGACTTGAGACCAAACTGTTTTCAGATGCTTTCTGTTAATGATTTTTACTAAATTTATTTTTATTTTGTGTTTTTTTTTATGCTTTTATATCTTTTATGCTTTTACGCTTACTTTATCTTTTATGCCTTTATATATTGTCGTTTGCTTTTATTTTTGTGAAGCACATTGAATTGCCGTTGTGTATGAAATGCGCTATACAAATAAACTTGCCTTGCCTTGCCTTCACAATTTGCCCTGCCGTTTCCTGCTTCCTGCTTGTGGTGTCCGTTGTATAGTTGACTGGCCTTTGTTGTTTGACTAATGTCTGGTTGGTTGTATTTGTGAACTTACTGTTACTTATTTTCTGGGTTTTACTATTCTAACTGTCCATAGTTGCATTCTGTTTCTGTGTGTGTGTATTTGAGCTGGGGTGAACAGGCATGAAACTCTCCTGATGGTTGCCATTACTCTAATGTGTGTGCTATGCTGTACCTGGGAGATTGTCACTGTTCACTGTGCAGTATCCCTTAGTTGAGTGGACAGCTGTGGCCTAGCGGTTAGGGAGTTGGTCTTGCAATCGGAAGGTTGCTGGTTCGAATCCCACTCACCCATGGTTGAGATGCCCTTGAGCAAGGCATCTAACCCCCACACTGCTCCAGGGACTGTAACTGAAACCCTGTACATATCTGTAAGTCGCTCTGGATAAGAGCGTCAGCTAAGTGTAATGTAATGTAATGTAATGAGTTACGTGCCCAACAATTCCCCAGTTGGTGTCTTCAATGTTTGTTCCGGTGTCTTGACCCAGGTTTCTCTGTGTATGTGTGTTTCGTTCAGTCTGGCGTTTAGTCAGTGAATCTCTGAGGCCTACTGGGATAACTGGGTGTTCCTTGGATTCTCAATTCCTGGGGTGGCATAGTAGAATGGTAAAAAATCACTGTCATGGCACAATATGCACATCTCAATATACATTTAAGAATTGCTTTCCACATTTACAAAGCCATTTATGCCTGCGCAGATTGACATACAGGCACACAAATCTCCACACACATTAGTGGTAATAAAGCAACAGTATTGTCAGCAAATGTCAGCAAATGAAAAGTTGTTGAGCAACCACTCTTGATAGTACCTTCGCTAAATAGGGAAGGATGCAGATGGGTCAATGGTTACAGATGTTGGATCAGAGCCAGGCTTTTTTAAGATGGTGTAACTACAGCAGTCTTGAGAACAGCATGAACAATCCCAGAGTTATGACATACACCTCACCATGGCAACTGGTTTACGGGATGGCCAAGGAACATATTTTCTGTAAATGTTTGACACGAATTACACTTTGAGTGACGGTATCAGATGGTATCTCTCTGAGTGTGCGTGTGAATGTTTTTTTTTTTAATACTAGATACATATTCACTTTTTTCTCTTAATGTGTGAGGAGTGCATTTCAGCCCTTGCCTTGTGAAAGTCTTTGAAACGAATGGAAACAGATTAACGGAAACGGAAAGGTGGTCCACAAGTATGAAATGTGACTTTGTGGGGGTGGGTGGAGGGCGCCTGAAGCCTCACATTTCCTCTGCTTCCAACTTTGGCAGTATGTTTCCAAGAATGAAATTGCTTCAAGTTTGTGTGTTGTATGGCCAGTATTGCTAAGAATCAGATGGGCATCAGAGCACTTGCTGTAAATGGTCAAAGGTAGGTTAAGCTGGTGACACATACAGGATGTTTCTGGGCAATGTCACCAGGCAATATTGTTAACACATCAAGTCATGCTTTGCAGCTTTGGAACCTTCTGACTGGGTGGGCATACATGACAAGTGGGTGGGCACAGGCCCATCCCATCCCAGTATGCAGTAGCCAGCTCAAAGCCTGGGCTCTGGTCCTCCAGACGCAATCCACCTAACCCTAATTGTGAAGCCCTGCTGAGCCCGGAGTCCAAGTCTGACTTGAAGCGTTGGAGAAGGCTGTGCTGTGAAACCTGATGCCTCGGTCTCATACTTATAAATGTTTTTCTTGACAGCGTACCCATGGGCCAGAATGGGTTAAAGACCCAGCTAGGTCCAAATCGTGCCATCTCCTCCCCAACTTCCTCATACCAAAGGAAGTATGGTCTGCTTGCCCATTTTGAGTGAATTTCAACATTGCTACCAGATGCAAATAGGGGTTGAAGTGGCGAAAGCTTGGTGGTACTGTCTGTGCCCGAATGCTGTTAGAGTAGACAAAGCGCTGAGGTATCACTTGTGCAATGCTGTACAGTCCTGAACATAACCTCATGACGTAAGCAGGATGCCTGTTAGTTCTGCTCTTCTTACACCAACCACAAAAGGTGTTAAAAAGCTGTTTAACTGCATAACTCCACAACACAGTAAAAGTCATTTCAGGGGTTTTCCCACATCTTTTCAGACACAGCTTCCTGCCCTATTTAATGTTACCAAACCAAATATGATTTTCACATTACTGGGTTTTTACGAAAACAAAGGCTTTCATTTATACGTTGACCGATGACCACTTTTATTTCTTTGACACCCTTAATCAGTGTAATAGTGAAATGGGTCATCTTCTATCATCTGATCAGTAAAAAAACATTTCCTCCACATCACACAACCCTAAAATGGACAGCTTTCAGGGCACAGAATATAATATTATTGGTAAATACAAACTGCAGTATGTATAAATGAATTTCACAAAATGTGAACAATGTGCATATTTGCCATATTGTCAACTGTCATACCTTCACTGGTGTATGTTCAAATCATAATGGAACATCCTACATTCCCTGATAAATTCCAGAAGATTTTCAGTGGAAAGGTCCAAGAAAGGCTGTAAGGTCTAGCCCCAAAATGAGCTCTGTGTACTGCAAGCTTGTGACTGATACTGCAGACATCACTCGAACCTCTAGCCTAAACCATCGTCTGAGAGGCCACAGTCACTGTTAAGTTCATCAAAGTCATCAAAGTCTTCGGCATCCTCATCTTCTTTAGTCTTCGTACGACCCTTTTTGCTTGCTTGGTCTGTGGTGGCAGTCTCCTCGTCTGGTGTTGTGAGCCTGTGCAATTGACAACAACGTTACATTTCAGATTATGAGGTCAGAAATTGAACTCTCATTGAACACGTATTCAGTTATGTCTACATGACAGTACACATAGAAGTGTATGTTACAGTTATAATACATCGTGCACTTATAAACAGTAATTTCTTCAGCTGGAATTCACAAAAAGCACAAACATTTAAGCACACTGTAAAAAGTGCTGCTTAGAAGCAACTTAAAGGTCTCATTCTCAGAGAAACCGTGCAGTACTTGCTCTTTTTGAAATATAACAGGTCACTCCGATAGGCGTGTGCATTTGCATATGCATGCTGCACTTGAAAATGTTCTTCTCCCCCAATTGCCTCCATTAGTCAATGAAGGAAAAAGGCAGAAAAATGAGTGAATAAGGAAAAGGCAAACAAAGTGACGTAAGTTTGTTAATCCCTTTTACATGACCTTCTGTCATTAATACCAGTTAGAGGTTATTAAAACAAGCCCTCCCAGAACACATACAAATCTTTAAAGTGCACTGTTCAAGAGAGTACACACATTAGGCAGAAATGTGTGACTATTTTCATTCATGTTTTTACACTGGCTTTAGTCCAGCCTTTTGATTCTAACACAAGATGCCTTTAACACCCTTTCCTGAGTCTTAGGCAAGCATCCACAAATGACCCTTCATCTGTATAATTTACTCTTTTTCTGTCTCAGGAACAAATGTCATGCAAAATTACATGTGAAAAGAACCCTTGAAACCCTTCCAAGCATTGCCTAATGAATAAAGGGCATATTTCATTTGGCGTGCTAATCACACTAGCATTTGACTTTTCTGATGTGAATAAAGTAACGTTGTTCGGCATATGATAAATGGTGTTGTAATTGTGTTTGACCAGCAGGTGGAGTGCTGCACTCAGTTTCCAACAGACAAAAGCCCTTCAGTAGAGGACTGCCAGTCATTGCACAATTCATGCAGCATTCACGCACCATGTAAACATCGAAATGTCTTCGAAGACAAAACTATCTTGATGTTACAGCAGAAATTAGGCTTTTGCTGCACACTGGCTTAGGCTAAATCAAAAAAACTATCAAAAACAACTTAGTGCATTGTAAACTATGGCTCAGCTCTGACAAGAAAAACAATCAAAAACAAAACCTTTTACACGGTATTTAATACTAACACACATGACAACGATATGTCCTCACATGTCCCAATAATCCTTGCTTATTGTGTGTTGTGCTTAATCACAGATACCCTCTGTAAACCACTGAGGCAATCATTTTGATGGACTCTCATGAATAAAATACTGTTGTAAAGTCCATAGATTGCAGAAATACACATTACTAAAAGAGCCTTAAGTAATTTCACTGCTAGGGATGTACCAATCACACTTTATTTGATGAGTTTCTGATTCGTGCTTCTGTCAATATTGAGAACTGCAACAAGTAGTTAACAAGTGTTTAGTATAATTATATAAATATAAGTATCATAATACTAATAAGTATAATTACATTTAAAGTGCAATAGATTTACAGTAAAACAAAACAGAAATAAAAAAACAGGCAGTCAAGCTATTAAATCCTGCTACCAGTTACTGTCCAGTAGTCTAATGGCGCTGCAAAACACCAATATAAAACATGTTGACCACAGACTTCAGTTGAAGTAATACTGCCATAGGTGCAAAGAGGAGTAATCTGGCTTTAACAAGTAAAAAGCCAAACCCCAATATTTGCAAAACCATCTTAGCACAACAGACAGTAGACCTAATTTGTGACTTCCCTTGTATTAACTGCACAGGTAGACCCGATGCATGGCAGGACGTTTACTCTGTGATGCAGGGACTACCTGCCTCTGATTTTGTGGCATCAGATAATCTTAATGAGAAGGAGGTCACTAGCATAGCATCGGCCCAATACCCAACACTGGATTTGATATCCGTGCATCCCTGCTTCCAGCAACTATAGATCATTTATCCATCACATCAGAAAATTCATCATGGCTATTTATCGTAAAGCACATTAAGAAGAGAGAGGATTTGCCCTAATGACTGTAGAAAAAATGACCCATCTTCTTGGAAATGAATGGACGTGAAGGACACCACACAGCCATGCTTTTTCACAGTCACTGGTTCCCACTAAATGTACTGATAACCCTATGTGGTTCCTAAGTTGGAGGCTTAGCTGAGCCCTTGTCATAGAAGCAGGCACTTATCAGCTGCTTACACACACGTACATCCCATTTACAATTTAACATTTACAAGTTCAACCTCCAAAACAAATCAATAGCCTATACTACGAAAGCAATATCTCACCCTTTTTTGTGAACCTTGGAAAGCTGACATATGATTTGTGCACAGTAATTTAAAGCTGCTGGTGGCCTCAGCTTCACACAAAATGTATTGCCCTTTCACCTCGCTTCTGCCTCCTGCTCACAGTTACAATGCTAATGTGTGCACAGTGTCAACAGACCTTCAAAGAGGACAGATGTACGAGCTGCACCGTGCATTATAGATCACAGTAAGGACAACAGTGAATGGGATCATCAACCTCTGACCTACACGGGATCAAATTTGACCTCGGCCTTGCACTAGCACGACATTTCCATCTCAAAAAGTATTTCACAAGACACACACACAAACAAGCAAACACACATACATAGAGAGAGTGAGAGAGAGAGAGACATTACATTTAGCAAACACTTTTATCCAAAGAAAGAGGTACAGTAGAGAGACAGAATGAGAGAATAGTTTGACACTCACGGGACGACAATCTCTTCTTTCTTTCCACACTTGGCACAGAGTTCCAGTTTAAGGGCACATGGCTTGCACATGACGTGGTACGCATCCTTTACACTCTTCTGCATGCACTTCACACTGGCAAAAAAGACAAGCATACAGTGTCATCACCTCCTGCATGAAAATGACTTCTTAACACTGAAATGCAATTAACAGAATAAAAGTATGGCCGGACACTTACCATTTACGTGGTTGTGTTAGTGGTTTGTATTTATTATATTTCACTTTCCATTCCAGGACGTCTTTACAATGCTGACATACACCGTCGTGGACTTTCTCATTCACCTTCTGCACACATTAGTTTGTAGAGATGTCACTACCCAAGTGAAACCTGTCATTATCTAGCTCGCTGACACCGATGGACTGCCTGTAGCCTACGTTTACTTTTTCGGGTCACTTTTGGAATTCTACTGATGAAGAGATCAAATAAAAAAAATACATTTTGGGGGGCTTACGGGATCCAAGTATCTTTATAAACAAACGTTGTTAGTACAAAAAGGGACAGCTGGTTAGCCTATGTATTTTTATATGTAGCAAAAGCTATAGATGGGAAGGCTCCTTTTGACTGTAGTTCATGGGCTAGATACAACAGTTAATGTGCTACACAAACAACAAACTCCGTGAAACCTAACGCTGTCCTAGAAGACAAGAAATGTAAAATATATTCTCAGAATAAAGGATTTCATGCAGCTAGCTAAAGCCGTGCAAGCAGTATCGCTAACATTAAACATTCACGTTAGCTTACCTTCTGTTGCGCATTGGCACCATATTTATTATTTTTAAAGGCAGTCATGTTTTGGTGCTTCTGCGGACGTGTTCGAGATGCATTGCCTTTCTGAGAACTCATCTTTATTTCCAAAATAAAACAGATGTCAAATTACACTAGCTGATCTTTTTAAACACATGGCTCCTAAAGGCACATTAGAGTGCAACACCGGAAGTAGGACCAAAAGGCAGTGTGAGAGCACGTTCAAGAATGTCAGACTTGCGCAGAGATTTCATCAGCTAAATGAGAGGATTCCCTCTCGTAAAAGCGAAAATAACTGATTTGAGGAATACAGTTGTTCTGTTGTAATGATGTGTACAGTTCCTCAGTTGTTTGCAGGCTTTTGTGTTTCTATAGCCTCATAATTTTTCATAAGGTTGACTAGGCTGGCTTATTTAACTGTACATTGTATCAACAGTGCAAACTTAAAGTCACTAGTTCTGGGGTACGCCTGCCATTTACAATGGTATGCACAAAACAACCATCAAGTGTGTTAAACAGACAGAGACACACAAGAAATCCCATTCGTGCTCAAATCATGTATAGGCCTACAGTGAGTCATTGCTGACTGTTTTACAAATGCAGGCCAATAATTAACCCAGAAGTACTCTAGGTCATTTATTAATGCTTCCTCGTTCACATGGCATTAGATTGCAAGACTTTTATTGCCATCAAACAGTTGCCTGTACAACGAAATAAAGCAACAAGTCCACTAAGGTGCAAGATGAAAGTAACAAAGTGTTAAGTACAAAACGTACAAACGTACAAAGTGTCAAGTACAAAAGAGAGCAAAGACAACAAGGAGGGGAGGGGGTATATACAAGGGTATAATAAATAATAAAAATACGTAGTGAAAGGGGCTAGGTAGACGGTAGATTACGGTATCACTATCACATATTCATGTCCAGAGACACAGGAACTCACCCACCCATATTTGGCAAGTCCCTGATTGCTGGAATTCTAAATATTTTAATGAATATTGGAGTCATTTACTCTGTAAGGAAATGCCTGGGATATCGCACTGGGACACACACACACGCGCGCGCGCAAACACACACACACACACACACACACACACACACACACACACACACACACACACACACACACACACACACACACACACACACACACACAAATAGTGTTACCCCTTATAACACCCTTAGTTTTTTTATTACTAGTATGTTTCCAAGAGCCCGACCTGGCAAAGAGACTCCACAGAACAATACATTATATTCATTTGCAGATTCCAAATGTGGCCCTGGCAACACCATGACATCATTGAACATGGAGGCATATTAAAGACCCTTGTTGGACAAATGTTATGTTTTAAAAGTTGGTAGCATGTCTCTGTGGTCTGTCCCATGTTATAAAACATTTCTAAAACAAGCTAATAATATCATGACTGAAAATCTACTTTAGAATGTCAGAATGTCACACAGTGAAGTGGGTGACTAGGAGTTGAAACAACACCCCTTGCAGTCTGGATAAATTGTATACCCATTGAAAAGAGAAATGTAATGACAGGCTGATTCACATAGAATGAATTCAGACTGTTTTGGATCATGAGCGTTTTTGATAATGACTTGAGGGGGACGGCAAGTGTGCGGTTTGATTGAGTGACAACAGGCAAAAGAAGCACTGAAGGGAATGTTGAGAAGATATAGCCTACAATATAAGTAATATTGTGCTCTATATATAATGGGACATTTTAGAAATTCTTTTTTAGGCATGTGCTGCTTGAGGGTTAAGGTATTTCTCTGAGTGACTCCCTCAATATCTCTTGATAAAGAAATACAATAAAGAGATAATCTGTCTTTATGGCTCTGCCAGTCGTAAAAATCCTACGCTCGAGAACACGCCCGATTACTTGGTGGTCTTTACGCTTAAGAACAACCCTGCCGTTTGGAGATAAAGGACATTTTCCATTGGTGTTTGGTCACATAGCTCTCGATTGTAACTGGCTGCTGTGTCTTTCATTCGTCTAACCTGGGTCTACCCTTATATCCGGTTTTGTAGAAGAAAACAGAAGGCAGCTAACCCAAGCTAATCAGAAACAGCAATTAGAAGCTTATCGACGTAGGTATAACGCTACATTTCAAAACATCCACACTGATGTATTTAAGTACCATTCGCCTTCTGATTAAGTACAAATTGTCAGTTAGACCACATGTTGACAAGACCAATTGACATCGATCAGCAGTTGAAGCAAGGTTTGGGCAGAAACTGGAAGCGACGGGCTTCTCTGCTCACCAGAAAGAGAAAGCAACTAACGTTTACGTTAGCTGCACCCCAGATTAAACGACTAAGTATTGGGTTATATGAGGATTTTACGATAGACCTGTTGTAACGAACCCTGTGTCCTCTAAGTGCTAAAGACGCCTTTTGAACCCCACTTCTGTCGGAACAGATCTACATTGGAAGAGGTAAGTGTCTAACCTAGGACACCAGACTGCTCGCTAGCTGCTTTTATCAGTAGGTGTGAAAATGCTACCCTTATGTCAAATGTAACGCTATTTACCTATCTGCACCGTAGGTTACCTAGCTATCCACCGATGGTATGTGGTATTGGTTAAAATCTAAAAAGTCATCTAAATGTCAAGCTGTGTTGTTCTTTTGGGACTGTTTGACCGTTTGATTAAACATGCTGGTTATTTAACACTGACCTTAGTGACATTACACCACTCAATTAACGTCAACTGTCGCTAGACAACGAGCAGAGTTGTTTGTGTGAAGAGTGCGATAGTCTTGAATATTTTAGGTGTAGTACTACCACCTTTGAGCGACTCGGAAAAGCTAATGAATGGGTTAGCTGTAAACTGACAGAAATGTGTTTGTTCCTGGTATTTATCTACGGTTTTAGTCATATGACGTGTAGCTAGTACAGCCAGCGGGATTGAGCCTCTGTTTCCATTAACACATGAAAAGTGGTTGTAATGGGGGGGGGGGGGGGGGGGGGGGGGGGGGGGGGGGGGGTACAGGCTTGTTGGCCTGCGAGAGAACTGCAGACACAGGGGAAAAGATGTAGGACTGAAATATGTGTTTTGGGTATTGTTTTTGGAAGAATTATATTTCAGTCAGGGATCCCAATAGACGTTTGTTTTTTGTTGTTTTTCAAAAGGAAAAACAGAAAATTCTCTTACACATCCACTAGTAGCCTATTTATTGAGCAGAGGCGTCTGAAATGTGGTTCCAGTCGCGTGAGGAGCCTATTTTCTTTGGTTAATAGCTGGGCCCTTAACTCGATTCATTTATCCATTTCAGTTTTAGTAATTACTCATTACAGTGATTGTCTCTTGTGAACAATAACGAATTGTACCAGTTGTCTGTTTCACCTTGTTTGTTTGAAACAAACCTTGGCCTATGTTATAATTAATGTGTCTCTCCTACGCCTCCTTTATAAAAGCCATGCTGTTCTTTAGAGTTGCAGTGTGGCCTATAAGATGACACTAGAGTGTCATGTTGACATGTCCGTTGGCCCCTGTTGGATGACATCTTCAGGTTCTACGTAGTGGAATCTGTTGGACTCTTACAGCTTTCTTAAATGTAAAAGTTATCTCTTAATCTGAAATGCCAAGATCTCCTGAGTGTTGGTGTGGTGACAGTGTTAGTTGGTTGGTTGTACATCCACTGTACTCAGATGATCATCCAAAACCGAGCTGTATTATACTGTTATATTTTCCGATGAAAAACATATTCTGCAGAGAAAAAATCTTTGCTAAGGAAGACGGATAGGCTGGATCATTAAGGAATTTAAAGTGCGGTCCATGATCATTGCACCAGCCCGGCCAGAAATAGCACAGTACAGAGAACAGAGAACAGAGAGTGCAGAGGAGTATTCACTAAACCACAGGAACTGGAACTGAACTAGAGAAAGCCCTTTGTAGTGCTTTTCAGTTTTGCATCCCATAAGTGAATGCGTCGGTATGGAAATCATTACGACCAGATAAGCCTGGATATATTGCTCGAGCAGTGTAAAGTTAGCCACAGTGCCTAACCGTTTGTTACTCCCTGGTCCGTCATCACAGTGTTGCAAATCATCTGTTTCTTTCATCTGCTAAAGTCACATTACCTCAATATTTTAATCCAGGTATCACATATGTCAGTTCAGAACACTTTTTGTATCCCCCTTGCTGAGTGAGTGATGTCTGCAGTTGGTAGGCCAGCTGTCTCGAAGTATGCTAATCTTTCAGTTGTTGTTGTTTTTTTTCATGTTGTTGTTTTGACTGCCTGTTTTCTTCCTTTCCTCTTAAATGTTTTGTGATGGGTAATGACTTCTTGAGAAAGACCATGTACTACGTAGCAAGATTGAATTCCTTAGAGAAAAAAAACAAACAAAAGCAAATAAATAAATAAACCCTGGCCCATTTTCATGTTAAGGATTTATTTGGTAGCTTTTACTTTCTAGGTCTTGGCCACAGTTTCAGGCTAAGGAACAGCTTTTTGATGTGTTGATATTATTTTTTCTCCCAAGATTACTTTGTGAAATAGTCTTACATTACATTACACTTAACTGACACTCCAGAGCGACTTACAGTTATTTACAGGGTTTTGGTTACAGTCCTGTTACAGTGGGTTTAGATGCCTTGATCAAAGGCATTTCAACCATGGGTAGGGTGGGATTCGAACCTGCAACTCTTAAGTCCCAAGACCAACTCCCTGACCACAGCTGACCTGATATATCTCCCACCAAGTGATTTTACACATACCATTTTAGTTTATGAAACTTTCCTTTTGTCATCAACATATATAGTTAGTAGGCTAGTACTTCCATGAATGTTTTTGGTACTTTTAGCTGTGCACCTCACACCTCCGTCTCTTCCCTGCTGTGTCCCCCAGAGGATGAACCACCTGTCCCTGAGCGAGCTGTGCTGCCTGTTCTGCTGCCCTCCGTGCCCGGGCAAGATCGCGTCCAAGCTGGCCTTCCTGCCGCCCGAGCCCACCTACTCGCTGATGTGCGACGAGAGCGGGGGCCGCTGGACGCTGCACCTGAGCGAGCGGGCCGACTGGCAGTACTCGGCGCGCGAGAAGGACGCCATCGAGTGCTTCATGACGCGTACGTCGCGTGGCAACCGCATCGCCTGCATGTTCGTGCGCTGCTCGCCCAGCGCCCGCTACACGCTGCTCTTCTCCCACGGCAACGCCGTGGACCTGGGCCAGATGAGCAGCTTCTACATTGGCCTGGGCTCGCGCATCAACTGCAACGTCTTCTCCTACGACTACTCCGGCTACGGCGCCAGCTCAGGGAAGCCCTCCGAGAAGAACCTCTACGCAGACGTGGACGCCGCCTGGCACGCGCTCCGAACAAGGTGAGAGAGGGGGGACATGGCTGTGTGTTAACATGAACACACACACACACACACACACAGTGTATACTTGAGATACTCATGCTTCCTATTAATTGGAGTGTTGATTTTTTGCAGTTAACAGGCAGTGGCAGTGACACACACAGACACACACACACACACACACACACACACACACACACACACACACACACACACACACACACACACACACACACACACACACACACAGTGTATACTTAAGTAAATAGTGCAGAAAATGTCCCATATGTGTCTGACAGGTACGTGAGATACTCATGCTTCCTATTAATTGCAGTGCTGATTTTTTACCGTTAACAGTAAGTGGCAGGCCTTTAGGAGCAGGCTACATGAACGCATGTGTGCACACACAAACATACACACACACACTCCCACATACACAAGCGTGTGTGTGTGTGCGCAGATGTCCTGTGTTAGTCCTGTGTAGATGTTGTGTAGTAGTGGTTCTGGATGAGATTGAGCTCATACACCCAGACAAGGATGCAACACACACACACACACACACACACATTATGTCCTGTGTTACTCCTGTGCAGATGTAGTAGTGGTTCTGGATGAGATTGAGCTCATACACCCAGACAAGGATGCAACACAAACACACACACACACACACACGCACGCGCGCACACACGCACGCACGCACGCACGCACGCACGCACGCACGCACGCACGCACGCACGCACGCACGCACGCACGCACGCACACACACACACACACACACACGATGTCCTGTGTTACTCCTGTGCAGATGTAGTAGTGGTTCTGGATGAGATTGAGCTCATACACCCAGACAAGGATGCAACCTAACAGGTACTTCAGCTTAGGCTTGGAAAACACACACACACACACACACACACACACACACACACACACACACACACACACACACACACTTACATGCCCTCACAAAGAGCCAACACATCACCATGGCTTTGGTTTTGGTGTTTGTGAACACAGATGTAGTTTACATAGGGACAGGTTTTTCTCCTTTCCTTGCCAGTCTGGTCACACAGTTACGTCTGTCCCAACCCTACGCCTGTCCTTTCCAAACCTCCAGTGCACCATCCGTCTTGTGACCACACTCTGTGTGTGTGTGTGCTTGTGTGTGTACATGTGTGTGTCCATGGGTGTGTGCGTGCGTGCCTACATATGCGTGCGTGCATGCGTGTGTACGTGTGTGTGTGTGTCCATGTGTGCGTGCATGCGTGCGTGCATGCGTGTGTTGTAGTAGAAAAAAATGTAAGGAATATGTACATGGTTCACTGTTAAATGGAAAGCGAGGGAGAAGTAAGAGTGCGAGTGTGTAGAGGCCTGAGGTTGGTGGCGGGCAGCCAAGACCCCTTGGCAGACCCAAGAGGCGATAACACAGGACAGTGAGACACAGATAAGACACCTGCTGTAAACTGCAAAACTGAGCATTAATTGGAAAAAGTAGGAAACCCAAAAATTGACAATTATGAACATATTAGGATATCATAGAATTAAAAGCACTCAAACGATGAAATGAGCTGAATACAGCTTTCTGATGTTTGTAAAAAATATGTGTGTGACTAAAGAATATATCTTACTGTCAAAAGGGTGCTGTGGACCGAGGTCACCGAAAAATGTAAGGAGCTCAGAGATTGATGGCGGGCAGCCAAGACCTCTTGGCAGACCCGAGAGGTGATAGGACAGTCAGACACAGAGACCAGAAATTGGTGGCGGCAGCCAAGACCTCTTGGCAGATCCAAGGGGCAGTAAGACAAGGCTGTCTGGTGGTGATAACACACCTCCTGCAAAACACTGTTAGCGCTATGTTTAATAAAGAGGATAACACGGGGGCCTTCCACCATTGTAAACTGAAAATCCACCTGGCCAAAGAGGTGATGAGCATAGGAAGGAGGGGGCCACCGTTAAGTAGTATAAATATTGGTAGCAGAGCAAGGGCAGTTCAGATCGTTGTTGGATCTCAGAGGCAGCATTTTGGGGTCTTCTGCAGAACACCTGGTTAGACTTCGATTCACTCGCCATCTCTTCAGCGCAGCAGACTTGAAAGGCAAGCGAGCTGTTGGCTTTGAGTGGTGTGGTGAATAAAGGCTCTTCATTTATCTGCAACTTCTCGTCTCAGCTAGTCTATTTGTTAAGGATTCCAGAGTGCTACTTTTGCTGAATTTATTTGGCATCAACACAGCTTTTTTTCCACGACAGTGTATGTGTGTGTGCGTGTGTGTGTGTGTGTGTGTGTGTGTGTGTATGTGCAAGTGCGTGCGTGTGTGTGTGGATTCACATGTACCCTGTTATGACTGCACGGTTGGGCATCCTGCCTCATCATTCCAATCAGCAGCCAGAGACTGAGCTGAGTTCACTCATTTGCCTTTTGCCCCTCCCCTCCCCTCCCCTCCCCTCCCCTCCCCTCCCCTCCCCTCCTGCAGTAGCCCTGCTGCTGTAAGAGCTATTGATTGCTGGGAGAGAGGGAGTGAGGCAGTGAGCGGACGGCCACGGCTCGTGTGCTCCCCCTGAAACGACCAGATCATGGAAACCCTGGCTCTTATGGAGACTGGGTGGTCATGCACTGGTTGTGGTTAAAATGCAAGGGGATGGGGGTGGGGGTGGGGGTGTGTGTTGGCTGTGTGCGTTTGCGCATGTGGGGAGGAAGGGGGGGTGTTAGGGATTGGGGGGGCGGGGGGGGGGGGGAGTGTGGTTTGGTTTGGGGGCGGTCCCGGTCTCGGCAGGGGAGGGGTGAAGGAGTTTTCCGATGTCATTTCTTGCGAGTGCAGCAGAATGGCTCAGACGACAGCACACCGGCTCCTCTGGGTCGCGCTGACCTTGGTGCATACCATCTGTGTCTGTGTCTGTGTGTGTGTTTGTGTGTTTGTGTGTTTGTGTGTTTGTGTGTGTGTGTGTGTGTGTGTGTGTGTGTTTGTATGTTTGTGTGTGTGTTTGTTTGTTTGTTTGTACTTTTGAGAGAGAGAGATTGGAAGAAAGAAAGAGAGAAAAAAAAGGAAAAATGAAATGAGAGATTGAGAGAGGCATTCTGACACAAAAATGGTCTTTTAACACTAGTTACAATCACATGCACATGGACAGAAAGTGTTGTGTGTTTGTGTGTGAGAGTGTAGTGAGTGTGTTTAAAGTGCTCGCGGATCAGGTGTAGAGTGAGTCATGTGCTGGAGGTGTGAGCGTGTGTTTGTGTGTGAGAGTGTAGTGAGTGTAGTGAGGGTGTTTAAAGTGCTGGAGGTGTGTGTGTGTGTGTGTGTGTGAGAGTATAGTGAGTGTAGAGAGGGTGTTTAAAGTGCTGGAGGTGTGTGTGTGTGTGTGTGTGTGTGAGTGTAGTGAGTGTGTTTAAAGTGCTGGAGGTGTGAGCGTGTGTTTGTGTGTGAGCGTGCAGTGAGTGTAGTGAAGGTGTTTAAAGTGCTGGAGGTGTGTGTGTGTGTGTGTGTGTGAGAGTGTAGTGAGGGTGTTTAAAGTGCTTGCGGATCAGGTGAGGTGTGAGCTGTGGGCTCCTGGGTGGCAGAGTGTAGTGAGGGTGTTTGAAGTGCTGGAGGTGTGAGTGTGTGTTTGTGTGTTTGTGTGAGAGTGTAGTGAGGGTGTTTAAAGTGCTGGAGGTGTGAGCGTGTGTTTGTGTGTGAGCGTGCAGTGAGTGTAGTGAAGGTGTTTAAAGTGCTGGAGGTGTGTGTGTGTGTGTGTGTGTGAGAGTGTAGTGAGGGTGTTTAAAGTGCTTGCGGATCAGGTGAGGTGTGAGCTGTGGGCTCCTGGGTGGCAGAGTGTAGTGAGGGTGTTTGAAGTGCTGGAGGTGTGAGTGTGTGTTTGTGTGTTTGTGTGAGAGTGTAGTGAGGGTGTTTAAAATGCTGGAGGTTTGAGTGTGTTTGTGTGTGAGGGTGTTTAAAGTGCTGGAGGTGTGAGCGTGTGTTTGTGTGTGAGAGTGTAGTGAGTGTAGTGAGGGTGTTTGAAGTGCTGGAGGTGTGTGTGTGTGTGTGTGTGAGAGTATAGTGAGTGTAGAGAGGGTGTTTAAAGTGCTGGAGGTGTGAGTGTGTGTGTGTGAGTGTAGTGAGTGTGTTTAAAGTGCTGGAGGTGTGAGCGTGTGTTTGTGTGTGAGAGTGTAGTGAGGGTGGTTAAAGTGCTGGAGGTGTGTGTGTGTGTGTGAGTGTAGTGAGGGTGTTTAAAGTGCTGGAGGTGTGAGTGTGTGTGTGTTTGTGTGTGAGAGTGTAGTGAGGGTGTTTAAAGTGCTGGAGGTGTGAGTGTGTGTCTGTGTGTGAGAGTATAGTGAGTGTAGTGAGGGTGTTTAAAGTGCTGGAGGTGTGTGTGTGTGTGTTTGTGTGTGAGAGTGTAGTGAGGGTGTTTAAAGTGCTTGCGCATCAGGTGAGGTGTGAGCTGTGGGCTCCTGGGTGGTGGAGGCCGGCAGTGTTTCGTGCTGTTCCTCGCTGACCTCTGACTGACAGAGACGCTCTGTCTGAAAAAGCAAACGTGTGACAGCGCGAGTATGCAAACGCAGGGCAGCAGAGCATTAAGGGGCTTACACACACACACACGCACACACACACACACACACACACACACACACACACACACACTTACACTTTCTGCCTTCCTCATACACTCTCACAAACAGGCACATTATTGTAAATGGAAACCTTAACAAAGAGAAAAATATCTTGTGCTGGTGTGTCACCTCTCTCTCTCTCTCTCTCCTGCCTTCTCCCTCTCTCTCTCCCTCTCTCTCTTACTCTCCCTCTCTCTGATAAATGCAAAAAGAGTGAATGGGATATGTTGTGCTGTGCTGTGCTCTGCTGCTCTGCTCTACCACTGCTGTGTTACCTCCGACGTAAGGATGGCATGGAGTGCGTGGTTCCTGTCTCCTGCTCTTACAGGTAGACCTACATTTCCCTCAGACACAGAACTGAAGTGTCCTGCTCTTACAGGTAGACCTACATTTCCCTCAGACACAGAACTGAAGTGTCCTGCTCTTACAGGTAGACCTACATTTCCCTCAGACACAGAACTGAAGTGTCCTGCTCTTACAGGTAGACCTACATTTCCCTCAGACACAGAACTGAAGTGTCCTGCTCTTACAGGTAGACCTACATTTCCCTCAGACACAGAAATGAAGTGTCCTGCTCTTACAGGTAGACCTATATTTCCCTCTGACACAGAACTGAAGTCAGAGCTGTCAAAACTGCTACTGCTGCTGCTGTTGGTTTGAACACAGAACATGGTTCTCATAACTGGCCCTACCTGGTGTGTGTGCATGCGTGTGCAGTCATATGTGTGTGTGTGTGTGTGTGTGTGTGTGTGTGTGTGTGTGCCAGCCGAGCCCATCTATACGAGTTAAGCACGTTTTGTGTGTTCACACGCAGGTAGGCTAAGCGGGTTTCGGAGGCACGTTTGGCATGGCTTACCACACGGCTGGCACGACAGCCGGGCCACAGAGGAGCAGGCCAGCGATGCTCAGCCCTCATCACTGAGTGCATGTCAGCAGCAAGAAATTGGCAATTTAATCTCATTCCGTCAAAGTAGAACGAAGTCAGAGTTTATCTAATTATGGCAAAAAAAAGATGGGAGCCTTGCACACTTGTGTGTGTATTGTGTGTATTGTGTGTGTGTGTGTATTGTGTGTGTGTGTGTGTATTGTGTGTGGTTGTGCATGCATGAGGAAGAGAGGAGGATTAATGGGAAGAATGGGAGACAGAAATAGATGGGAAAAACAGCGCTGGGGCGGATGGAATTTGCATTGAATGTGAAATCTCTTGAATCCTGCTATACGCAGCTGCTGCGGTCTACGTCCTGTGTGTGTTTGTGGATAAACTGTCGAGGCGACCTCAAACCTGCCCTGTTTCTAGCTCAACACACTCATACTAGCTCTTTCTCTTTTACTTCTGCTGTCTCTCTCTCTCTCTCTCTCACACCCCTCTCTCTTACCCCTCTCTCTCACTCTTTCTACGTCTCTGTCTTTCGTTCCTTGACTGCCTTCAGTGAAGAGGTGTCCCACTCGGATGCAGCTTGTTTAGCTGTGGCTGCCTGGTTGGATCACACACAAAGCTGTGGTATTCGGAGCTGAAGTCGGCCTTTGTGTGAAAGCAGCCTGGTAGCATGTACCGCTTATGACTCTCAGCTGAAAGTCCTCAGTCGGTGCAGTGAAAGTGCTTACGCCACCACATAGCTGCCTCTTGTCCGGGCTCCAGTTTCTTGTCCGGGCTGCCAGCTTCTTGACTGGGGTCCCAGGTTCTTGTCCTGGCTGCCAGCTGTAATGGTCAGCTTGCTGCAGCCTGTGTCTTAAGTGCCTGGATGCCAGACGTCTCCTCTCTTGCTGGAGTTGTCTAGAGGCTGAATTGATAGTGTGGTTTCTTCAGCATCTCTCATTCACACTCTTTTCTTTCTTTCTTTCTTTCTTTCTTTCTTTCTTTCTTTCTTTCTTTCTTTCTTTCTTTCTTTCTTTCTTTCTTTCTTTCTCTCTCTCTCTCTCTCTCTCTCTCTCTCTCTCTCTCTCTCTCTCTCTCTCTCTCTCTCTCTCTCTCTCTCTCTTACTCTTTACTTCATATCAAAGAAGGGGGAGGGGTTATTTCTTTTTTTCTCTCTCTCTCTCTCTTTCTTTCTGTCTGTCTTTCTTTCCTTCCCCCACTTGCTCTTTAGTGCATTTATTACTGAGTGAGAGAGGGGGGGGGGTCTTTTTTTCTTTTTCTTTCCCCCTCTGTCTCCTTCGTTCCTGCATGTAGTATAGCGCCGAGACAGGAACAGCAGAAGTGTCGTAATCGTTGGCCTGATCTCATGCAGCATGAGATCTACAGTCGTATAAGATGCATAGTTGGACATAAGGGTAAGTGGGCCTGATCTCATGCAGCATTAGATCTACAGTCGTATAAGATGCATAGTTGGACATAAGGGTAAGTGGGCCTGATCTCATGCAGCATTAGATCTACAGTCGTATAAGATGCATAGTTGGACATAAGGGTAAGTTGGCCTGATCTCATGCAGCATTAGATCTACAGTCGTATAAGATGCATAGTTGGACATAAGGGTAAGTGGGCCTGATCTCATGCAGCATTAGATCTACAGTCGTATAAGATGCATAGTTGGACATAAGGGTAAGTGGGCCTGATCTCATGCAGCATTAGATCTACAGTCGTATAAGATGCATAGTTGGACATAAGGGTAAGTGGGCCTGTTCTGGCCACACATGCAATATACTTTCCTCTGGTCATGACCTAGATTGTGTTCTCTTCTGATTTCCTCAGTCCCTGTAACTAGACCAAGACCGTGCTACTGATCTCATACCCATGTTGTATCGGTGATTACCAGTGCTAACAGCCATAGAACTATTGACCCTTTGACCTTCGTCTCTGTCATGTCAGGGCGTACTTACACTGTGCCATCCGTACCATGCCTGAGGACACTTGACGCGACACTGACTCTTAGCTCCTCTTGTAGCCAAAATGTACAAGTCTACAAGTGTACTGCTCGGTGTAGTACCACGTTTACGCAGACCAACACAGAATTGAGGTGAATCTTGACACTGATACTTCCACTATTGAGCCAATATAGGTCAGGTGTCACTGTTGGATCTGCTTCAGTCTGCACAGCTGGATATACTTCAGTCACCGCTATGATGGCCCTTATAGAGAGTGTCACCAAGATTGTCACACATACCCAGGTCTTTGCAACTGGTCTTTACGCTAAAATTGAGCTATAGATGACGGCAGCGTTTCCCATACATAGACCTTTCTGTGGCGCAGCGCCACAGAATGAAAACCCAGTGCCAGCACTTGATTCTGCCTCTTTTTTTTCTTCGCAATTCGGTCATTCTCGCTCACACGCACAGAGAGCGAGAGAGATCAACATCTGGGGTCCTCATCGGAGCCACTAGCACCACACAATGCTACTTGGTCTGTGGGAAACACTGTGACTAGAAATCACTATCGGACGACATGAGAAAATATATTGCGATCGTTTTTTTTCCCCATATCGCCCAGCCCTACAAGATAGTCTATGCTTGAGATTGCCACTTATGGTCTGAGAACAAGTTCTTAAGCTCTCTTCCTCTCTGACATATTTGTCAAAGCCACATGTGTGGCTATGACACCATACTGTGACGTTGTATTTGATGGCAAAACTATGCCTTAGTTTGTTTTAATCATCGATTACCCATAGTAACCCTTGTTAGAATGTTAGACAGCCAAGCTAAAGAAATGCTGCAAAACTGATTACCATTATTTTCTGACAGCGTAGTATGTACATATATGTGAGATAAAGTCAGACTGGTTCCTGTGGCTATAGTAGAGTTTTCCTTTAATCCTCCGAACCCTCTTTGAGCTCTTCGAGGCATTCTTATCTGTCCTAGCCGAAGGGCGGTATCCACACACATGCTGCTCGAGGTGCCAAAGTCTGGAGCCGAGCTGGAACATGTTCTGCTTGTTTACTGTGCCTCGGAGGCTCGTCATCGCAGACGCACCCCTTGCTCATATGCTAGTGTTACCTGTGCTGTACTGTACCTGTAAAGGAGTGTGCCGCTGCTGACTCACACAGGGGCGCGGCCGTTGGTAGTGAGTGGGACAGCAGCAGTGAACCACACCTGTGTTTGGGCAGCGTTACAACAGCGTTACAACAGCGTTGCGTGATGGTTACAGCACAGAGAGTGCTGCTGAGGGTGATTGCCATTGTGGCTGGATGAGTTCAGAAGATTCAGACATGGCTGCCTGCTGATAAAAAAACACTCACTGGGAAAGATGGGCAGAGGAAAGGAGAGGAGGAGAGTGAGAGGGAGGGATGGAAGATGAAGAGGGTATAGGTAAAGGCTGGTTTGAGGGGAAAAAAGATGAAGTGATAAATATGCATGAAGTGATATGCATGTTCATTAGTTTTGTGTGTGTGTGTGTGTGTGTGTTGCTTAAGACTCGGGGCTTCCCCTAGTATAGGCTACACTGGGTTCGAAGGTTTAAATGTATGTTGTATCTTATGGGGGTGTTCCCTCAGCAAATGTAGCTAAGTCAAATATTGACTGGTTGCTTAGCAACTGATATCCTTAGAACACAGGGCCAGCTGCAGCCACGGGAGCCTTCTCTGTTCAGGAAGTGGAAGAACCCAACCAATCAGATGCCTGCCCAAGGAATAGCCGGGGTATATTCCTCTGACATTATTCTCATCTGGACACACACACGCATGTAAACACACACACACGTAAACACACACACATAAACACACAGCGAAGCACTGAGGTCAAGGGCATCTCCCAGTCTCTGTAAGGGTGTAATTGGCTCACATGAGCTTGTGCTATCATTCGATCGGAGGCTCTGTGCGCACAAAGAGCTATTTCTTCTGTGATTTACTGTTACAGCCAAGCAATTCTCCTGTGTTTTGATGTAGAGCAGAAGCAGCAGTTGACTCATCTCGTGATTCATGTTAAGTTTGTTCTTTCTCCGGGAAAGCACAAGTTACTGTGATGATACTCCAACCAACATGCGAGCGGGTATTTAATATAACTTTGGAAAACATGTGGGTATATTTTGACAGAGACTGACTGTGTTGAGTTTGTTTTTCTACCCCGTTATTTATTTATGTCTTTTTTTTTTGTGCATTCGGACATCATTAGTGACGCATCGGTGCCTTAAATTGCTCGTTGGGAGGCTATTATCTGTTATGGGGAGATGGGCCGAGGTGATAAACGGCTTCGATAATGAGCCGTGGCCTTACACCTCGGCAGAGTTGGACCATTTAAAATTTTAATCATTCCTGTGTGATTGCACTGCTGTTCTCTCCTTCTGTTGCCATGTTGGACGTAAATTGCCCATTTCCTCACTGCTCGGAGCGCTCATGTGAATAAGGCTTGTGTCTGTACGGTGACTTGTATGTATTGTGTCCATGTACTAAATAAACAAACGTGCATAAATTAAAGTGCAGCCATAGCAAGAGGTTATTGTTGATGTTTAAGCTGTTTTCATCAGCCCCCATGGCATGCTTGGTGCCCCATGCTAGAACACCAAAACACACACACACACACACACACACTGTTCATCTGGGTGTAAATAAAGGGTGTATGACTTGCCTCGACATGGGTGCAGCAGAACGGAGACAGACGGCGAAAGACACAAGGGAGGAGGAAAATGGAGTAATGAATTATTGAATGTCCGTGTGTGTGTGTGAGTGTTTGTGTGTGTGTGTGTGTGTGTGTGTGTGTGTGTGTGTGTGTGTGTGTGTGTGTGTGTGTGTGTGTGTGTGTGTGTGTGTGCGCCCATATATGTCAAGACCTAATAGATGATGGCATTTTTGGAGGGCTTGCGTAATCGGTGGAAATGAACGGGGGAAGGGTTGGGTGAGTTCACCCAGATGGAGGGGCTAGGAGGAGATGAGGCCAAGCTAGCATGCTCTCCTCCATCTTGTTATTTGGCCTTTCACGGGCAAAGTGAATTAAAACAGGCATGGCTTGTGTTGTTTTGTGGATGCTTGTGGCCTTGTATGTTTTTGTCAAATCGATGTGGGGAAACAAGTATATCCATCCCTTCTAACATCACCTATTTGTTTATAAAACATGGTCAGTGTGTTCATCCACCATCACCCCACTCCCATTAAACGTCTATCTGAAATGTGCACTGATGGGGGATGCTGTGCTCGGTTTCTCTGAGTTGGAGGGCATCTCTGTCTGAACGGCGTCCTCTGTGTCTCCCAACGCATGTTCGACTCTCACCTCTCCTCCCAGACAGCCTGTGGTTGGGTGCTTTTTATTTTCTCTGTTTTTCCATCCCCCCATCTTCATCTCTTCAGGGGCAGTCAGCTGACTGAGCCGGTCACGTTCTTCTAAATCAGCACTGGAATGTGCTCTTCGGCGCCCCCTGTATGTCACGAGACTTGGCCACCACCCCATCTCAAGAGAGAGTGAGAGAGAAGGAGAAAGGAAAGAGTTGAATTAATAGAATAGAATACCTTTTTATATAACAGATTAGAATAGAATGGCACATAGAATAGAATAGAATAGAATGCCATTAGGAGAGTGTGAGAGAGACGGGGAGGGAGAAAGGAAAGACTCGAACGAATAGAATAGAACGCCTTTTTTAATAATAGATTAGAATAGAATGCCACAGAATAAAGTAGAATGCCAACTCAGGAGAGAGTGAGAGAGAGACGGAGAGGGAGAAAGGAAAGAGTCGAATGAATAGAATAGAATGCCTTTTTATATAATAGATTAGAATAGAATGCCACATAGAATAGAGTAGAATGCCATCTCAGGAGAGAGTGTGAGGGCAAGAGAGGGAGAGAGAAGGGAAAGACTTAATTGTGTGGTCATAGTGCAGCACTTTCTCCTTCTTGTGAGCCCCTGGCCTCTTTCTAAGTAAGCTCATTCGCACTCACTCATTCTTTGACCTCAGGAGAGGGTTGGCTAATGGATGATCTAAAGTGTATGTGTGAACATTGTTTTTGGGTCCTGTTAGTAACAGTTCTTTATCAGCTGGTTTCTTCGAAGTATGCAACTCATCTGGAACTGGAAAGGATAATGACTAATGGTACACCAACTCGTTGCATGTACTCTGCAGTAGGTTGGCTATCACTGATGACAGTGTAAGCACTAAGATATATTAATATTTTGTCCCTGTATTATTTTTTTTAATCTGTGGGCTTTAGTAGAAGCATATAATTGTATATTACTTGTGTAATCTTTCAGTATAAACAACCAAATCACTAAACAAAACAAGCAGAAAAATGGAAGATAATTAATGCATGGCAGAGACTCCTTTGACAATCAGTAGTTTTAGCTATGTACATAGTGAGACGAAACAGCATTTCACGGGGAACAGTTGTTGATGTACGCTTCAAACACTTCAAATGGTGTCTTAATTAAGTGGTCTGTTTTCTTTCCAGAGCCTTATATTTCATATTTGTCCCCACTTTAAGGCTGATAATGGTGATGTTTCTGTGTGGTTGCTAACTGGCCTGGTGTGTGTGTGTGGGTGCGTGTGTGTGTGTGTGTGTGTGTGTGTGTGTGTGTGTGTGTGTGTGTGTGTGTGTGTGTGGCAGGTACGGCATCCGACCGGAGAATGTCATCGTGTATGGCCAGAGCATCGGAACGGTGCCGTCGGTGGACCTGGCGTCCCGCTACGAGAGCGCGGCCGTCATCCTCCACTCCCCCCTCACCTCCGGCATGCGCGTGGCCTTCCCAGACACCAAGAAGACCTACTGCTTCGACGCCTTCCCCAAGTAAGTTACCCCCCTTTCCCCCAATTCCTTCTGCACGTTTCTCTCTTCAACCGTTAAATGAACATGCATTCAGCTATTCTCTATGATGTAAACTGGCAAAAGTACTATAAGTGGCAGAGGAGTACACTTGTACTACAGGCCCTGAACAATGTGTGGAAAAAAATATCCATAAAGACAAAAAACAAAGAGTGAGTCTATGGTAAAGCTTGCCCACTTTGATTCCAATTCATATTTATTAGTTTTGTTTTTGAACTTTAAGCACAAGAGTAACTTTCTTGACCAATCAGAGCAGAGTGCCAGTGACGATACGTTACACAACGTGAGGGAGAGGCACTCTGTGTTGGATCATTAAAGCATTTTAGTCTGTTTCAGCACGTCAAAACACTGAACTGAGGACATAGCCTGAGGGCAGTACTACTCTGTTGGTTCTTTTAAACATTACATTACATTACACTTAGCTGACACTCTTATGCAGAGCAACTCTTATAATAATAATAATAATAATAATAATAATAATAATCATCATCATCTTTACTTGTATAGCACAATTCATACATACAAGATGCAGCTCAAAGTGCAAGGTTTGGCAAGGTCACCACAAGACAACATTTCTTGCAGTCCAGTGGCGTCGGAGCGGACGAACATAGTAACAAAATGACGTAGTGATGCAATGCCCCGTTAATGCAGGCTCTTGCGCGACGCAATGCTTCGTTTATGCGGGCTCTTGCGTGGCATAATAATGTTCTCTCCCAGCAACGCAATGCCCCGTTGATGCACGCTCTTGCGTCAACACGGGTAAACAGTGGGTATCCAGAATAACTTACAGTTATTTTACAGGGTTTCAGTTACAGTCCCTGGAGTAGTGTGGGGTTAGATGCCTTGCTTGCATAACAAGAGTTACACAAAGAGTGAGTCTATGGTAAAGCTTGCCCACTTTGATTCCAATTCATATTTATTAGTTTTGTTTTTGAACTTTAAGCACAAGAGTAACTTTCTTGACCAATCAGAGCAGAGTGCCAGTGACGATGCGTTTCCGACTGAAAGCGTTGCACAAATAGAGTTACACAACGTGAGGGAGAGGCACTCTGTGTTGGATCATTAAAGCATTTTAGTCTGTTTCAGCACGTCAAAACACTGAACTGAGGACATAGCCTGAGGGCAGTACTACTCTGTTGGTTCTTTTAAACATTACATTACATTACACTTAGCTGACACTCTTATGCAGAGCAACTCTTATAATAATAATAATAATAATAATAATAATAATAATAATCATCATCATCTTTACTTGTATAGCACAATTCATACATACAAGATGCAGCTCAAAGTGCAAGGTTTGGCAAGGTCACCACAAGACAACATTTCTTGCAGTCCAGTGGCGTCGGAGCGGACGAACATAGTAACAAAATGACGTAGTGATGCAATGCCCCGTTAATGCAGGCTCTTGCGCGACGCAATGCTTCGTTTATGCGGGCTCTTGCGTGGCATAATAATGTTCTCTCCCAGCAACGCAATGCCCCGTTGATGCACGCTCTTGCGTCAACACGGGTAAACAGTGGGTATCCAGAATAACTTACAGTTATTTTACAGGGTTTCAGTTACAGTCCCTGGAGTAGTGTGGGGTTAGATGCCTTGCTTAAGGGCATTTCAGCCCTGCGTAGGGCGGGATTCGAACCTGCGACTCTCCTGACCCAAGACCAACTCCCTAATCATTAGACCACAGCACAAATTTAAACATTCCAGGAGATTGAGATTGCCCATTTCGGACTACCCCCCAAACGGAGACATGCAGCAACCGTGTGGGAAAACCACCTATTATGAACAGTGAAAATTAGCATCCGTTAAATCATGGGTCTGTATGGGCCTGCATACATGCACTCAGGCCCTCACAGATAATAGATAATCCTCACATAATCCCATAGCTACTGTATGATTAATTTGCCCCAGCTGGGAACATTTCTCCCCTGCTTCCTTCATCGCTGATGCCCAGGGGAGGGAACAGCTGTTGTGGCGCTTTGATGTCATTCAAATGTTATTAGCTTAGAATTCAGCTCCCTCTAGTGGCCACATGATCAAATAATCCGTTTTGCCCAACAGCATTGCATCCCTTTGAATACTAATGAATGCTAATAATTAACAGTGTGGTCGTTTTTCTATATGTTCCTTGATTGCTTTTAATTTAATCTGAGTGAGTGGTTGAATTATGCTGCACAGACGCTGCCTGTGTCAAACTGTGTCAGTGTTTATCAAGATTCTAGTAGCCGTCGTAAGATAATGGTACACCAGGCAACTTTTTAAGCAATGTTGCTGGGCATGTAACTAACAGATGTTGTTCAGGCACTTTATCACTGATATTGGGCAACACAATTTCATCAGGAGAACTTAGACCAGCAGCAGGCAACATTTTGCGATCATCCCGTCAAACAATTAGGAGCCAGTAATGTTGTTGCACGACAACATTGCTCAGAATGTTGCGCTGTGTATCATTAGCTTTAGTCTCTGTAAACTCCGTTTTTCCCTTCTGCCCCTTACAACACCTATTCAGCATTATACTCCACCAGAATGTATTATTTGTAAACTGATCTTGATCTTGATTTTGAAGTGTATCTACTAAAAGAAAACCATCAATGTAAAAGATCCTAGATCGCTCATCAATTCTTTTTTTTCTCTCTCTCTCTCTTTGCCCCCCTCTCCCCCTGTTCCCCACCACTCCTCCACTCCTCCTCAGCATTGACAAGATCTCCAAGGTGACGTCCCCGGTGCTGGTGATCCACGGTACGGAGGACGAGGTGATCGACTTCTCGCACGGCCTGGCACTGTACGAGCGCTGCCAGAGGCCCGTGGAGCCGCTGTGGGTGGAGGGCGCCGGCCACAACGACGTGGAGCTTTACGGACAGTACCTGGAGCGCTTGAAACAGTTTGTGGCCCACGAGCTGGTGAACTTGTAAAACAAAAAAGGACTCTCCTTAACACAGCACCACCATGGGCTCGGCGCAAGCTACTGTGAACTTCATAATGCGTTTTTCCCTTTTGCTTTTCTTTTAAGTTGTTTTTTTTTTTCTTTTTGTTAAATAAAAATGATTTGTATCTTTTCTATCATTGTTGCAATGCACAGTGGTTTTTGGAAACAAGGTGTCATCCCAGATGTTTTTCTTTTCTTATTGTTTTTGCCAAGTGGCCTTCTCGCTGCCTTTCAGAGGGCTTGGTGACCCACAGTAACGACCCTTGACCTCATCCCGGGATGGCATGTGCAGGTCAACTTTGCTGGAAGCCAGCACCAGTCGGTGTCCTGCAGTCTCACTGGCGATAGAACCAAAAACCATTTTGTCATGGTCACTGGTTCTTTTGGTTCTTTTTACGGTTCTGTTTTGTTCTTCTTGGATGCTTTTTGGTGTTCTAAATAATGGAGTACTGTATGAAAGTTAAACATAATGAAATGGAACAAAAGAAAAACACAAAAACTCTGACATACATGATTGCTGTGCCAGTGTTGCCAAATATGTGCATATCAATGAAACGATATGTGAATAGAATTGTCTCATCTTGTACAGACAAGTTTATAGGCCATATAGAAATCTTTTGTCTTTCTCCTCAAATGTTTTTTTTTTCCTTTGGACTGTACATGAAAAAAAAAAAAAAAAAGATAACTATCGCTCGAAAAACCAGATGATTGTCTTGTCTTAGATTTGAAAAATGCTGGACTGGAGAAACAGAATCCCCAGCTAACCCATGGTATGCAGCAGTCGTGCATCTTGCCCATGAAGCTGTGAACACCTGCAGAATAGCCAAGGGTCGAAGCGCACAGAGAACGCCTCGATGCGGCTACTCCAGAAACATCATAGCACGCCTTCGCACATCCTGTGCCCGACACTACAGTAGCTTTAGTAGAGGAAACAAATGTGACTGTTGTGGTTTGCCAAGGTGTTGAGTCAGTGTGCCCTGCATCCTTTTTATTTTTTGCACAGTTCTCTGTAACGTCATTTCAGTTTTCTCGGTTATAGACACCGACGATGCTGTAAACCTGTACCTCTTTAAGATTCACTTGACGTCAAATATATGACGCTTAATTATATCATTAACAACTCTGATAATATGAACTCAGAGTTTATAGTTTTAAATGCACTAGATGCTCAGAGAACCCATTTATTATTATTATTATTATTATTATTATTATTATTATTATTAGGCAGTTGTCTGTTGCAAGTATCGCTGTCTAAGACATGCATATGGGCATGTCATTTTGCCAATAAATGGGTAGCAAGTATTCCAGTACAGCGACAAGCTGTGGAGGATTTCAGAAAGAAATGTTTGATGCTTAAAAGCCTCATTGAAAACATTATTTTTTGACATAAACTTGACATGAAATTACTTGTCATCCATTTCCATTTTGCAAGTAATATGTTCTTTTTTTTTACTGTTATTTCTTCCTAAAACTGTATTATCAAATAGTAATAATGATAATGGCAGTTGTTATTACTGTTTATCATCACTATTGTTACAGATATTGCTGTTAATTGATTATTTGTTGACTTACATAATTGGACTAATCAGGTTGAACTACACACTTCAAACTTTCATTGTGTATTTTCATTTTTTGTAAGATGTGTTTCATTACTGAAGGAACTTGTAATATGTAATAATATTGACTATAGTTACTACAGATGGTTACAGGAAATTAAAAAAAAATTAAACCAAATGATGTCTTTTTTGTATGATAGGCCCCCAGTGTTGTGTGCTATATGATGAAGCAAGATTTTTTGTCTCTGATTGACCCAGATCTAATGTTTAATATGATGTATCTACACACATGAGAATGCTAGAAGTCCCTTACACAGCTGCTGTTTCGTGGCCTACTTGTGGGCAACTTGGAATGTATGTTTGAATGAACAATTTATATTTGCTCAGCAAAGGTGTTGAGATGTAGCTTCCTTCGCAGTGATCTGAAAGATACCAACATTTCCTGGTTTATACTGTCTTAAAAGTAGTAAGTTTAGTCTCAGAAGAAACAACACTGCTGTAACCTATGGTCACTTGGCTTTGTCCTTGAACCCTGGCTTTGGGCAGAACCCATGCAAACAAACGCGGGAGGGAGAGGGAGAGGCTGAGGCAGAAATAGTCTGTCAATTCTGTGGTCTGTATGCATGGCAATATGCGGTCGGTTGAAGACTACTATTGGCTAACTAATGTGTAATACGGTTGAAATCATACAGCATTACTAAGTTAACAAGCAGACTCATGCCTTCGCAACAGCGACTTGACTGACTGATTAGGTGCGCTCTCGATACATTTTAATTAATCATTATTAAATAATAAGGGTTCGTTGCGGGAGGCACGTGAATTTGACTGGGTTTAACAACACTAACGCAAGCAGCCAATATTTAGGCTATGCTTGCATTTCAGCTCTACTGATCATCCCCAGCAAACGACAGAGAGTGGCAATAGAGGCATGTTGGCTACGACGTGTGAACAGCTATCGAGGCCCCTCCTCGTCAGCCCTCATGTCCAATGCTTGCCTCCCATCTCACTTCCTCTCTGAGCCTTGCCTGTGACGGGGGCTGGCTGACTACAGCCCCGAAAGAAGACACCATGTGAAAAAAGTATAAAAATACACTAAAGCCGATCCGTCAGTTGTTATTTTTCGCGATTACCTACCTCTGTTTACGCATCAGATTGGGCTGTGTACAAGGGAGGGAACGAATGGCAAAGGAAGAGACAGCGTAATCTCGCGAAAGGTAAGCTCGATCACTCACCACTACTACTAGTTTGTTGACCGTTTAGCAAGTGAATGAGATTCCTCGAAGCGAGTCGACACTGGTTCGCTGAATACCGTTAAGCTGGTTCATGACTTATAGGTAAAAGTTAACATTTGTCAAACCCTTCAGGAATTTTGAATCAGACATTCCATGCAATGGTGCAGCGCTGTTGGTACTGAGGTGGATTGCGTTGCTTTCTGTAAAACATACAGTTCCTGCTATTTTGTAACACGCGCCTTGGTACTGTTAAGTTCTTATGCTGAAACTGCGATGATACATTTAGGTAGACTAATTTCACCTTTGTATTTGTATTTCTGACCTGATAGGCCACAATGAAGTTTTCGCAACGAGTTACTGTTTGGACATTTCTCTACCAAGACTACTGCAATTGCCCAGTTACTGTATAGCAGTTTAGTTTGTTCAGGGATGTGATGAATGCATGCCATCAGTCAACCAGTAAACATACCCCATCTCTACTTGAAAGTGGTTTCCATCATAATGTAACTGTAATGTCACTTCTCAAGATGATGATGATATCATCATCATCATCATCATCATCATCATCATCATCATCATCATCGTATAAGCCTGCCCATTTAATTCACAGCCAATTTTGAATTGTTTTGTACTAAAAGACTCTGTGTAGCTTGACAGATGGATGCACTAAAGGCGACAGTGGTTGTTTACAAGCCCCAAACAAGTCATTTTTGACCGTGAGGGGTATGGTTTGGTTGGGGGGGGGGGGGGGGTGAAGTGTAGTCCCAGCGGTCCTGCTGTTTCTCTCTCAGGTCTCTTTGAAGTGAGACCCTCAGGCCACAGTCCTCCCTCCCAGTCTCTCCTATTAGCTAAAACCTTTAACTCCAATTTTCTGGTTTGCTGTGTGAGATTCACTTTCCCCCTCGGATTTTCCTGTATGGCGCCACAGAAAAGAATTTGGGCGACTCTGCCATGAGTTCTTTCCTGATTGCACTGATATGCTTTTATGTTGCGTGCTGGCATCTGGTTTCGAGCAGGACACAAGTTAGGTAAGTTGGAGTCTCTTTTATGGAAAGCTGAAATTGGGTGGAAGCTGTTAAAAAACAAAGTTTTTTTTCTCACCCAGGTCTGGTATGAGTGCTCTCTAGTAAAGAAAAGGGCTGAGTCACCCCTCTAATTACTCTTAGCTTATTTCTGATACAGAGGGCCACACAGTCATTGTGCAATTCTTCTTGGCTGCACAAACAAGAACACCTTCAAACCTTCCTGGAGAAAAACAGAGACATTTCTAAGAAACAGAGATGATGGAATGAGATTTTTGATTCTTCTAACCCGGTAGAAGCCCATAGCAGCAGACCAAGGACACGTAACAAAAGGGCCATAGAAAAGAGCATTCAAGAGGGTAGGATAATGGTAGGACTCTGCATGTAATCACAGAAAATATGTGTGATGCATGTTAGTTTTTATTTTCCTGAGGTTGGCCAGATGCACAAGGGGTTGCAGCGTAATTAAGAAGGCAATTACTGTTGGGTACATGAAGAAGTCCACAAACGCAACACTTTGCATGGAAGCCATAGGAAAAAGGTGTACAGTCGACCACCCTCATTTGCACCCAGTATTGATGATTAAACACATTGCGTCCTGTCTGATGTTGTATGAAACACTACACAGCAGAAATGAGTGAGAGACAGACAGTGTCAAATATACCCTAAATCTCTTTAACACCTAACATCGCATCAGACTTGTTCAGTGTGTAACCATGAGGGATTAGATGTAAATCCTGCCTGGAGAGCCATATATTAGTTTAATTAGGAATGGGTGTTGAGTATTTCAGTGAAGATTGCCTTTGTTATATCAGAATGGGTGTTAATTTACAATGAGTACCCACTAACACGCTGTTTCAGTGTTTGGTTTTTATCTTATTTAGCACATTCAGTTTTCCAAAGTAAGTTGTTACTTCGAAGTATTGCACTTTATTTCAAGTTTATGTCTTTGTGACAGCTGCAAAACCATCCAGCGGCCATTTCATTTCTTTATCCATTTGTTTTCCTCCTTTGAGTCTAACATCACTGTAAAAAAAATCCTGTACAGAATAGCAAAGCATGTATACCATGTGGGTAGTGTGTTAGTGACTAGAAGGCAATGGCATAATGCTTTAATTAAAACCCAAGACACAGCTATCGATCAGCACATTATCACAGGCTGGGTGCAGACCTAAGAAAGCGGCGTGGGCAAGCAGCGGAGGGGATTGGTCTGCCGGCTGAGGGCATGTTCTACAGGGAACTACAACCCTGGGCGTCGTGGGGGGTGTTGTAGTTTTGTGACTCCTAATTGGTTCCACGTACATTTTTTTTTTGTAGCGGGAAAAGGCAAGCACCCACATACAAATTCTTAGCTGAAAGTGTCAGGCATTTCACAAACACGCTACGCAGTACAGACAGTGAGCAGGGACTATCAAAACAAGCGTAGGGAAAAAAACAGTGCTGTTCTGAGAAAACCTTTCTCCTGGTGAAATTGGGCTTGTTTTAACAAGGGGTTTACATAACACTTTTATTGTGAAATAAAATGTGTTCTTGTGAAAGTGACGTGGCTGCAGTTTCTGTGAGCACTAATTTTCTGGTGTGTTTTTAAAAGATACTTTCAAATTGGCATGCATGCGATCAACAAAAATGTTAACGAGGAATCGCGCTCTCTCTCTCTCTCTCTCTCTCTCATTCTCCTTCATCTCTGTCTTTCTTGCTTTGTTTTTCTGTTGTTTGCTCTTCCTGACATTTCGTAGATATGGTATACAATGGAAGACCGATAATGAATAGCTCGATTGAAGTGACAAAACCCTGTCTCTGTCTCTCTGTCCCTGTCCCTTTCCCCGCAGGAAGTGGCTAGACAGATATATGATGCAGGTGAGTAATGGCCCCAGTCATATCCCCATGTTTGTGCCGCCGCCCAATGGAAACAGCCACCGTTCCCCCGGATACGTGCCCGGCAGAATCGCGCCCGTGCGCTCCCCTCCCCCGCCCAAAGCCCCCCCGCCACCCCCGCACAAGCCTGCCGCCCCGCCGCCTCTGCGACCTACGACCTTTAACCTCTCCGAGGGGGCCCAGGGCAGGGAGTCCGTTCAGACTCGGCAGAGCAACAAGAACGCCCTCATCTTCACGGCCGTCTCCACTGGTGCCCTCCTCCTCTGCCTCACCCTGGCCCTCACACTGACCTCCAGAGAGGTCCTTGATGGTGAGTGACAGTGTGTGTGTGTGTGTGTGTGTGTGTGTGTGTGTGTGTGCACACGTCACCCTGGCCTTCACACTGACCTGCAGAGAGGTCCTTGATGGTGAGTGACTGTGTGTGTGTGTGTGTGTGTGTGTGTGTGTGTGCGTGCGCGTCACCCTGGCCTTCACACTGACCTCCAGAGAGGTCCTTGATGGTGAGTGAGTGAGTGAGTGAGTGAGTGAGTGAGTGAGTGAGTGAGTGAGTGAGTGAGTGAGTGAGTGAGTGAGTGAGTGAGCGAGCGAGCGAGCGAGTGAGCGAGTGTGTGTGTGTGCGCGTGTGTACGGGTGTGCATGCGTGCGTGCGTGCGAGTGAACGAGAGAGAGAGATGTATATGTGAGAGATGTGTATGTGTATTAGCGTGTCGTGTATGTGTGTTTGCGAGAGGGGGAGGAAGTGTCTCCGGGTGTGTGTGGAGTGTGTGCATGTGTGGAGTGTGTGCGTGTCGGGATGCATGTGTGTGAATGTGTGTGAAAGGAATGACAGAGAGAGTCTGATTATGAGGTTTCTGTTCTGTTTTCACCTTTGCCTTTGTATTTCCTTTTCTGTAATTAAGGACAATTAGGACAAAGGCTGACAATGCCAGCATCATTAGCAAATTCTCAGTTAAAAGTGGGTGTATTACAAACCCGCCTGTGGTGTAGCTAGGAGAATAGCAATCAAACACTGCATTGTTTACAAAATAGGCAGATCTGACAAAAACAAATGATGACGCAACACCTCCCGACCACAGGCTTTTGTTTAATGTAATGTAACATGTCATGAAGAGGTATTGAGAATGAATAGTACTTGAGGACAGCATTGGTCTGATACTGGTATCAGTATAAGTGCATTGCTAATAAAGTTACTGGGTCATAGGACATGGCTTTCTGATGCTCTACTTAACATAATATTGTATCCCACTATTTCTGTGTACTTTACTTACCTTATCTTCTACCTCTGTGACCATCACTGATTGGGACAAAAAAATCGTTTGTGACAATTCCAATTTTTTTTTGTGCGTGCGTGTCGGGATGCATGTGTGTGAATGTGTGTGAAAGGAACGACAGAGAGAGTCTGATTATGAGGTTTCTGTTCTGTTTTCACCTTTGCCTTTGTATTTCCTTTTCTGTAATTAAGGACAATTAGGACAAAGGCTGACAATGCCAGCATCATTAGCAAATTCTCAGTTAAAAGTGGGTGTATTACAAACCCGCCTGTGGTGTAGCTAGGAGAATAGCAATCAAACACTGCATTGTTTAAGGTTTGCATTCCCTCATATCACACAGGTGCTGAAGGCATGTGTTAGCTGGCTGTTGACTGTAGACCTAGATTTACCGTATGTTGAAATGCAAGTTCTGTGTGTGCAACATGTACATGTGGTTTTTTGACAATAAAGCTGACTTTGACTTTGTGGCCAACACACGGGTGGCATGAGCTGACCAACCAGAACAGAAGACCTTACGTAGCACTCTTTGTTTTCATATCGGTTTCCTGTGTGTACAGCCTAAGACGGTAAAGTGTGTATGTGTTACTGTGTGTGTGTGTGTGTATTTGGGTGTGTGTATGTGTACGTGCATGGAGAGAGGATGAGAGAGTGTGTCTGTGTATGTGTGTGGGAAAGGGGATGAGGGAGAGAGAGAGTGTGTGTGTGTATGTGTGTGGAGAGAGGATGAGAGAGTGTGTCTGTGTATATGTGTGGAGAGAGGATGAGAGAGTGTGTCTGTGTATGTGTGTGGGAAAGGGGATGAGGGAGAGAGAGAGTGTGTGTGTGTATGTGTGTGGGGAGAGGATGAGAGAGTTTGTATGTGTGTGGGGAAGGGATAAGTGTGTGTGTTTGTGTGTGAAGGGGTGCAAGTGAGGTTTGACAGGATGGGCTGACTTATCCATTTCATTAGTTCCTTAATCCCCCTGTGATCCCTGAGAGTCTTTGCCAAGCTGCATGAGAACCACGCCATGACGTACGGAGACTTCTGGACTCGCTTTGAATGTCAGCGTAGTGAAGCGAAGACTTCTATATTCAGTTGTCTCATCTGTCGCATATTGAGACTATGCAGTTTGTGACTGATTTTTCACTAAAAACCCTTTGTGCATTTCTGTTTTATTACGTAATAAATTAATGTATAAAGTACTTTATACACGTGTATGCCTATGCCTGTGCACATGCACATACACACCACACACACACACACACGCACACTCACACACACACACACACACACTCACACACACACGCACACACACAGACCTTAATTTCCTTTGGGATCAATAAAGTAACTCTACTCCACTACTACTACTAGACATTCACCTACATATAGTATAAGTATATACTTTCATATATACTTACATTTATACTTACATTTGTACTTGAACTTTGTATTTGAACTTGTGTATATATATGGCCTCACAATTGAGTTAATACTTTACTACTAATACTAATACTTTAATACTAATATGTTTCTTTTGTGTTTGCTTTTGCACAGAGAACTGCCCCGACCACAACCCCTCTTTGAGCAGCTGGAGTCCAGGTCATGACCCCCAGAGGGTGGTGGTGGTGCAGAGCGGGCAGAAGTTGCTGCTGGACGCCAACGCCACGCTCTTCTCACTCACCATCAAATCGGGAGGTGAGTGAGCCTCGCCTCACCCAAGCCGGGCTCGTGGGCTCGTGTCATAGGTCACAGGTCACCCCAGGAATGTTCCGTGTCTGTGTGAATGATGGCGTAGTAAAAGAAAATGGGGAAAGCGTTTTATTGTCATTGTTTCATAGGGGGTTCTTGTGCAGGGCAGCAAGTAAATTCTGGGGCTGAATGGGTGTCTTATTTATAGACTGAGCATGTGTGTAAGTGTACATACATCTTCTGTACTCACCAGTACTGCAGGCCGTATTTGTATCACAATAACAGGAATACAGTGCAGTGAATGCATCAATTTGAAGACTGCTTTTATTTTTATCAGATGTGCTCTGGTTGTTAAGTAGAAAACAACACAACAACCTCTTTGTGTAGAACATAAAATCTGTAACAGGCATCCTACAAAATAGGCAGATCAGACAAAAACAAATGATGACGCAACACCTCCCGACCACAGGCTTTTGTTTAATGTAATGTAACATGTCATGAAGAGGTATTGAGAATGAATAGTACTTGAGGACAGCATTGGGCTGATACTGGTATCAGTATAAGTGCATTGCTAATAAAGTTACTGGGTCATAGGACATGGCTTTCTGATGCTCTACTTAACATAATATTGTATCCCACTATTTCTGTGTACTTTACTTACCTTATCTTCTACCTCTGTGACCATCACTGATTGGGACAAAAAAATCGTTTGTGACAATTCCAATTTTTTTTTGTAAGGAATGGTTGTCTTTGCGGACAATTCCGCTGGAACCAAGAACATCACTCTCCGACTGCGGCACATCCTGATCCAAGATGGCGGAGCGCTGCACATCGGAGGACCCAAGTGCCGCTACCGTTCCCGCGCCACCATCGCCCTGCTTGGCCGCTCCGACGAGGAGGCGGTGCTGGAGGTGCCCGGCTTCGGCCGCAAGTTCCTGGGCGTGGACAGCGGGGGCACCCTGGAGCTCCACGGCGCCGAGAGGCTCTCCTGGACCCAGCTGACCCGCACGGTGCCGGCGTCCGGGCTGGAGGTGGGCGGCTACTCCTTCCAGCGGAACTTCAGCCGCGGCATCAACCTGCGGGTGGTGGACCAGGACACGGCGGCCGTCATCTACTCAGAGCGCTTCGACACGCACGACTCGCACAACGACAGCCGCAGACTCAGCGAGCTGCTGCGTGTCCTCCCTCAGGGACGCATCGTCACCCTGGCCGTGGGCGACTCTGCCGTCAAGAACCTGCTCGAGGACACCAAGAGAACCATCCAGAACCTCCTGGGCAGCAGCTACGTCAATGACCTCAAGTACAGGTGATTAGCACTCACATTTTTACACCAGCTTACTATAAATTGTCTCAGCTGCTAGTCAGCATGTACTAACAGTAGAGCTTCCAGTCATGGCCAAAGGTTTTTCATCACTGAGCTCCGTAACCAATGAGATTGTACATTACAACTGTTAGGATTGTTGATGTTTTGGCCAAATTGGTGACATTTGGTTCAAATCCAGGACTGTGGCTGCAGTCAGTCCTTCTTTTGATTAGAAAGGTCCTGCAAGTATCTTATAGCTCTTGTGACATATCTGTTGGCTTGCTCCAAATGACATCTCGCAGTACTAGTATAGTGACAAAAAAGACTTCCACTACTTCTACTACCATCAAACTCACAGTTACAGGTACATATTTCTTAATAAAAAAACAAGCATGGAGATAAAATGGCGGATTTCAACTTCAATTTGTAGTTTGATTGAAATATGTCTCCATACTAGCATTACTAGAATTAGCATCCTGCAAAGCTCAGGGCAGAAGTCAGGGTGATACCACAGCCAAGGTCAGAGGCTTGCTGGCTTCATCGACACATGACCAGTTTAATGTTCTCTGCTGAGCACAGTGAAAATTTCATATGAATGGTTTCAAGGACACTTGATCACTTGACACTGATTGATCACACTGTAGTCAACTAGATGTACCGCATAGCGGTACATGGTATGACCGCCGCAGTATATTGAAATGTGGGAACTGTTGGTGTGATGAGTGTGTGATAGAGCAGTGTTGTGAGGTGAGAATTTCTGTGGAAATGATTTCCTGTAAGTGGGCATGGATGTGGGTTTTGAATGTGTAGTGTGAAGGACTGATTTGTGAAGGCAAGGAATCGGCAAAATGAGATTTTGTACAATTACAGCGCCCCCTATGGACCAAATTTTATGGCATGTTCTGTGGTGTTAGAGGTCTTTGTGGTGATCGTGCATGATGCATTTTGTGCAGTTCCCACCTTCTCGGTCCAAGATATTGGCAACTCAAAATCCCAATTTTTGCATTTACCCTTATCACTAGGTGGCGCTATGCTTCAAGTGAGAGTTTATGGGCTGGGTCAATATGCCTCTGTAACACCTACATACTAACACAAAATCGTTGTCTTGGGCAAAATTGTTGATGAGTTATTTAACAAAAACTGTTTTTCAAAACACCTAGCTTCGGCGATAAACATCGCCCCGTATGACGAAATGTCACAAAATTTAGTACACATGAAAAGAAAGATGTTTAGAGATGGCATGTCAACTTTGGCCAAATTTGAGCAATTAAAAGCCAAGATACGGCCATTTGAAGAATTTTAAGCTACGTGTTAAATGTTCATTGACGTGTAACTTCGGAACGGTTTATCTCAAGATAAATCCTTTGATAACTTTTTGTCAGCATTGTCTGTAGATGACATATACCAAATTTGGTGAGATTCACATGAACGGCCTATGACGAGTTCGTTCAGATTCGTTTTCGCAATATTAAAATTTCACGGAAATTGTTCTCGTTGGAAGTGGGCGTCGACCAGTGTTTTCAATGCGTGAGGGTCAACAGATTTCATGATAAAAAAAAAATAGTTGTAAACGTAAGCATTCTCTAGATAATAGGCAAAATGACATTTTCTACAATTACAGCGCCCCCTATGGACCAAATTTTATGGCATGTTCTGTGGTGTTAGAGGTCTTTCTGGTGATCGTGCATGACGTATTTTGCACAGTTCCCACCTTCTCGGTCCAAGATATTAGCAACTCAAAATCCTAATTTTTGCATTTACCCTTATCACTAGGTGGCGCTATGCTTCAAGTGAGAGTTTATGGGCTGGGTCGATACATCTCTGTAACACCAACATACTAACACAAAATCGTTGTCTTGGGCAAAAATTGTTGATAAGTTTTTTAACAAAAACTGTTTTTTGACACCTAGCTTCGCCAATAAACATCGCCCCCTATGACGAAATGTCACAAAATTTAGTACACATAACAAGAAAGCTGTTTAGAGATGGCATGTCAACTTTGACCAAATTTGAGCAATTAAAAGCCAAGATACGGCCATTTAAAGATTTTTAAGCTACGTGTTAAATGGTCATTGACGTATAACTTCGGAACGGTTTATCTCAAGATAAATCCTTTGATAACTTTTTGTCAGCATTGTCTGTAGATGACATATACCAAATTTGGTGAGATTCACATGAACGGCCTATGACGAGTTCGTTCAGATTCGTTTCCGCAATATTAAAATTTCACGGAAATTGTTTTCGTTGGAAGTGGGCGTCGACCAGTGTTTTCAATGCGTGAGGGTCAATAGATTTCACGATAAAAAAGAAATTGTTGTAAACATAAGCATTCTCTAGATAATAGGCAAAATGACATTTTCTACAATTACAGCGCCCCCTATGGACTACATTTTATGGCATGTTCTGTGGTGTTAGAGGTCTTTGTTGTGATCGTGCATGACGTATTTTGTGCAGTTCCCACCTTCTCGGTCAAAGATATTGGCAACTTAAAATCCCAATTTTTACATTTACCCATATCACTAGGTGGCGCTATGCTTCAAGTGAGAGTTTATGGGCTGGGTCAATACATCTCTGTAACACCGACATACTAACACAAAATCGTTGTCTTGGGCAAAATTGTTGACGAGTTATTTAACAAAAACTGTTTTTTGACACCTAGCTTCGCCAATAAACATCGCCCCCTATGACGAAATGTCACAAAATTTAGTACACATAAAAAGAAAGCTGTTTAGAGATGGCATGTCAACTTTGACCAAATTTGAGCAATTAAAAGCCAAGATACGGCCATTTGAAGATTTTTAAGCTACGTGTTAAATGTTCATTGACGTGTAACTTCGGAACGGTTTATCTCAAGATAAATCCTTTGATAACTTTTTGTCAGCATTGTCTGTAGATGACATATACCAAATTTGGTGAGATTCACATGAACGGCCTATGACGAGTTCGTTCAAATCCGTTTTCGCAATATTAAAATTTCACGGAAATTGTTTTCGTTGGAAGTGGGCGTCGACCAGTGTTTTCAATGCGTGAGGGTCAATAGATTTCACGATAAAAAAAAAATTGTTGTAAACGTAAGCATTGTCTAGATAATAGGCAAAATGACATTTTCTACAATTACAGCGCCCCCTATGGACCAAATTTTATGGCATGTTCTGTGGTGTTAGAGGTCTTTGTGGTGATTGTGCATGACGTATTTTGCGCAGTTCCCACCTTCTCGGTCCAAGATATTGGCAACTCAAAATCCCAATTTTTGCATTCACTCATATCACTAGGTGGCGCTACGCTTCAAGTGAGCGTTTATTGGCTGGGTCGATACATCTCTGTAACACCGACATACTAACGCAAAATCGTTGTCTTGGGCAAAATTGTTGGCGAGTTATTTAACAAAAACTGTTTTTTGACACCTAGCTTCGCCAATAAACATCGCCCCCTATGACGAAATGTCACAAAATTTAGTACACATGAAAAGAAATCTGTTTAGAGATGGAATGTCAACTTTGACCAAATTTGAGCAATTATTAGCCAAGATACGGCCATTTGAAAAATTTTAAGCTACGTGTTAAATGTTCATTGACGTGTAACTTCGGAACGGTTTATCTCAAGATAAATCCTTTGATAACTTTTTGTCAGCATTGTCTGTAGATGACATATACCAAATTTGGTGAGATTCACATGAACGGCCTATGACGAGTTCGTTCAGATTCGTTTTCGCAATATTAAAATTTCACGGAAATTTTTTTCGTTGGAAGTGGGCGTCGACCAGTGTTTTCAATGCGTGAGGGTCAATAGATTTCACGATAAAAAATTTTTTTTTGTAAACGTAAGCATTGTCTAGATAATAGGCAAAATGACATTTTCTACAATTACAGCGCCCCCTATGGACCAAATTTTATGGCATGTTCTGTGGTGTTAGAGGTCTTTGTGGTGATCGTGCATAACGTATTTTGCGCAGTTCCCACCTTCTCGGTCCAAGATATTGGCAACTCAAAATCCCAATTTTTGCATTTACCCTTATCACTAGGTGGCGCTATGCTTCAAGTGAGAGTTTATGGGCTGGGTCGATACGTCTCTGTAACACCGACATATCACAAAAATTTCATGTTGTTGGGTGAAACGTTCATTGAGTTATTCAGCAAAAACTTTTGCCGGTCTCCCCCTCTTTAACGGACACTGGCACAGCGGGGGGGTGGCCCTGGGGGACCAAAAGGCGTTATTCGCTCACAAACTTCTTGGGCTACATGCCTACAAACATTCATGTCTCCCCGAGTTTCAGTGTCCCGGGAATCGTTGACGAAAAATCGGTGAAAAAAAAAAATAAAAAAAAAAAAAAAAAAAAAAAAAAAAAAAAAAAGGGAAAAATTTTGCAGCAACTCCAATATGACCGCTTTCGCTAGACCGCTTTCGGAACGGTTTATCTCAAGATAAATCCTTTGATAACTTTTTGTCAGCATTGTCTGTAGATGACATATACCAAATTTGGTGAGATTCACATGAACGGCCTATGACGAGTTCGTTCAGATTCGTTTTCGCAATATTAAAATTTCACGGAAATTGTTCTCGTTGGAAGTGGGCGTCGACCAGTGTTTTCAATGCGTGAGGGTCAACAGATTTCATGATAAAAAAAAAATAGTTGTAAACGTAAGCATTCTCTAGATAATAGGCAAAATGACATTTTCTACAATTACAGCGCCCCCTATGGACCAAATTTTATGGCATGTTCTGTGGTGTTAGAGGTCTTTCTGGTGATCGTGCATGACGTATTTTGCACAGTTCCCACCTTCTCGGTCCAAGATATTAGCAACTCAAAATCCTAATTTTTGCATTTACCCTTATCACTAGGTGGCGCTATGCTTCAAGTGAGAGTTTATGGGCTGGGTCGATACATCTCTGTAACACCAACATACTAACACAAAATCGTTGTCTTGGGCAAAAATTGTTGATAAGTTTTTTAACAAAAACTGTTTTTTGACACCTAGCTTCGCCAATAAACATCGCCCCCTATGACGAAATGTCACAAAATTTAGTACACATAACAAGAAAGCTGTTTAGAGATGGCATGTCAACTTTGACCAAATTTGAGCAATTAAAAGCCAAGATACGGCCATTTAAAGATTTTTAAGCTACGTGTTAAATGGTCATTGACGTATAACTTCGGAACGGTTTATCTCAAGATAAATCCTTTGATAACTTTTTGTCAGCATTGTCTGTAGATGACATATACCAAATTTGGTGAGATTCACATGAACGGCCTATGACGAGTTCGTTCAGATTCGTTTCCGCAATATTAAAATTTCACGGAAATTGTTTTCGTTGGAAGTGGGCGTCGACCAGTGTTTTCAATGCGTGAGGGTCAATAGATTTCACGATAAAAAAGAAATTGTTGTAAACATAAGCATTCTCTAGATAATAGGCAAAATGACATTTTCTACAATTACAGCGCCCCCTATGGACTACATTTTATGGCATGTTCTGTGGTGTTAGAGGTCTTTGTTGTGATCGTGCATGACGTATTTTGTGCAGTTCCCACCTTCTCGGTCAAAGATATTGGCAACTTAAAATCCCAATTTTTACATTTACCCATATCACTAGGTGGCGCTATGCTTCAAGTGAGAGTTTATGGGCTGGGTCAATACATCTCTGTAACACCGACATACTAACACAAAATCGTTGTCTTGGGCAAAATTGTTGACGAGTTATTTAACAAAAACTGTTTTTTGACACCTAGCTTCGCCAATAAACATCGCCCCCTATGACGAAATGTCACAAAATTTAGTACACATAAAAAGAAAGCTGTTTAGAGATGGCATGTCAACTTTGACCAAATTTGAGCAATTAAAAGCCAAGATACGGCCATTTGAAGATTTTTAAGCTACGTGTTAAATGTTCATTGACGTGTAACTTCGGAACGGTTTATCTCAAGATAAATCCTTTGATAACTTTTTGTCAGCATTGTCTGTAGATGACATATACCAAATTTGGTGAGATTCACATGAACGGCCTATGACGAGTTCGTTCAAATCCGTTTTCGCAATATTAAAATTTCACGGAAATTGTTTTCGTTGGAAGTGGGCGTCGACCAGTGTTTTCAATGCGTGAGGGTCAATAGATTTCACGATAAAAAAAAAATTGTTGTAAACGTAAGCATTGTCTAGATAATAGGCAAAATGACATTTTCTACAATTACAGCGCCCCCTATGGACCAAATTTTATGGCATGTTCTGTGGTGTTAGAGGTCTTTGTGGTGATTGTGCATGACGTATTTTGCGCAGTTCCCACCTTCTCGGTCCAAGATATTGGCAACTCAAAATCCCAATTTTTGCATTCACTCATATCACTAGGTGGCGCTACGCTTCAAGTGAGCGTTTATTGGCTGGGTCGATACATCTCTGTAACACCGACATACTAACGCAAAATCGTTGTCTTGGGCAAAATTGTTGGCGAGTTATTTAACAAAAACTGTTTTTTGACACCTAGCTTCGCCAATAAACATCGCCCCCTATGACGAAATGTCACAAAATTTAGTACACATGAAAAGAAATCTGTTTAGAGATGGAATGTCAACTTTGACCAAATTTGAGCAATTATTAGCCAAGATACGGCCATTTGAAAAATTTTAAGCTACGTGTTAAATGTTCATTGACGTGTAACTTCGGAACGGTTTATCTCAAGATAAATCCTTTGATAACTTTTTGTCAGCATTGTCTGTAGATGACATATACCAAATTTGGTGAGATTCACATGAACGGCCTATGACGAGTTCGTTCAGATTCGTTTTCGCAATATTAAAATTTCACGGAAATTTTTTTCGTTGGAAGTGGGCGTCGACCAGTGTTTTCAATGCGTGAGGGTCAATAGATTTCACGATAAAAAATTTTTTTTTGTAAACGTAAGCATTGTCTAGATAATAGGCAAAATGACATTTTCTACAATTACAGCGCCCCCTATGGACCAAATTTTATGGCATGTTCTGTGGTGTTAGAGGTCTTTGTGGTGATCGTGCATAACGTATTTTGCGCAGTTCCCACCTTCTCGGTCCAAGATATTGGCAACTCAAAATCCCAATTTTTGCATTTACCCTTATCACTAGGTGGCGCTATGCTTCAAGTGAGAGTTTATGGGCTGGGTCGATACGTCTCTGTAACACCGACATATCACAAAAATTTCATGTTGTTGGGTGAAACGTTCATTGAGTTATTCAGCAAAAACTTTTGCCGGTCTCCCCCTCTTTAACGGACACTGGCACAGCGGGGGGGTGGCCCTGGGGGACCAAAAGGCGTTATTCGCTCACAAACTTCTTGGGCTACATGCCTACAAACATTCATGTCTCCCCGAGTTTCAGTGTCCCGGGAATCGTTGACGAAAAATCGGTGAAAAAAAAAAATAAAAAAAAAAAAAAAAAAAAAAAAAAAAAAAAAAAAAAAGGGAAAAATTTTGCAGCAACTCCAATATGACCGCTTTCGCTAGCTTCGCTAGCGGCGGTCATAATAATACTGAGAGGAACTGCTGCCAGTACAATATTCAATGGGGAAAGCAGTACGTTTTATACCCTTTCAGAATCTTATGCCAAGGTACTACAGTGCATTTTTATGACTGTTTTGTCATCTGTCTGGGGTCTTCAGGCAGCGTGTTATTCACGTCCACGGCTGGCTGGTGTAGAGTTTGGAGGAATACTGACTGCTGTGAATTATCTCAGGGCGTGGTAGGGAGAAAACCCTGCTGCATCGCGGCCAGATCTGAGTTCACACTTCTCCCCGATGCCAAGCAGAGCAGTCAAATAGAGCATAGGCTGTAGTATCTGACCACGAAGCATTGGAGTCGGTGTGAAAACACTAACACTTGTACTGTTGCTAAGTAGCTAAATGAGTTGCGCTTTAAGCAACTTTAAGCAACTAAAAACACTTGCCCGTTGTGCTGCCCCCCCCCCCCTTTGTCTCTCTCTCTCTCTCTCTCTCTCTCTCTCTCTCTCTCTCTCTCTCTCTCTCTCTTCTGTCTGTCTCTCTCTGCCTCTCGGTGTCTCTCTCTCTCTCTCTCTCACCTTTCTCTCTGTCTAAAAAATGTACTTACGAGGTCAATAGGTTAAATGTCCATGGGGAAGATATATCTTTACACACCAACCCTTACAAAGCCTATTAACAAAAACAGCCATCAGCCTAGCTGTCTACTCTGTCTCGTGTGCTCATGCCAGTAGATAAGGGCGAGACGGTCATCGGCAGCAGATAGCAGAGGGAGAGAGACTGGCAGGAAAGCTGCCTGTGTTTCCGATGGTCTCTGTCCAGCAGGAAAGCCTTCTCTGGAAGGTTACGCAGGCCTGCTTCCAGGATTTGTGTCAAAAAAGCTGACTCTGTGTTTATATAGTTCCCCCCATGCTGTCGTCCAACTAGGCGAAACGTGCTCCCCTTTAGAACCGTGACATAAGCAGCTCGAAATACACCCCCATTTTTCCTTCAGCAACCCGGGGTACAACCGAAGTTAGTCTCTATAGTGTTTGTGAAATGACGGGGTACAACCAAAGTTAGTCTCTATAGTGTTTGTGAAATGGCGGGGTACAACCGAAGTTAGTCACTATAGTGTTTGTGAAATGACGGGGTACAACCGAAGTTAGTCTCTATAGTGTTTGTGAAATGGCGGGGTACAACCGAAGTTAGTCTCTATAATGTTTGTGAAATGGCGGGGTACAACCGAAGTTAGTCACTATAGTGTTTGTGAAATGACGGGGTACAACCGAAGTTAGTCACTATAGTGTTTGTGAAATGGCGGGGTACAACCGAAGTTAGTCTCTATAGTGTTTGTGAAATGGCGGGGAACAACCAAAGTTAGTCATAGAAATGCTGCTAAAGATCAGTGTCCGAAATGTCTCAAATGCTTTGATCTGTGGCAAAGAGCCATTGCAAGGTAGGTCATTTTAAAAAAGGTATGAAAATCAATGCATGGCTCACTGGGTACAGTGCAGTAGGCAGTGGAAGTCTGTTATTTGGTTTGAACATAAAGGCTATATTTAACTCCAGTCAAGCCCCTTGTGAAAAGGTGAACATAAAGGCTCTCTTCTCTCCTTCAGCCGAATGGAAAGTTGGGGTATTTATTTAAAATGAGCTGCTAGTCACAGCATCTGTCTTTTGTTGACATACTTGGACATCGAAGAGGGGGGTTCATTTACTTCAGATCAGGGGAAAAAAGGGTTTGCGAGGACTAGACTGCAGCGCCACGTCTTTATACTTGCACATGGGAAGTGTGCAAAGTCCTGCCACTCCGCTGCATCGTAATTACCAACACCAAACCATGAATTTTACTCGGTCAAGGTCACCCTTGTCTTTCAGGTGCCACAGGTGATTTTGAATGTTTTTAATAAGTAAAGCAGAACTGAGAAATATCCATTCTGTCATACATCACCAGCCAGCTTCAGTTTGCATTACTGTGATTAGCTTGGCCTTTTTAAAAGGCTGTTCCTGTAAGTGACAGCTCCAGTACAAATGCGCACAATTTCAGATGTTCTCCTGCAGATGGTTTGCTGAGCGCACTGAACAGGAAGGAGCTAACCAGAACCACAAAGGCAGAGAAGGCAGGAGAGGAGAACAGTCTCTTCCACACACATACCACACATTCTTAAACACACACACATACACACACACACACACACACACACACACACACACGTCATAGTGCATCATAAATGCATATGCATGTTTTTATATTATGTTTACAAACCACCGTCTTTGCTCTTTAGAGTTTCCAAGAACTAACAAAGTCCTTTTTGTGGGTGTTAATTAGGCCAGGCATAGCCCGCAGGTGTGAGTCTCAGTTAACAAGCCATGTTACCAGCTCTCTCTTTCTTTCTTTCTCTCTCTCTCTCTCTCATTGAATTTATGTCTCTATGACAGACATCCACACACATAAAACAACACATCTCGGTTTAATTATCCCAGATATATTAAATCTCAACATGCAACATCTGTTGGTACAAGTCTTCCACATTGTTGGGAACAGTCATGTACAGAACAGCGAAACAGAGACAATTACCAGCGACCTTGTTGGAGGTAATAGTGACCTTAATGAAAGTGGCGACCCTTGACCCTGACATCTCACACAGTCCTTTTGATGTGCGAGTTGGGTGGGGCAGCAGATGGTTCCCTTTTCCTTAATGGCGTTAGGAAGTGGCACAGTGTTTCTTTTGATGTGTAAAATGGCTCGCTGTGATAATGTGCCCCGGAAGAGAAGCTTGTGTCCCGATGTCCATGAAGTCCTTACGTGTAAACTGACCTTGTGATGTGATGGCATGTCCGGCCTTTTTTCCAGTTCGGATTGGAGTTCACAGACCGTTTACTGTTAGCCTATGTTGTGGAAAAAAGCTTTTGTCTATGAACAGAATGGTTGTTAAAAGGTTGTGAAATTATTTGACCTTTTGAGTGGCTGTTCCACTATTTGTGACGGGATGTGTGTAATGGTTAAATATTGTCAAAGGGCTGGTCTTTTGTTTAAATATCTTGTTTTGCAGGTTCCATATTCTTTCTGAAGGTTACCTTTAACACTTCAAACAAGTTCAGATTTCTAAAGGGGAAAGATTTATAGGACATAGGTGGTTTTGGCCTTGTCTTTGGTTTTCTTCTTTATTCACTGCCGTAAGGATGCTGTCACATGTATGCCAGTGTGACTATATTTATCAAGACATATTTATCAAGCGGATCTTGCACTATGAAGTTGTGAAATTTGTGATATTTTTGACCAAGTGCTACTGTCATACTGTGTGACTAATGAGGAAATTGCGTTATGTAGCATGTACTGGGTGGAACAACAAATTTAAAGCTAATGTGTAAAGACCAATGCAGCAGCAAGGGCATTCCATTCCATGGACCTGTTAATACCAACAATGGTAAACAAGAGGACTCATCAAATGAAATATTTTTTTTATTAAGTTTGAAGAGGAAAGCTGCATTTTTTCTGCTGTAAAGAGTTTCAGAACCACTGTTTTAACCCAACTTAACCACTGCAACTCACAAGTCAATTATTCTTTCGAGGGCTGTTAGCACATGATCTTGATGAAGCTTGAATGCAGTCAGTCAGTCAGTCAGTCAGCAGTCCTAGGCATAATCAATGCAAGGTCATAAAGCCACAGTGTAATATTTGCGCTAATGTCATGTGCTGCAAACCAGTGGCATCGCTGCTCAGTTGCACCAGTAGCAGTTGCAACAGTTTCTAAAAGCGAGGTGGGACTATTAAAAGTGTTACATCAGTGTTGATCTTTCGGAGAAAAAAGACTGCTGGGAGGTGTTGAGTCATCACTTCACTATGGTTGCACTTCTGCCGTACAGACCTCATGCAGACAGTTGGAAGAGGCCTTCTAGAGAGATGAGGAAAGGGGGTAAGAGAGAAATGGAAAGGAGGGAAAAGTGAGACCTCGAGGCTTAAGGCTACAGGCTTACAGTTTAAAATCTAACTTGGAGTGTCCTTCAGAAGTTCCCGACTGATTTTTGGACAAGATCTAGTAAGGTTGTTATTAATGTCATGTGGTAGCTAGTCTTGCCCTGGAAAATCTAACCTGGTGTCTCGATTCAAAAATCCTAGTAATGCAGGTTTGAGCTCCTGGCTGAAGATTTGGTGAGGTTGTTATCAATTTCACCATAACTATGTGGTGCCTACCCTTGCTCTGGAAAATCCACAGAAGCGTGGGGAAATCCCTGAGGATCTGGCCCATTTAGCCCGGTTCAGGGGTTGGAGCCCATGGGGGAATTACACTGCCTACGTTTGTGCTGGCTCTCTTTGGCGCTCACACTGTTCCCAGAACTGTGGACTGTGTCCCGGGAATACGCACAGGATGGAAAAGAGAGCTATAGGCCACTGCAGAAGAGATGTGAACTGGGATGTCATATGTAGATGTGAAAGTGAAACTGTGCTGCCAAGGTAGCACTGAGGTCTACAAAGTCTAGAGAGTGGGGCTCATACCAACTTCAGTTGAGCTGGCAATATGTAAAGCTTAGCTGTGGGGTTCAGAACATTTCACTTTTATCATCATCATTTTATGTGTGCTTTGCCATTTTTAAAAAATTCCAGTCATTTGGCATTTTGTTTGTTTTCTGGCATAGTTCCGTAGTCGGCTGTCATTGCTGTATTTGCTCTGGCCGTAGTTTTGTGACACAAGAGAGAGGGCACATGTGTTTTGGTTACAGTTTGTCTCATGAAATGCCCTGCACCGAGGATCCTGCCAAAGAGGAGCTCTATGTCTCACTTCTGTATGTTAAATATATATGAGGGGTCCCTGGGAAAAACACAAAGTCAAAAAAAACACATTTCTCAAGTTTCTTCCCCTATAGGTAGTTGTTTAAAAGTAATCCATGGTAGTTGCGTTACAAATTCCAGCTTTTTCTAAAGTAATCCTGTGAATAAATGAGCATAGTCTAGAGCTGGAACCATTTTAAAATGGCATTTACTTATAAAATGAAATTAAAAACCAAACTTTTACTTATTTTCTTAGTTTCTGAATTTTGTGACTTTTGAGTTTTTCCCCTGGACTGTTCATATGTTAAAACAAAGCAATATCTATAACTACTCTGTAAACAAAGCTATACATATAAATGATATATAAACTAAATAATTATAAAAATAAAATAATTCTAAACTTGTGTTTCCTATTGTTTGCCAGTGCTTAATTCCCTTGGTAAGCACACGTGCTTGGTAACCATGCTGTGCTCTGTTGTGCATCTCCATGTGCGTTGACAGACAGGCGTGGGCCCTGGTGTCGGTGGTGGGTGGCGGCAACGCATCGTGCGCGGAGGACGTGAGGGAGCACGAGAACCACGACACGAGCGGGAAGGCGCTGGCTCGCCGAGAATTTGTCACCGTGAACGGCGTACGCTTCTCCGTCACCGCCTACAGCGAGTGGCGAAACGGTACGGTGCTCTTGACGAAACGGTACGGTGCTCTCGGCACAGATGGACGGCCTTGGCTAGCCCAACCCTGCTGTTTCAACCCTCCCCAGTGGGAGTCCCTGTCCAAAGTTTGTTTATTAGGTGCAGGTTCAAGCACTGCACAGGGTTGATGTGCATTCTCACATTAAACTCATGACTGATATGGCCACAGGACTGAAAGAGGTGGCTATAAATTTGAGTCCTGCAAGTCCATTAAATGTGGGAGAGCTCAGCTCAGACAACCTGCTTTATGTAGCCCAGATCAGGACACACACACACACTCACCTATACACACACACACACACACACACACACACACATGTACACACACACACAAGACTGGAGGGTATACAGCCACACACACACAGAACTGGAGGGTATACAGGCGCGCGCGCGCACACACACACACACACACACACACACACACACACACACACACACACACACACACACACACACACACACACACACAGTCCTGGTTGGAGCGGTATACAGCCGAATCGGTGCTCACTCTCCCCGTCACTCCCACTCGGAAGAACTCTAGACTGGAAAACTTTGGATCTTGAACTGTGACTACGCATAGTACACATGCCTTTGTATTGCACCTTTTGTGTAGTTTTCCAATAAAAACAAAAGAACACATTACATTAGTAGGGTGGGTGAATGAGACAGCTTAAGTGTATTTAGCACTCTCCATCTGTAACCTCCTCCTTCTGAAACTCTGTTTTTATTCTGCTCATTAGGAATCCTCAAAAAGCTTTTCAGCTCCAATATTTATGCTCACCCTAGGAGTGCCAGAGGCCTTGGAAAAAACCACAAGCCACCCGTCAGTAATCCCGGCTTTCCTGCTCAATATATTCACATGCCTTACCCGTCATAAATGACACTCAGGAAAATATCAGCCTCTCTGCACAGGCGCAAGCCTGTCAATTACAGCTGGCATGAAAAAGCAGAAGGAAAAGACACACTCAGGTGAAATTTCCATGCAGGGTGAGACTAGCAGTGACTTCAATGTTTTTCTGCTTTCCGAGGAAGTCACACTGAGTCTCCAGAGGGAAGTTACACTTAATGTTGTATACTGCATAGCTCCTAATAGCCCCTATTATGGTTATGTAAAAAAAAAAAAACTAGACCATTGTGAGCATTAAAAGCGCCAGCCAGAGTCCCAGGCTGCTGGAGAGGATGGAGACACTATCGGCCCATCTTTATGGGACCTCTCATGGCTTCAAAGGCATTCCTAGGCCTGTGCTGTCGTGTGTCTTGGGTGAGCTGGACAGTAAATAAGGTCTGTAGTGAGTGAGAGAAAGTGGCTAAGGACATTCCAGCCCCCATATCTGCTGCTGCTGCTGCTGTCCCTCCATGGTCATGTATGCCCCTTGATACACTGATGAGTGTTTACTTCAGTGCAGATTCCAGAGCTTTCCACACCCTTCGCCTGTCAGGTTTTTATGGTGGGCGTCGTTGGTGCAGGTTTGACATTGTCGTGGTGATTGGCTGTGACTTTACCATCTTAGTGTAACATTTTAAAGGTCTCAGTTTTCTATTGGACATGAAGTGCGGTGTGTGTTGTGTGTACCATGTATACGTAGCTACATTTGTGCACAAATTGTCCCACTTTGATAGAAAAAACAGTCCAGTGGTGTACTTTTAGATACTTACTGTGGTTCCCACTAATCTGGCAGCATTTTCCTGGCTATATATGCTGGTGAAACAAAATATTACTTTAGTGAGTCTTATTTGGGCACACTTAACAATGTTTAGTTTTATAATAATGGGAGTCATTGGCAGGTCCCTATTAGGCTGTAAGTGTGTACTCGCGAGTGTGTTTGTATGTGTCTGTATTTGTGTTTTCAAGGGGTGTTGACCACTTAGAAATGTTGTTCAGTTATTTGTAGCATCTCTGCAAATCAAACCAAATATCTACTGTGATCTGCAATGTTTGTATACTGTTAAAACCTGAATGAATATCTGTCTTTCTTTCTCTCTGTCTCTCTCTCTCTTCATCTTTTTTTCTGTCTTCTGTCTCTGTCTCTCTCGCTGGCTTTTTGTTTCTCTCTGTCTCTCTTCCCTTCTCCCTATCTCTCTCTCTCTCTCTCTCGCTCTCTCCCCCCCCCCCCCCCTCTCTCTCTCTCTCTCTCTCTCTCCCTCTCTCTCTCTCCCCCCTCTCTCTCTTTCTCTCTCTCTCCCTCTCTCCCTCTCCCTGTCTCTGCAGGGTTTCCCCAGACGGGCTTCCAGGTGGACGCGGTGGACCAGGTGGTGCTGAACCTGCGGGACGACGTGAGCAGCTGGCGGGCGGGCGAGCGGGTGGTGGTGGCCAGCACCGACTACTCCATGCACCAGGCCGAGGAGTTCACCCTGCTCCCCTGCCCGCACTGCACCAGGAAGCAGGTCAGAGTGCAAGGTGAGGGCCGCACCGCTCCGCTCCGCTCCGCTCCACTACACCCACCTCCACTCTGCTCCACCCAGACCGCCTGAGTAATGTCCCAGCCTTCCTGTCCATCTGTGCATCTGACCTTGTGTTGGCCTTTGCGTTGGTGCGCGGGCTGGCGGTCACTAGGGAGCAGCAGGACACTCAGTGTCTTAGTCATTGTTCACAAGAGCACTTCAGCTTTGCTGTGTCACCTGCATGCAAGGACATTCTCGGTTTAATTGTAAGGCCCTTAATCTGCCAGCTCTGGAAGAATAAATCATCTGTACAGATTTGTCAGTTAATTATGAGCTGTCTTCATTAATTAACCACCCGAAGTATGACCCTGTTTCAGTAGGTGACGAAATGGTTGATGAAACCGTCCTCCTTGCCGAAAAAAAATATCCCAATGAAAAACCGTAAACATTTTAGTGCATTTGTCTGGAAGGGTGAAGAGCCTGTGAGTCAGGGCCCTCTGCTGCTTGGCTCCTCTTCATTTTCCTTCTTCTTCTTCTTCTTCTTCTTAATCTCTCACTTGTCTTCTCTCGTCTACGAGTTGCTGTGTAACAGCACTGCACTGTGTGCCAGCCATGACCGATCAAAGACTCGAAGACAGCCCAATCGAACACAGATTGTATGTGTTTGCGCAACCCTTGGTGGGGGATGGCAGAAACATCTGCTATCATCAGCCCAGCGAGCTTGGTCTGGGAGAGAGGGAGGGAGAGAGGGAGAGAGAAAGAGGTAGAGAGATGGGTAGAGAGAGGTAGAGAGAGAGAGAGGTAGAATGAGGGAGAGAGATAGGTAGAGAGGCAGAGAGAGAAAGAGGTAGTGAGAGTGAGGGAGACAGAGAGGGAGAGAGGGGTAGAGTGAGGGGGGGGTAGAGTGAGAGAGAGGTAGAGAGAGCGAGGGAGATAGAGAGAGGAAGAGAGAGAGGGAGGTAGAGAGAGAGAGAGCGAGGGAGAGAGAGAGAAATGAGAGAGGGCTAACATGGTTCTTCTCATCTGACACCCAGGGAAGCCGCAGTTCACCCACATCGGCGAGGTCCTGGACGGGGCGGACATGCGAGCGGAGGTGGCCCTCCTCTCCAGGAATATCCTCATCCATGGAGAGATGGAGAACTCCTGCTATGGAAACAACTGGTGCCAGTTCTTCAACCACGACACATTCGGGGGGCATATCAAGGTGTGTGTGAGCATGTGTGTGTGAGTGCGTGAGTGCATGTGTGTATGAGTGCGTGTGTGTGTGAATGTGTGTGTGAGTGCGTGAATGCATGTGTGTGTGAGTGCCTGTGTGTGTGTGTGTGTGCGTGCAATTGCGTGAATGAAGTACTTTATACATTATTACGTATTATAAATGATTACGTATTATAAATTATTACGTAATAACACAGAAATGGACAAAGGTTTTTCAGTCAATAATCAGTCACATACTGTGCAGTTTCAATATGTAAGGCATGAGGCAACTGCATATAGAAGTCTTTACTTTACTGCACTGACGTGTGTGTGTGTGTATTTGTGTGTGCGTGTGTGTGTGCGTGTGTGTGTGTGCGTGTGTGTGTGTGTGTTTTTCAGTCACTTACTGCATAAGTGAGAAAGTATGTCTGTGTTTTTGTTTTCATTTATTTAATACACCCATCTTTCTTTGGTGTTCATGTTGAAATCTCTCATAGCTTGTCCTCATGTCAACAGCCCCATGTGGTCTACACATTTACATATACACACTTCATAACTGGACCAAGTAGTGTGTGTGCGTGTGTGTGTAGGTGCACGTGTGCGTGTGTGTGTGCGCGCGTGCGTGTGTGTGTGCAGGTATGTGTGCGAGTGTGTGTGTGTGTGTGTGTGTGTGTGTGTGTGTGTGTGTGTGTGTGTGTGTGTGTGTGTGTTTTTTTTTTTGTGCTATATGCTCCAGCATTAACTCGGCTCCACTGTACAGGTTGTGCCTCTCTATCGTATGGGCTTACCATTGCAGGAGAGGAGGATATTTTTTACCACATGCAGCGGATGGCCGTTCGAATGAAATGCATTAACGGGGCTTTTGTGCCGTTGGTGCAGAGCTGAAGTAACTCTGCAGATGTTTTCCGAGGTTTATCGAGCAATATGAGTCAGTGCAGCCTGTAATATAATGCGAAGCAGACTGTGTTTGAAGTCAGTAATGCTTAGATCAGTATAGCTATTGGTGTTTGTACATATTCTTGTTTGTGTTTGTGTATGACTTGAGTTTATATTGAAGAAGATTTAATTGCATTCTATACCTCTCTCACTCTATACCTCTCTCACTCTATACCTCTCTCACTCTACTCCACTCTCTTCTTATGTCTTTTATTTCACTCTTTTTTAACTTTCTGCTGTTCTGTTTCTTTCTCTTGCTCTCTCTTTGTCTGTATGTCTCTTACTTGTTCTCTCTCTCTCATTCTCTCTCTCATTATCTCTCTTCCTCTGTTTCTGTGACGTGTTCTTTTTCATTATCTCTGTTTCTCTTTCTCTGTTTCTCTTCCTCTTTTTTATCTCATTCTCTCTGTCTCATTCTCTCTCTCTCTCTCTCTCTCTCTCTCTCTTTCTTTCCCTTACTCTGTGTCGTGATCTCTCCTCTCTTTCTCTCTCATTCTCTCTCTCCCTCTCTCTCTTTCTCTCTCTCTGTTGCACTCTCTTTCATCATTCATTTCTTTCTCTCTATCTCTCTCTCCCTCTTTCTCTGTGTTGTGCTCTCTCTTCCTCTTATTCTTTCTCTCTCTCTGTCTCTCTCTCTCTCTCTCTTCTGCCTGTCTCTATCCCTCTCTCTGCCCCTGTAGATCCAGGCGAACTTCTCGTCGGTGCACCTGTCGCAGGTGGAGCTGAAGCACATGGGGCAGCAGCAGCAGCGGGGCTCGTACCCGCTGCACTTCCATCGCTGCGGGGACGTGGACCAGCGCGGGGGCTACTCCTCCCCCACCTCCGTCGACGCCCTGTCCATCCATCACTCCTTCTCCCGCTGCGTCACCGTCCACGCCACCAACGGCCTCCTGGTATGGGGGGACGGGGTGGAGTATTGCCTGTACAGTGATCCCCCATTTATAGTGGTAGTTAAGTTCCAGAACCCTCCACGATAGGTAACAATCCGCAATATAGCGAGACCATAGACAGAACATTCTATTTCTTACAATACTGCATTTTCACCAATATTTATATGTTACAGTGTAGTTATCAAGTGAAACAAATGGAATGTCTGCACAGTTGCTCCCCTTTAGTTTTTTTTTAATGATCACCACAAGTTTTGGAACGTACACTCTTAATCAGACTTCCGTTTACAGTGTAGTTATCATAAAGTATAATATTGTTCTGACAAACTTTTCTTTAGCATGCATAGTGACATGGCATGTACAGTATATATCAGGGTGCTTGCGCAGGTCTTGAAAGCCTTAAAAAGTATGGAATTTTGAAACAGTGTTTTCCAGACCTTGAAAAGCCTGGAATTTTGTGTGAAAGTCTTCATAACGTATGAAAAAAAGTTTTTCTCATAGTCAAATGTTAAGAGTGTGCTCAATAGTCCTGCACATAATATTGTAAAATAAGAAATACTTAAGGAAAGCATATACAAAAAACTTGCTATGATTTCGCTAACTGGTCACATTTACTGCATTGATATATTCATACACTTACTAAAATGAACTTGTCTACTAAACACAACAGTTACAATCTGAACCAAAAGACTAGGCATGTAAGTAGGCTGTACAAGTACATGAAGTGAAGGTTTTCAGGAAAAAAATATAGGTTTTGAAAAAGTATGGGAAAAAGTCTACAATTTTTATTTACGAAAAGAGCAAGCACCCTGTATGTTAATGGAAAAACAAAATGTGATATAGTGGAACTGCAGAAGATGAACCACAATATAGCAGGAGATCACTGTACACAGTATGTGTGTACAGTATTATAATAGACAAACAGAAGGAGGTTAACATATACTTATGGGTGGTTTCACATTATATAATATGCGTACACAATATTACAATATACTTTGGTACTCAATCAATAAGTCAATAATACTCATGCACGTCATGTAAGCACATCTTATTGGATGGGGGTTAGCCTAATCTTAAACCTAATCCCCATACTAACCCCAGGAACATCCTGTAATTAAATGCACTCATATTCCTGTACTTCAACAAGTGAGCTGAACTTAATTAATTCACCATTAAAGGAGAACTTTGGTGTAAAATGAAAATTGGCATGTTAAAACATCATACCGAGTTGGTATGTGTACTGGGGAGCAAATTTGATTTAGCCTGTTGCATTCAGAGTTTAACTATTTTTTATCGTTTGTCCCAGAAGGCTAACAATGGAAGTGGTAGGTGCCCTCAGACGAAGCATAACGACTACGCTATTTTTAAACCATTACAACAGCTCGAAGGAACTCCACACTCCATCGGTAGTACAACACAGGTCCTGACATTAAAAACGAGGCACTGAGAACTTTGTAAGTGTACACAACATTTACTAATAAAATAGTTTTGACAGGCAGTACCTTGCTGTAGTTTCTCGTCGCCACCATGATGAAAGTCCGCACAAGTCGATTGAGGAGCACGAACCAGCAGGAAGAATAGGAGAAACTATTTTATTAATAAATGTTGTGTACACTTACAAAGTTCTCAATACCTCATTTTTAATGTCGGGACCTGTGTTGTACTACCGATGGAGTGTGGAGTTTCTTCGAGCTGTTTTAATGGTTTAAAAATAGCGTAGTCGTCATGCTTCGTCTGAGGGCATCTACCACTTGCATTGTTAGCCTTCTGGGACAAACGATAAAAAATAGTTAAACTCTGAATGCAACAGGCTAAATCAAATTTGCTCCCCAGTACACATACCAACTCGGTATGATGTTTTAACATGCCAGTTTTCATTTTACACCGAAGTTCTCCTTTAAGTGCAGTACTCAAGTATGAGACAGCAAAATGAACAGGGTGGTGTTGTGGGAAACGTTGTGATTGAGCAATGATGTTCCACAGTTCTGTGATTAGTGTGCTTCCATTTCCCATTGCGTATCCCAGTCAAACCGGACGCTTCCTGTTTCCTGTCCGCAGATAAGGGACACGGTGGGTTACGACGTGCTGGGACACTGTTTTTTCCTGGAGGACGGGATCGAGCAGCGGAACACGTTCTTCCACAACCTGGGCCTGCTGACCCGGCCCGGGACCATCCTGCCCACGGACAGGAACGACACCATGTGCCAGAGCATCCTGGACAAGGTCTACAAGGGCTACACCCCCACGCCAGCCACAGAGTGCAAGTAAGGACTCGGACTCGGAATCGGAGTACGACTAGGACACACCACACCCAAACAGGCTGGTAGACGGGCCAGTGAGGTTGAAAAAGAGAACAAGGTCTTTTTCTTTGGCAGAACACCCAGTTTTACATAGGTTGAGAGACATCGCAGTAGTGAACTATGACAACAACTACTATGAGAACAACAAGTTTAACGTCAGTACTGCAAATGGTTCACCAGTGTTTATATGAATTATAGATCTGGCCTTCCATTTGCAAATAGTTTAAAGTAACACTAAAGCACTTCTCCTCTACAGTCGCCCTACAGGTTGGAAGCGGAATTGCCTTTCTTATGTCTTTCTTATTCCAACTACAGAAGCAACCCGCTTTTGTAAACTTGCATACACATACACATACACACACACACACACACACACACACACACACACACACATACACATGCCTATCACTCCTGTCACTGAGCTGAATGTGCTATGTGTACAGGGAGAGTTTTTTTCTGATGTGATTGGGTGTGTGTGTGTGTGTGTGTGTGTGTGTGCTGGGGGTAGGGCATGATGGTGTGCTCTGGATTAGGAGTGTTTTCACAGGGCCTCCCCTGTGATCAGTCTCTCTTGTAGCAGGGATCAGCAGGGACTGGAATGGGGAACCTAAAGAAAGCATCTGATTTGTCACAGTAACTTTGCTTTTATTAGACACACACACACACACACACACACACACACACACACTCTGACTCAGTGGAGCGGTGACAGCAAAAACCACACAGAGTTGGCCAACACCCCACTCCACCCCATCCCCCACTCCCACTCTCTTTCTGTTGATGAAGTAATGCAGAGAACACTGTGTCAGCCATTCATTAGTATAATGTATTTGTGTGTGTGTGTGTGTGTGTGTGTGTGTGTGTGTGTGTGTCTTCTCAAGGGCCGTGTCCACGTTCTGGATCGCTAACCCCAACAATAACCTCATCAGCAACGCTGCTGCCGGCTCTCAGGTAGGAACTCATTTCTCACTTCCTGTCTGAGCTGTGCTGAACCTAGTGTAGTTTAATCATGCTACAGCCCGTCTACTGTAGTTTAATCATGCCACAACCCCTGTCTAGTGTAGTTTAATGATGCTACAACTTCTGCGTAGTGTAGTTTAATGATGCTACAACCCCCATCTAGTGTAGTTTAATGATGCTGAACCTAGTGTAGTTTAATGATGCTACAACCCCTGTCTAGTGTAGTTCAATGATGCTACAACCCCTGTCTAGTGTAGTTTAATCATGCTACAACCCCTGTCTAGTGTAGTTTAATCATGCTACAACCCCTGTCTAGTGTAGTTTAATGATGCTACAACTCCTGTGTAGTGTAGTTCAATGATGCTACAACCCCTGTCTAGTGTAGTTTAATCATGCTACAACCCCTGTCTAGTGTAGTTTAATGATGCTACAACTCCTGTGTAGTGTAGTTTAATGATGCTACAATCCCCATCTAGTGTAGTTTAATGATGCTGAACCTAGTGTAGTTTAATGATGCTACAACCCCTGTCTAGTGTAGTTTAATGATGCTACAACCCCTGTCTAGTGTAGTTTAATGATGCTACGCTACAACCCCTGTCTAGTTTAGTTTAATGCTGCTACAACCCCTGTTTAGTATACTGCTCTATACGGCCAAAAGGCAGTAACTACATATCTTGTCAAATTGAGTTTAGACTGGAAATTAATTTTATAACACTTCTTTTATCTTGAGGCTAAATATCTTGCTTCTTCCTGTTAAGAAAGCACATACAAACATTACCAATATTATACCTACAATATATTTGACTTGGCAGTATGACAACTTTCTAGGCATTTTTCTCAGTTTCAGTGTTCACACAGTTACTGTATTTCACTTTTGTAGGGCAGTATATTTTAATGATGCTACAACCCCTGTCTAGTGTAGTTTAATGATGCTACAATCCCTGTCTAGTGTAGTTTAATGATGCTACAACCCCTGTCTAGTGTAGTTTAATGATGCTACAACCCCTGTCTACTGTAGTTTAATGATGCTACAACCCCTGTCTACTGTAGTTTAATGATGCTTCAGCCCCTGTCTAGTGTAGTTTAATGATGCTTCAACCCAGGAGTAACTGGCATCTCCTTGTCTGAGCGTACACTGTGCTGGCACAAATGATGCCTCTAAGCAAGAACTGTATAGTGTAGTACAATGGCACACTGTTAGTGTGTGTGTGTGTGTTTGTCTGTCTGTGTGTGTGTGTCTGTGTGCTGCAACAAGAGTGCTTTGTCATAAATCCAGTGTTTGCTCACTGTCCTCAGCTAAGGTAGGACAAGAGATGAGTCTGAATAGTTCCCACAGCATCTTGTGTCGTAGTCTGTGTATTGTGCCCTGAGGTGAAGAATTATCCATGTAGTATTTAAATGACCTCAGATAATCTCTGGGTATCAAGGAAGATCACTGCTGCTTCACTCTAATCCTGCCAATAACTGTATTACATCAGGCAAAGGATTATTTAATATTACTATTATTATTATTATTTAAAAACATCTTCCTGGTATAACACGTATTTCCATTAAAATTAATTTGCAATATGACCAGGGTTGGTCTGCTGACTGATCCTGTGTTGTTGTGTAAACAGAGGAGCCTGCCAGAGTTTCATCCATATGTTATTACATTCCTAAGAGCTGACCCCCTGCTCAGTGGCACAAGGCCCAGCCTTGCTCTGTGTGGCGTAAGCATTTTTAATGTAGCCCTGTTGCTCAGAAGCTATCAGCCTCTCTGAGTAAAGGCTTCCCATGTAAAGATTACTGATTAAAAAAACAAGATTCAGAAAGCGTTATTCCTCGTCCATCAAATAATGACAGAAAACTGTTTTTGGTTTGAGAGTCATGGAGAATCGGTTGAAAGTGATAAAAGAAAAGAAGAGTGTGATAAATGGAATAGAATAAATTTAGATGACAAAAAAAGGTTGCGAGTCCATGTTTGGAATATGCAGTGGGCATGAAGGACATTTTGTGTAGGTTTCCTTCTAGTCAGTGGAGCTGGAAAGCCAGAAGGAATGGCAGAGTGGGTGTGAAACAAATGGTAACCTCTGTATCTCTTTCTCACCCTTTACATGTGTGTGTGTGTGTGTGTGTGTGTGTGTGTGTGTGTGTGTGTCTGTCTCAGGATGCAGGGATTTGGTACATATTTCACAGCATGTCGACAGGCGCCTCTCACGGGCTGGTACCAGAGACGAGGGCCGAGCTCACTCCTCTCGGAATCTTCTACAACAACCGCGTTCACTCCAACTTTAAGGTCTCTACCAAACTACAACAAGCACATTCATTTTAACTTTAAGGTCTGGCAGTCTGGATTATACTATACCAGCTGCATCTACTCCAACTTTAAGGTCTGGCAGTATGTATTAAACTATAACAACCATGTTCACTCCAACTTTAAGGTCTGGCAGTCTGTATTAAACTATAACAACCATGTTCACTTCAACTTTAAGGTCTCTACCAAACTATAACAACCACATTCACTCCAACGTTAAGGTCTCTACCAAACTATAACAACCAAGTTTATTCCTATTTTAAGGTCTCTACCAAACTATAACAACCATGTTCACTCCTATTTTAAGGTCTCTACCAAACTATAACAACCATGTCCACTCCAACTTTAAGGTCTCTACCAAACTATAACAACCACATTCATTTTTTCGTACATTCTGCTTTTATTAAAGAACACTTGGGTAATAATAATAATAATAATAATAATAATACTAATACTAATAATAATAATAATAATAATAATAATAATAAACTTTACTTGTATAGCACAATTCATACATACAAGATGCAGCTCAAAGTGCTTTACAGTTTAGCAGGGTCGTCACAGGACAACATTTCTTGCAGTCCAGTGGCGTCGGGGCAGATGAACACAGTAGCAAACTGACTCTTGCGTGAACATGGGTAGACAGTCCTTGTAGGCCCTAGTCAGCAGTCTTTGTAGTCCAGAGGCGCTAGAACTATGCAATGCCCTGTTGATGCGGGCTCTTATGTGAACATAGGTCAACAGGGTAATACAGGCCTATGTCATTTAGATACAAAGCCTTTGTTTTTTCAAATAAGTAACATGACATGAAATTCCACCCACCTCCACCCCACAATCCCCCATAACAGGGGGAAGGGGACACAGTCTGTCATTCCAAACTATAGTTACTGTGATTCCACATTTATTTTTATTGTAGTAAACAATGCCTATTTTACAGATGTGAAAATTATGCTGAGTAGTTAAATTTAGTTTGACTAAAGGGTATGTAGAGCTGCTAGCATCCTAATATGGTCAAGTAATGATGAATAATATGAGGTCATCTGTGCTTGTAAACTAATGATGTCCATTGTTTGCCAGACATCTGACTTGTGTTTTTGTTTAGGTGTGAACATGGTTACAGATACACACACACACACACACACACACACACACAATGACACTGGCGTCACCTTGACAGTAGCGGGTTTATTTGTCACTGGAACTGAATAGCACAAGCAAATTGATAAAGAGATGCCAGCAGGAACATTGTCTTATCTGAGTAAGAGTGAGAAGAGGGGTCGAGAGCACACACAATGTGGTAGTGTTCTCTGCCACCCTCTCCCTTATCTCATTGGGTACATTGTCATTCTACTAGAGCTACACACGTGTGCCTCACATTGGAATGCTCAGCCTCCCTGACATCCCTACTCTCCTGTCTGTCTGTCTCTCTCTCTGTTCACTCACTATCTATCTATCTATCTATCTATCTATCTATCTATCTATCTATCTATCTATCTATCTATCTATCTATCTATCTATCTATCTATCTATCTATCTATCTATCTATCTATCTATCTATCTATCTATCTATCTATCTATCTATTTCTTTCTCTCTCTCACCCACACTCTCTTTTTCTTCCTCTCTCTCACCCACACTCTCTTTTTCTTTCTGTCTCTCACCCACACTCTCTGTTTGGTTTCAGGCTGGGTTGTTCATTGATAAGGGAGTGAAGACCACCAATGCAAGCAAGGCTGACCCGCGGGAATACCTGTGCCTGGACAATAATGCCAGGTGAGGTGCTGTGCTGTGCAGTGTCCTCACACCCCGTAGTAACGGAGGACTTCAAAGACAGTAGTCTGGTTTGGTTCGGAGAGATCGCCCATTTCGGAACTGCCCGATAATGGAGACCGCATAATGGAGACCTGGAACTCCATATACTGGAAACAGACCTCAATAGTACTGTCGGTGGGTTAGTCCATGTTGATCCAGACAGCGCTTGTTGGGTTGGTGTGGAGTATCCTCACATCCAATAGTACTGTCACTGGGTTAGTTCGGCTATTAGCCTGGTAGACCAGACCCTTTCACTTTATTTCACTTTGTGCGAAGAGTCAGGCTACTCTCCACAGGGGTATATTTACTTTCTGGTGGGCGGGTACTTTGTGTGAATTTTACTGAACTCACTGGGCCTGCTTTTAAGCAATCACAGCTGAAACAAATTGTTTGTGGCAAGGCCCAGAGCCTTAGTAAAGTTGCCTGATGGAATACTGTATAGTTAAATACCATATGTCCATGTTTATGTTTATTTATTTAAGAAAGGGACAATGTACATTAATTGAGATGCCCAATCACACAGGCCCTGTAAATGTACCAGATTTAGCCAAGGGATCATTTCCATCTGTAGTCCCTGGCACGTTGATGTTAATAGAAAATGCATATATACATATACAAAAAAAAAAAAAAAACATAAAAGCAGGACACCTACACATTTCAGTCAATAAGCAGAAACAGCTGAACATCAAGCCTGAGCAAAGGCAAGAAATAGAGTACACTGAAGCAATGTGTTTCCAACAGCAGAGACAAAGCCATGTTAAAATACAGAACAGTAGCATAAAGGTAACAGACGAGCACATTGAGGATACTGAGCGGAGGTACTATGATGGCACTAGCCTGGCTAATGGACCAGCCCACTGGCTCACTTACACAAACATGTCTGTCTGGGACACGTTTACTTTGTAACGCGATTTCTCAGTGGGTACTTTCTGCTGGCTAAAATACCAGGATGAGATTTCCCTCTGCCTGGATCATCTAAGCCCTAATGTGTATTTGTCATGAGCTGTAATGTGCTGCTGCAGAGCAGGGAAAAAGAGCCCTTCGGGAACGGCTGACATGGATTTCAGTGGCGGGTCAGGCAGGGACTGTGTGTTTTTACATGGTTCTCCCTTACACGTGGCAGCCAGCTATGGCAGACAGAGGCAGAGGGATCATGGCCACAACTGGCTCTTATTAGTGCCTCGTCACCTGCCAGATGGAGCTGGGCCTGACCACGGCGACGTTTGTGTGTGTGTGTGTGTGTGTGTGTGTGTGTGTGTGGGTGGGTGGTTGGGGGGGTGGGGGTGAGATTTGGGGTCAGCCATACTGCAGCAACCCGCCACTCTCGACCCCCCTCAATAGGCAGACACACAGACATACAAACACACTTTCAATCTCTCTCTCACACACACACACACACACACACACACACACACACACACACACACACACACACACACACACACACACACACACACACACCGTGTCTGTGCGCATGTAAATGTGACGTGGTTCCTGTGTGTGCAGCAGGACTATTAGCTCCCTGTGTGTAACCCGTATCCAGCTCCCGTTGCTAAGGCGAGGGTTGCTTAACGGACTGCACAGACACACACGCACGCACACACACACACATCCACAAACACAGAAGGGTCTCCTTATGCCACTTGTCTGCTGTGTAAGCAGGCCAAGAGGGCCGATTGGGTTTCAGATGTGGGGCTTTGCAGCGCAGAAACATGAAACATTGCCACAGCTGGAAAAGAGCTCAGGCCTCCCTGTGTGTGTCCGTCTGTGTCTGTGGTCTGTGTGTGTGTCTGTGTGTGTGGGTGTGTGTCTGTGTGTGTGTCTATGTGTGTGTATGTGTGTCTGTCTCTGTGTGTCTGTGTGTGTGTGTGAGAGAGAGAGAGAGAGAGAGAGAGAGAGAGAGAGAGAGGAATAGAGGGAAAGAGAGGGAGAGAAAGAGGGAGAGAAAGAGGAAGACTAAGATAGAGATAGAGAGGCATATAGAGAAAGATAGAGAGAGGCATAGAAAGAAAGATAGAGAGAGAGAGAGAAAGAGAAGGAGCAATAGAAAGAAAGGGTGTAATGAAACTGACAGAGAACAAAGGAGAAGGGGAGAGGTTAGGAGGACGAGTGAAAGAGGAAAGTAGTTGTGATGCCATCACGGGGGTGGAGCACAGTATAGTTGTGTGGTGGAGCACAGTGTAGTTGTGTGGTGGAGCACAGTGTAGTTGTGTGGTGGAGCACAGTATAGTTGTGTGGTGGAGCACAGTGTAGTTGTGTGGTGGAGCACAGTATAGTTGTGTGGTGGAGCACAGTGTAGTTGTGTGGTGGAGCACAGTGTAGTTGTGTGGTGGAGCACAGTGTAGTTTCCATGTGTGTGAATGTGAGCTCCAAGTCTCTCCGGTGTGCATGTGTGTTTGTGCGTGTGTGTGTACATGTATGTATGTGTGCATGTATGTATATATATGCACGTGCATGTGTGTACGGTTATTTGTGTGTGTTTATTTATGTGTTGTGAATTTGTATGTATATGTGTGTGGGTAGTGCGTGCTTGTGTGAGTCTACATGTATGTGTATGTATATGTGGCTGTGTGTGTGTGTGTGTGTGTGTGTGTTTGTGTGTGTGTATGTACATGTACATGTGTGTATATACATATATTTACATAAATGCACAATCCACCTGAAGACCCACAAGTAGGACAGTCATACTCATCTCGAGTGACCGCTGATGATGGTGATACTTTAATCCACTGTATGTGTGTGTACGTATGCGTGATGGAGTGCCCATCACTGGGGTTGTGGGTGTGCTCTGACTGTCATACCAATGAGCCTGGCTCTTTGGCGTTGCGGTCAGAGCCCACGTTTGGTACCCCGGAGACCCGGGTTCGAAGCTGGGTGGGGTGACTTCTGCTCCCCTTCTCTACAGTATGTATATGTGTGTGCACATACAGTATGCGTGTGTTTGTGTGTACATGTTTGTGCGTATGTGTGTGTGTGTGTACGTACGCTTGTGTAGTTTTGATGTATGACGGGAGTCATACGCATGACATGAGCCAGAGTTCCCACCCTCATTACCAGTCCCATCTCTGTATCTGTATAGTATGTGTCACTCACCACCATGATCACAATCTTCATCTTCATCTTCATCTTCCATATCCCGGCCCAGGTTCCGCCCACACGAGAATGCCGACCCGAACAAGCCGCGCGTGGCCGCCCTCATCGACACGCTCATATCCTACAAGAACAACGACCTCGGGGCGTGGATCCGGGGCGGCGACATCATCATACAGAACTCCTGGTGAGTCACCGGTGAATCAATTTCTCCGAAATAATGACCAGCCAGGCTTGGGTCACGGATCTCTGTTCAGTTTTACTGTTACTGTCCTGGCCTGAGGACAGCCCTGTAGCACAACCAGGTGCCGTGACATTTTTATTCAGAGATTCAAGCTGTAAAATACTGTCAGCGAGACACAGCATCATCTCTCAAAGGGCATTAGTCATCTGTTTTAAGAGACGAAAACACACTGTCAGAAATATGCTTTATGTTCATATTGGAAGCAGCACTTTATTTTAGCATCCTCAGAATCTGACTCGGAGCCTAAAGACATCTGTCTTGTTGCTTCGAATAAAAGAGTGTAACATGCTTTCGATTGTGTGTCTTTATAAGTTCCCCTTTTCCGGCACCCAAAGACGGCCATATACAGAAGTTTAGCACATCCTGCTTTTTCGTCTTTTCACCAGCAAACTGACAGATCTTTTTGTCTTCTTTTTCAGTTTTGCTGACAACGGAGTGGGGTTGTCATTTGCCAGGTAAGAGTTGGTCTGTGTGGTAAGATCATCATTTCAGCTGTCTGTCATGGCTGATCTACTGTACATAAATAGTGATGTTTATTTGTAATTCACATCATGAGCCTGGGTTTAAACAGTAGAAGGATCCTGAGCTGCTAAAGTGTGAGTGAGTGTGAGTGTGTGAGGGAGTGTGAGCGTGAGTCTGGCAGCAGTTCAGAGGAGACATGACTCAGTCCTCCCTATTGTCTGGGCCATGCCTCAGTCTCACACGTCAGGAATGGCTGAAAAGAAAGAAGGAATGCGACCTTTTGTCACATTAAATCTTAAGTCTGTTTTTCTCAAACTTGTGCGGTTTAATATTCCACATACCGTTGTTCATTTGGCCATTCCTGTTAACCACAAAATCAGCAAAATGTTCATGTGTTGCCATATTTACAACTCTTGACTGTTAAAAAACATTTAAGAAACGACCAGATGTTAGTGAATGTCGGTCAGAGAGTGTGTAGACACGTGCATATTTGCATCCTTTAAGATGTTGGGGCAGCCAAGAGACACTTTTCTTGGGTAACATCAACCTGTAAAAATGTTCTTCTTTTGATGGATAAATGTATTGATTGGTTGAAGCATTGGTAAATGGACAAATAGATTTTTTGATTAGCAGTTTGATCAGATTTGCTGATTGGTGAATGGATGAATAGACTGAAGGAGCTTTTCCTTGCAACCGCCACCTAATTGCTTTCTCCAGGCCTGAACCTGTGCAAAGTGTAGGAGCGTGAATAATTAAAAGTAAATAAAGTATATCTCTGTAACTAACCCATCTTTCCACATGTCTCCCAGTGATGGCAGCTACCCCAAAGATGAGGGCTCCAGTCAGGAGGTGTCCCAGTCGCTGTTCGTCGGCGAGAGCAGAAACCGCGGAACCAACGCCGGACAGAACAAATACTGGGGCGTTGGTGGGGTGGACGGCAAGAACAGGACGCTGCCCAGGAACAAGTGAGAGCAGGAATAAAACACTAAAGTTATTCAAAAGTAATCGGAAGATAAAGAGCCTCAGAAAAAGCTCACCAAACACTGACATTCAAACATTTCTCTCCAGGAAGATTTAGCAAATCAACAGTTAACAGACAGTGGATTTCACATATCCTCCTGAGATTTAGCAAGTCATTACTGTGATTTCCTGGAAACACACACTCACAAGATGGTCAATTATGGGACACACCCTCTAGTTTCCTGTTTATAGAGTCTATTCCCCTGCACCAGATCAGCTTGGCAGTCAGTCTGGCGGCACGTCAGTCCTCTCCAATTAAGACATCTGCAGTGGGGACTGTAAAATTGTGACATCCTGCCTGTAGTGACATAAATCTCACATGCTATATGGAGTGGAGTGGAGTGCAGTTTTATTTATTTATCGAATTCAGTTTTTGAAACCTGACTCCCCTCACCACAACATTGGCTAGAGTTTCTCTTTTATTATGACATCTCCCACCACAGCCCCACTGGGGATGCTTTGGGTGGTCACATAAATTTGACGTTTCGCCCTGACGAGTGGCAGTGTCGAGAGGATACGTCACGGTGAAATACGACCTCTGCGTCATCTCTTCACACACCAGAGACAGATACACGAACAGGCATCTGAGTTAATCATCCGACACATGCTGGGTTCAGCCAGAGAGAAGAAGGCTTGTGAAGGTCCTGTTTAGACTGGGGAGTGTTGTATTCTAACTATGTGCAGTGGGACAGTGAGAAAGAACACTAGCACATTGTGTACCCTAACTAAACCTTGTCTCACCCCTATTTAGAAAAGACAGTGCTATTCAGAGCAGACAGGAGCTATTCAGAGACCTAAGTGGTGTGTCTGAATCATTCTAATTACCTGCCTTGCTACCACTGTGAGAGGTTTTGGTAGCTAAACGTAAACACGTGCTTTGTTTATCTATTTTCCTTCTAGAACATTCCCCATCCGAGGTTTTCAGATCTACGACGGGCCGGTGCGGTTGACGGAAAGCACGTTCAGGAGCTTCGCCCCTACACCGGAGCGGTTCACCAGCGCCGTGGGCTTCAACCTCAAGAACACCTGGCAGCTCACGCCGCGCAACAACCTCTCTTCTCTCAGCTTCTCCTCCTCTGTAAGAAACACTGTGTGTCTGTGTGTGTGTGTGTGTGCGTGTGTGTGTGCGTGTGTGTGTGTGTGTGTCTGTGCGCATGTGTGCATTCACATGTATTTCCACGCATCTGTGCGTGTGTGTGTGTATTTCTATGGAGTGTGGGTGTGTGTGAGTATATACATTTGTGTGTGTATCAATATGTGTCGTGGTTAGAAAGACAGAGCAACAGAAAGAAAGAAAAGAAAGAGACTGACTAAAAACACAGGGGGACAGAAGAGAAAAGGTGGTCAAGAGAAGCAGTAGGGATGCCAACATGAGGACTGACTTGCTCAGTAAATAGTTAGTCAGTGTTGTCCTACTACTTACACCCAACCCCATGCAGTGTCCACTCTTCAGAGCCTGAACTACTGGACCATCTCATCATCAAAGAGATTACATGCCCAAAAAGCAAGAACTAGCGCCATGTAGGCAGCATTTACATAAACAGTTGTTGATCTTTTGCATTTCCTCACTAAATGTCTTCACTGACTTGTGGGCAGCTGTGGTCTAATGGTAAAGGAGTTGGTCTTGGGATCAGAGGGTCATAGGTTCAAATCCCATAGCTTCAAATCCCAGTAGGAAGAATGTGGGTGGGGGAGTGAATCACTAGCTCTCTCCTGCACTGTCACTCATGGCACCCTCCTCCTAACCCCCAAATTGTTCCAGGGTCTGTCCCTGTACCTACCTCGAAGTCGCTCTGGATCTGGATAGCGTCAGCTAAATGCAACGTAACGTAATATTAAACGACTCTCAAGACGGTTGTGTCCCCTACAGTAGAGGAGGTTTAATGAAGACAAAATCCATGCAGGAATTTTGGGGGGAAAAATGATGGCTGTAAAATTGAACCGTCTGGGACCGTTTTCCACTTAGCATGGCCAACTGCCAAAGGCTCCCCTAAAAACATCCTCCCACTTATGCTAGTCACAGGCCACAGGCTCCCCTAAAAACATCCTCCCACTTATGCTAGTCACAGGCCACAATCGTTCAAAGCTCATTCGGTCATAGCACACTAAATAGAAGATTTAAATGTTCTAAACAAACACACACACTTACCTATACTTCGCTAAGTGAATGTGTGCTGCAACAAGACTTCTCTGGTACCGACAACTGTGGCATAGCTTTTTCTAATTAACAAACTTATGTCACTTTGTTGGTCTTTTTCTAATTCACTCATTTTTCTTATTCACTCATTTTTAATTGACTAACATTTTCACGTGCAGCATGCATATGCAGCTCGGGGTGACCTATCGTATTTCAGAAGAGCAAGTACCAAATGGTTTCTCGTGGAAGTACTCCTTTAACTGGTAGCTAGCGCTAACTGAATGGGGAATAGGGAAATTAAACTGAAAGTTAGTTTATACACTCCATTCAGCTAGTGCTAGCTACCTATTCATTATTCGGGCTATGTCGCATTAATTTTTTTCGTTCTTTTTTCCTACCAACAGCACTCTGTGACCATGAACAACAGGGCTATGGATTGATTGACACCAAACTTCTCCTTTAAAGCAACACTAAGTAGTTTTTATCTTTGGTTGCCCTACAGGTTAGAAGCGGAATTGTCTCTCATTTGAACTACAGAGAGATTACATTACACTTAGCTGACGCTCTTATCCAGAGCGACTTAGAGACTTTTACAGGGTTTTAGTTACAGTCCCTGGAGCAGTGTGGGGAGAGAGAGATGACTTAATTAGTGCGGTTATAGCCCACCGAGGGCAGCAAAGCAAATTCAGAAGTGTCTTTCATCCAGTTGCAAGTTCAAACATTATTTTAAGGAAGGAAGAAAAAACTACTTAGTTTTGCTTCAATGTGAACACTTCCTAGTGTGGCATGCTAGCCAGGCCCCCTGTGTTTCCCTGCACTGGGTGGGCAACCAAAGATAAAAACTACGTAGTGTTGCTTTAAAGGAGAAGTTTGGTGTGAATCAGTCCATAGCCCTGTTCTTCTCCATAGCCCTCTTCTCTCTCTCTCTCTCTCTCTCTCTCTCTCTCTCTCTCTCTCACACACACACACACACACACACACACACACACACACACACACACACACACACACACACACACACACACACACACACACACACACACACACACACACACATACACACACACACACACACACAGCATGCAGGACTTACTTTTCTGTCTGCACTAAAAGAAAGAAAAACAATGTGAGCGCTCCTCCGCCTGCAGTTCAGGCTCTGTACATGTGTACTTCAACCAATCAGCATATCGCTTCTGCAACCCAGATGGGATTGGAGTAATTTGATTTGCTGTTGAGCTGAAATACCAGAAGCCTTTTAGCTGGAATTGCCTACTGCACTTTCGTAATTCTCGACTGTTAAAGCCAATTTATACCACAACTGATTTTAGGCTTCGGCATCTGCTGTAAACAATTCCATTGGAATCAGTGGATGAATCCACACCAGCAGTGTAGTAAACACATATTTCACAGGACTGAAAGATCTCAGGCATGGTGCCTGAAGTTAGGTGTGGGACAGGAGGATACGTTTAACATTTGCTAGTAGGCAGTCATAATAACTTCCTAGTGTGGCATGCTAGCCAGGCCCCCTGTGTTTCCCTGCACTGGGTGGGCAACCAAAGATAAAAACTACGTAGTGTTGCTTTAAAGGAGACGTTTGGTGTGAATCAGTCCATAGCCCTGTTCCTCTCCATAGCCCTCTTCTCTCTCTCTCTCTCACACACACACACACACACACACACACACACACAGCATGCAGGACACGGCCCTTGCGCCCTCCTACTCATGCCCCCTCACCACCTCCCCTCGCACACAGCCCATCCTCGGCCACCACAGCCATACTCCCTACTAACCCCAACTGCACTTTATGCACTTTATCCCACCCCCCATCACCTATTCTACCTCTGTCCTTCATCTGGTAGCCATGCCCCCAGCTGCATTCTACGCACTGTACTCCCCTCCCCATGCACAGTTTAGACTCACAATCAGCAGTGTCACTGCATGTCCTACTACCAAGTATGTCTATAGCCTGGTAAACCCGCCCCTCGTACTTCATTTTATTTTGTACAGAGGGTCTGGACCGGAATCTCTTGAGGGTCATGTAGTCGGCCCCAGCAAGACCGATACAATCAGTGAACAGAGGGTGTGTGACGTTGGTCTTGTGTGCTACATTTGAATTGTAGTGCGTAGGTAGGCTAATTGCATACGTGACGACCAGGCGTTAGCGATTGGGTAAAGGCAGAGGCACTTGTTTTAAACTTCAGCAGAGTCCACACTTCCAGGAAAAAATAGTTTCTGGCGGTGTCTGGTCCAGACCCTCTGTAATGAAATGAAGTACGAGGGGCTGGTTTACCAGGCTGGTATGTCTATGCATGTGGCAAGTAAATATCCTTGTGTCCTTGTATGTGGCTCCGGCCCAGGACATGCCCTGGCCCCTCAGCCCTACTCCTCCCTCTGCTCTGCTCCGCTGTAGCGCTGTCTGGCTGGGCTGTGGGGCAAGGAGAGGCTTTGTCAGGGGGGAGGTCACTCTGGGTTTCATTAACCACCATGACGCATATAAAGGCGCCTTTGTGAGCCAGAGAGGGCACTGAATGCAGTCACCACTCACAGGGCACACATAGGAGACTGCCCTGAATTGACTCTCCCTCTCTCTCTCTCTCTCTCCTTCTCTCTCTCTCTCTCTCTCTCTCTCTCTTTCCCTCTCTCTCTCTCTCTCTCTCTCTCTATCTCTCTCTCTCCCTCTCTCTCTCTCTCTCTCTCTCTCTCTTTCCCTCTCTCTCTCTCCCTCTCTCTCCCTCTCTCTCTCTTTCCCTCTCTCTCTCTCTCTCTCCCTCTCTCCCTCTCTCTCCCTCTCTCTCTCTTACTCTCCCTCTCTCTCTCTCTCTCTCTCTCTCTCTCTCTCTTTCCCTCCTTTTCCCCCTTCACAGCACATTCACAGTTACACTCTGTGCCATTATTTAACATTTTGTTTAACTCCAGCCATATGTGCCATGTGCATTCTTCCACCGCTAATCCCCACGTCCTTTTGGCTCACAATGTCCTCTCAATATATTGCCATAGGGGTTTAATGGGGCCATATGTTCTCACAATGTTAAGGCAACAACGTTATTTACGTTGTTGGCAGTTTTCCCTCTTGTAGACATTCCGTTTTGTATTTTGGAACATCTGCTGCTGGGGGAAAATGTTATTTGGAAATGGACAGGCGCAGGACAGGGTAATCAGCCACCAGCTGTTGCGAAATAGAATGGGGCCTGTACAGGATCCATACAAGAATACAGACAGGAGACAGCACCATGATTTTAGACAGCGGTAATTATATGCCAAGGCTCTGATGATATGCCTCAGTGGCAAGTAAATCTTGGTTCAGTAGGGGTTCAGGAAGCAGTGATTTGATTGGAGAGGGACGGCAGTAATTTGATTGGACAGGGGCCTTCTTGTCTGCACAGGTGAAGCTGCCGGTGTTCTTTGGAAAGCCCGGCCAGTGGTTCGAGGAGAACGATCTGGACGGGGACAAGAACTCCATCTTCCACGACCTGGACGGCACGGTGACCGGCTACCCAGACACGTACGTGGGGAGGGCGGACAACTTCCTCATCCAGCACCCTGGCTGTGTGAACATCAGCCAGTGGAACGGGGTCATCTGCAGTGGTCGCTACTCCCAGGTAAACGACCCACGTTCATCCTCATCCAGGCCCTTTGAGTTTGGGTTTTAGCCCTTTGATCCAGGAACTACTAATACTTTGATCAAACTACTACTAGCCCTTTGACCAAACAAGCAAGTAGCCCTTTCCTCACATTACTTTTCGTGCTGTTATTAAACTTTAACAAAGGTTAGTTTGATCACACTTGCTCAATTACTTACCTACCTATTTACTTACTAACTAACTTACACACTTACTTTTCTGTCTGCACTAAAAGAAAGAAAAAAAATGTGAGCGCTCCTCAGCCTGTAGTTCAGGCTCTGTACATGTGTACTTCAGTACAATCAGCATATCGCTTCTGCAACCCAGATGGGATTGGAGTAATTTGATTTGCTGTTGAGCTGAAATGCCAAACACTTTTGTAATTCTCGACTGTTAAAGTCAATTTATACCACAACTGATTTTAGGCTTCGGCATCTGCTGTAAACAATTCCATTGGAATCAGTGGATGAATCCATACCAGCAGTGTAGTAAACACATATTTCACAGGACTGAAAGATCTCAGGCATGGTGCCTGAAGTTAGGTGTGAGACAGGAGGGTACATTTAACATTTGCTAGTAGACAGTCATAATAACTTTGGAACGTTTTGATGATTTCAGGCATAGAATTATTTCTTGCTTTCTGACCAGATTTTCTACATTGTTCCTATTTTGTGCCGTGTAAGTGTAGCACACACATATGGGACACTTTGTCTTCTCATTGTCACATTGCCTCATAAAATTACTGTTATGTTTACATTTTGCTTGCAGTATAACTTCAGCCTTAGAGTAAAGACTTTTCTCATTTCAAGAGGTCGGAGGCTTGTAATAAACCTCTCTGTGCTGCATCACTCATTGTGTTTTATGAGACCTTATTACTGACTAAATGTGACTCTGCACACACGCACGCACGCACGCACGCACACACACACACACACACACACACGTTCCCCAGGTGTATGTGAAGACTCAGGGGGCATCCAACCTCATGCTGTCCATCTGTCGCGACGAGTACCCCGAGCGGCCCATGGTGCTACGGGGCATCAACAGCCAGGGGGCGTCGTCGCAGCAGTACCAGCCCATCCTCATGATGGCCAAGAGCTACACCCTCCACTGGGACGGGCCCGCGCCCAGAGAGATCGTCCTGTCGCTCGTCAACTTTGACAAGTAAGTCCTGTCACTCATCAGAGCTGCAGTTGCCAAATGTGCCAAACATCCAAGCCCTGTCTGTAGACTGTGCCCATACACCACTGTCGTGTTCTGACAGACTCAACAGGTAAGGCAAAAAAAGTTGCCTACACTGAAGTTTTAACTTTGACAAGTAAGTCATAGTGACACCTGGTGACTTAACGGGGCCAGATAAAAAAAATGGTGACAGTAATAATTGTGCCAGCCGTGGCTGGATTTGGGGCAGCTATACTGATAGAAGAGGAAACTAAAATACTGCGGTGGAGAAGGGAAACGGCGGCAGTATTTGTCTGAGAGTTGAGGGCATTGATCCGTCCTCCTAGAGGCCATTGATCTGTCTTCCACGCAAAACACAAAATACTTTAGGACGCTGGATCGAAAAGCCACAGTCACCAAGAATAGATGTAGCCTAATAGATGTAGACTGTAGCCCTGGCACAGTCAGTCGTTTAGCTCCCTCTTGGCACCACAGGGTACCTTTCAGCACTTGTGGCAGTGTTGTGGCATCCCGGACACTAAAGTGCCCTACAAAGCCAAAAGGCAGTAACTAACATGCTTTGTCAAATTGAGTTTAGACTGGAAATGGACTTCATACACACCTCCTTTGCCTTGTGACTAAATCTCCTGCTTCTTGCTATTAAGAGACTAGATAAAAGCATCACCACTATTTTACGTACAACATGTTTGACTGGGCAGCATGACAACATTAGCAGTATATTCACGCAGCTACTGCCCTTGGCCTTTGTAGGGCAGTAAAGTAAAGCTCGGGACAGTTGCTAGACAAGTAAAGGAATGCAGCAGCAGGCCAAGTAAGTGTAGCTTTGTTAATAAAAGTCAACAAATAGAAAGAGATGTTTTTTAATCTGTGTGTTCCCTAGGGATAACTGGGCGCTCGTGGGTCTTTGCTACCCGACCGACACCACCTTCCAGGTCATGTCCGACATTAACGACAGACAGATCAACACCTTTACTGACATGGAGGACTACGGGCCTGTGGGCTCACTTGCAGAGCTGCAGAAACGGCAGCTGGAGAGGAAGTACTTCTTCGACCGTACCGCTGGGTAAGAGGAGGTAGCAGGAAGAGGCACTGATGCATGTCTCCTTAACCACAGGCAGGTCTCAATGAATTAGAATATTCTGGAAAAGTTCATTTATTTCAGTGCAATGTGAAATGCAAAAGCAGGCCATAACAAATACTGAGAACATACTGTAAATATGAATGTACTTTTTAGAAGTCTGACATTTCTGTATTGAAAATCTTTTTTTTATCTTTTTATCTTATTTATTATATTTTTTTTATTATTGGTCAGATGTTGATATTGTAATTTTCTGAGATACTGAGTTTGGGCCTTCATTAGCTGTAGCTGTAAGGTGTAATCCTAGAAATAAAAACAAACATGGGCTTGAAATGTTTCACTTTGGGTGTAAATAATAATGTAATAATAATAATAATATCACTTTTTGAATTTAATTATTGAAATAAATAAACTTTTCCACAATACTCTAATTCATTGAAATCCAGCAGTAGTCCATTTTAGTTTGGGAACGTCCATGCCGTGCCATGCCATGTTATGTATGATTGGCAGCTGGGCGGACACCTTGTCACCGTGGCCGCTCTCTTGTCACCTCCCCTCAGGCTGTTGTGGGTCTATCTGCGGGCGCGGCACGGGCGCGAAGGCCACAGCTACTGCTCATCGCGGGGCTGCGAGCGGGTGAAGATTACGGCCAACACCTCCTCCAAGCAGAAGTGCGACTGCACGGCCAAGGCCTACCCCAAGTACCGCCAGACGCCCTCAGCCGTGCTGCCCATGCCAGTGCCCAACCCAAAGCTCTGTGAGCAGTGCGGAGCCTCAAAGGTAAACAAGCAAGAAAACAAACAAACAAACATCTTGCCCTCTGGCTCGCCTCTGACAAGATGTACACTGATGGATATTTTCCCTGTAAACGTACAAATTGGCACACATTCACAAGCTGTTAAATGTTCTTTCTCATGCTTGGGTTGTCTTAGATTGATATTTAGAATATACATTTGCCAGTTCTAGAATATATAATATATATTTATAATGTATATTTAGATTTTATTTGATTAATTAACTCGTGTATATCCTGTCAGCTGGTGTTCTCCAGTGATCCCTGGAACTCCTACCTCCAGACTGAGATTAAGTCCTTGAGCAGGAAAGAGGAGCAGAACGGAGACTCCCTATCCTACATCACTGTGAGTTCAGCATCCGTTGTTTTACACAGTACATATTTAGCAGATGCATTTGTCAAAAGGTGTGGGGGAGGGGGATGTGTAGTGTAGATGTGTACCATGATACAGCTGTAGTAGATCAGTCTGTGTGTGGTGCTGTGTGCTGGAACATACTCTTGGCAAGCTTTGGCTGTAGTTGGCTTTGTATGAAAAACATTTCTTTGTGGAAATGTTGGCTTTATTCATAAAAAAATTACCATACTGGTCAGCTTGGTCTGAGCATTGCCTTTATGGCGTACACACATGTATAGTGAGCCAATGTGTGTTTAAAATCACAGAGACTTTTCCAGAAAATTCCACAGCTTGTGCTACAACAAACATATATGTGTGTCTTCTCCCACCGTCTAGGTGAACGGGAAGCGATTTTCCCTCACCCAGCCAGGCTTCCGTCTGGTGACCGTGGATGCCTGCTCCGGCCAAGTCACAAAGAGTCCATTGTTTCCCAAACTGGATCCCGAAATGGCCCAGTATTTGAAAACTGGTATTGCAGCCAGGTGAGGAGGTTTCTGGGCGGGGGGGGAGGTTTGAAGCGTGGAGCTTGGGGAGGTGAAGTTTGGGGTGGCTGAGGAGGAAGTTGATGTTGGATTGGAGTAACACTGGTCAGAACTCGGTCTTGAAAGCAGGGCAGAGTTTTCTGGGTTTAACCCCAAAATGTAAAATCCATCTCAGCACTGCCAGATAGGTTGCTGGCAAGTACTGCACCACCTTCTGTCCTGTCCCGTCCACTGGTATTTTGTTTGCTCCTGGTACGCCCGACTCGCTGGTCTGTGTGTTTGCACTTGGACTGGGAAATTAACAATGACATGAAATGAAATGAAAAGGTTTTTGTGCTCAGCCAGTTCATCAGTTGATAGTTTGTATGCAAGTCCTAATTCTACATTTGTCCCTTTTGATGTATGTATTGTATGCATTGTAAGTGTACTTCAGACTCAGTTGCTACATTTTTTCAGGTATTTTGGCATTAAACAAAGACTAATATTAGTCTTAGGCAGTCTGTGCCTGTTACATCAGTTAGGTGCAGTGTAACAAAGTGTGTAACAATATGTGTACTGACACTGTACCATAGGGTTAGGGTAAGGGTTAGCATTAGGGTTAGTGTTAGGTATGTACAATGTAGGTACATAATAAATAAATAAAAAAAAAAAAAAAATATATATATATATATATATATAAAATATTAAAAATATAATGTAAAATATATCATAGTACTAAAAAAGGAACTGTAAAATAAAGTGTTACCACAGAAAAAACATAAAAGCAGGTGTAACAGCAGCATTTTAAGCAGCAGATGTACTTCTCTCGGAGAGGTACTGTGTTCAAATACATCCAGTTAGACCAGCCACTGTAGCTAATTATGTAAACACTGTTTTATTTGTGAAACATTTACTTTAGAAGCTATTTTCTTTCATAAATTTCTTGATCAGAAAACGCCTTTTTTTCTTGTTATAGTTGCATTGATGAATGAGTTATTAGAAAATTCTTTCAAGTGTGTGTGTGTGTGTCTGTGTGTGCATGCATAACAACACACATACCTACATGTGTGCGATGTGCATGCATGTGTGGGTGTGTATGCATATGTAATTTATATAAGATGTAAGATATGTTTAAAGTTCAGATAAATGTTGATTCATCCGTATAAGCTAAGAAGGTGAAATGGCTGAGCCTTTGAGGCTGTGTTGGTGCTTGAGTTGCTTGTAAAATTGATTTCCTCTGGTCTGCTCCAGGTCTATAGTCCTCATTGGAACAAGAGGCCAACCCGATGGCATTGCTGACCTCGCCCAATATCTAGTTCCCCTTGGCGCGGCCAAGGAGCCAGACCTTCAGAAGAAAGGTCAGTCTTTGTGGGCTTTGTCCTCCGCTGTGTAATCAAGTGCAGCTTCCCTTTCTTTTGTGCCAAAGACCGAGATCGTGACGAACACATCTCCCCTCTCTCTCTCTCTCTCTCTGTCTCCACAGCCAGTGTGGTTGTCTTCGGGCTCAAGGGTAGCAGCTTCCCCCCGCCCTGGTTCACCCTTCTGTCCGCCCAGGGTGAGGAGGGCCTGGGCCTGCAGGAGCGCTACCTGCCCCTGGCCCTGGAGGAGTACGGGTGCACACCGCCGGGCCCCCCCAAGCGCAGGGACCTGGACCTCCTGAAGAAAGCTCTGAACCAAAAGTCAACCATCTCATAAATGTGAACAAACACACATTAAGAAAAACAAAAAGAAAAACAAACAGACTGGATGGACAAACGAATGAATGTGAACTCTTGAGCGTAATTTATTATTGTCAGAAAGAGCTATGTTTAACGTATTTCAAGGGGATTTTAAAATCGTGTGGTTAGGATTATGGGCATGGATTGCATTAGTTTGTTTTTGTGTGTGTATGTGTGTGCGCGTGTGTGACTGTGTGTGTATGTGTTTGTGTTTGTGGCCGTGAACTTCACGGTACAGAGCAATGCACTTTTTTTCCTTTTTTTTTCCATTTTTTCAAAACAAAAACAAAAACAGCTGATACCTGATACCTTCAAACAGTAGCACCAGGAGCCAAATGTACACTCAGATTGAAATGTTAAGGGGAAAAAAACAAACAACAAAAGCCAAACGCAAAGACTGAAATCTTTTTCATCTCTATGCAACAGCCAAAGCTAACAGAAATCCTCTGAAGAGTTGCTTTTTTTTTCTGTTGCTCTCCGTTCGTCCTCATCTTTAAAGCCATCACTGGTGATGGTATCTTCGCATCTCATCCATGTTTAATTACATCTAAACATGTATGTATGTGTGTATTATGTGTTATTTTACTAGGAGTGGGCGAGCGTGAATCACAAGCCTTCTGGCCCTATGTTTTGCATATTTATTACCTCTTATCGCTTCTGCCCATCTATCGCTCCCCTGTCCTCTCCCTCTGTCTATCTCCCCCAGAGGGGGTGTTTCTGCGTCCATAATTTCAGTGCTGCTGATGGGCCCGGAGGGAGAGGCTCGTACTGTACGTTCAGACCAAAACCAGCAAGAGTGTCCAAGCAGCGCCCAAAGACACCCAAACAGCAACGCTGGACATTCAGACTGACAGCAGCAGCAAAGGCAGCAAAGTAGATCACAGCGTTAAATTTTCAAATGTTCAGTTATACTTTTCACTTAAAAATGAAGACATACCAATTGGATGCCACCAAAATACATTATAGTCAAGTGAAGTCAACTGAATTGTTACTTTCTCCTGATGATCTCGACGGCCAAAATATTCTGTTGGTGGCTCTTGCCGATTTCGCCTCCAGCGACGCCGTCTCCTGATAGATGATCATTTCTGCCGCTCCTGCGGGGCCTGGTCTGAACACAGAGCTACAGCCATGTCCCCATCCTCCTCCAGCGCCCTGAATGTGGTCTGATCCCGACCCGCCTTTTTCCGTGTTCGTGCAAGACAGTTGTAAATGTTTGTAAGATAACAGATTCTATATGTTCACAGTAGAAAGATTGTTCTTTTGTTTTGTGGCAGGCTGGCTGTGTGTGCAATGCAGGTGTCTGTTTAGTGACTGGATGAGTAGCCACTGAAAACCCCCCTACCCTACAGTACTCCATTCCCACCCTCACTCATGCCTTCGCTCAGGTGGGTGTGAGCTGTCAGGACTCAGATAGCCAAAGTTGCGTCCGGAGTTGCATTGGGAAGGAGAGTGCAGGTTGCCAGATGTGAGCTATCAGGACTCAGATAGCCAAAGTTGCGTCCAGAGTTGCATTGGGAAGGCGAGTGCACGTTGCCAGGTTGGAGCTGTTTACATCTGCCTGTGCCCTCAGTTTGCGCTGTCACACACTGATTTAAAATAAACCAAAGCGTTATTCCATTAGGTCTGATGAAAGTCAACCAATATGGAGGATCTGACTCATACTGTGTGAAAAAGGTGTGCTTTGTAGGCTTGTAAGCGGAGAATTACAATGGACAAACCTGCTTTTAAACCACTGCACTGTAGTATAAGAGGATATGAGTATTATGGATGCCTTTAACTAATGCATTGGAGATTTCATTGTGGTTGTGGTGAAATATTGAGTTGAGTTGTTGTAGCTGGTATGGTTCTATAAGTGCCTTTCCTTCAGATGTGTTTTGTACATTATGGAAAGTGTTGAATCACTTCCGGTTTGTCTTTTTTTTCCAACCTCAGTGTTTTCTCTTCAGCAGCTTCGACGCTGATTAACATTTCTACTTTATTGTAATAAATGAATTGTCTTTATTTCTGTGTCTGTGAGCGTAACATACAGTGGTGCCGTGTGGAGGATGCATGCTGGGTAAAGTCAAAACATACACATCCGCATCTAAAGTTTGATGCTGGCCCATGGCCTGTTGGCCAGTAAAATGAGTAGGAAAAGTTTCCATGTGAGCTCCCCACAAATTCAGTGGTGACGTTTTGGGCATTGAGTGAAACATCTCCATTAAATAGAATTTTAATGGGCAGATTAGTGCTGTTGCACACTTGTCCTACTCATTTTAAATTAATGAAATTCATTTAGATTTTAGAATGCATGTTGGAGCACTAGACAGATGAAATGTGTTGATGGATGTGTGCGTTCAGAAAGAAGTGTGTGTATCAGAAAACAGTGTGTATCCTGCACCACCAGGTGGCAGTGGGCCTGCACTGCTAGCAGCTCTCTCTGAGAGAGAGTAGAGAGAGACTCCAGCCAGCACAGCTCTAATGATCCATATTACCCCAAGACCATAGAGATCAAGGGCCACAGCAAACAGCTACTACATTTTAACTGGTGCTGTCATAAGAGTTTGGTCTTTAAACCAGGACAGAGGACAGAACATGCATTTGGCAAATATGTATGTTTACTGTGTTTATGTGTTTGTTTAATTCCGCAGGGGTAAATGCAGGTATAAATATAAATACATTCCAGAATACATGCCATACTTACTGATAGAAAGAGAGACCTTGTATGCTACTGTATGCAGCAGACCCAGGAGAACCCAGGTGCTGAGGTACCCAGGTGCTCTCCTCAACATGCTCAGTGACCACCTGTAAGTCTCTGATAATTCTGGTGAAGGGCAGGTAGGTTTACAGGTACATAAGGTAGAGGAAGCTTGTGTGTGTACTGAGTATTGACTGTAGTACTGTCAACATAGCAAACCAACCCCTTGAACTTCGTTTCATTTTGTACAGAAGTATGTACAGAACAGTATGAGGGGCTGGTGTACCAGGCTACTGTCAACATAGGTGCTGTAAAGGGCCCAAGGTGTGTCAACCCTATAAAGCAAGTAGTTTACAAGACTAGAAGTAAGGACAAACTCCCATTTTTAGAGGAAGCTTGGCCAGGCTTTGCTCACACAGATCTGCTTCCTAGCCCTGCTGGCTTACTGAAGGCATGGTACCCCTGAAGACTTCAAACTTGCCCTGTCTGTACGCTCCGTAAATCTGACATCTCTCAAATGCCCTAGAAGTCAGATTAAACCAAAACTCCATTCCAACCAGAGCCTCACATGCACCAGAAAGTATGTTACTGTATTTCTTAAAAGGTAAAACCCCGTTAACACCACTGCCAAAGACACGATTTGTCAGACAGCTTTGATTGCAAGGCTCTTTGGATCATATCGACAGCATTTTCTCTCACACTAAAAAAAAGGATTGACAATTAGTTGTCATGGTTTATATCTCAAATGGTAATTATTTATGCACAACTAAACTGTATTGTCTGTAACTGGTAATTTCATGGTCAAAACATACAGTAGTACAGCCCGGTCTAAGGTGTTATATTTAAGGAGGAAATTGTTTGCTATCTTCCAGCATCTGAAAACTGCTGGGAAATCATCTAAAGCCCTCAGCTTATAAATTATTCATCTCAGGTGTTGACGATGATCGAGAAGATGGGATTTCTTTCTTTTTTTTCCTGAAACAGGACTCGAAGCAGTGAATTTTAATCACAGAGCAATCATATGAAGATCACAAGCACAGCGAACAAACAAGCGATTGCATGCTGTTTGCCACACCAGTGAAGGGGGGAAAAGAGTTACTCTACTTCAGCTTCAAATAACGATAATTACAGTAGATCGTTTCTGTACACATTTGGGAAAATGGGTATTTTAGGAGGCCTTACATAAATGTATTGTGTAATGTGTGTACAGAGCTGAGTGTTACTTGAGCGAGGAGCAAAGAAACCCGGCAGCCCTTCTTGCTAGTTGTTTAGTTAGACACTCAAACACTCATTAAAACCGCAGGGAGAAAAAGACAGGATCTCCATATCAGCTGCCATATATTTTTTAGATCCGTTTAAAAACGATTTACCCAAGATCAGTTAAATCATGTACATCTTACCTTGTACTTCACTATTGAATGCCTTGGGCATTTAATCTAGTTAAACACCTGCGTTTGAGATGACTGGAGTTTGATGTCAGGGCAAAGAGCGTTTTCAAATCATAACATCGAATATTTGCTTCTTCAGTATGTGTGTAAGACTATTATATGTAGCAATGATTATGCTATTGATTATATTTTGTTTGTGACCAAAATCTGTATTGATTTTAAAGTAGGGGGGGGGGGTGGTATTACAGGCATATTGCAGACATCATTGCACAGCAAAGCACAACCTTCCCAAATGAGGGAAAACGAAGGGGAAAAAAAACTACTGATAATGTGTACAATATTGTATGTAGTTATTCAGTCATTCAATAGCTGCTGCTGCTGAAAGAGACATTTTTCCAGGCTTCTACAGTTGCAGGTTGTGCTTAATTCAGTCTCGCACTAGTGTTGATTATATAATCTGAAGATAGTATTGCTTGTTTTGAAACTGCACTCCTGTCGCTACTGGTGCCACTGGTCTCTCAGGTGTGATGCATGATGCTGGCATGACCACGCCAGTGGGGGCAGCACTGTGCGGAGGGGGGCTAGAGGCTCCTGAATAATTAAATGAGTAGGAGAACAACAGGGGTGCGTTGCCATGGCGGCAACCTCCCACGGAGGGGCACTTGGTGGGGTAATGTAAATGTCGCCCCAGTCGAATGTCAAGCAGAATTTTCTCCCTCATTGCCTCGAAGGAAAATATAGCCCCTTCACAAACATACATCTCCATCTCTCAACATCCCTCGTGCCTGCAGTCGGGTTGCCGTAATAGTGCAACAAGTCGATTTTGAAACAGGCAGGCCATGATTAAACCAATGCTTAACACTGACCACATCCAGTAAATTGGCCGTATACCTGTGAAGTCCACCCAGTGCTATGAAAAAAAAGTGGATACTGGGCCTTAGCATCCAGTGGAATTACACTTATAGCCTATCTATTCAACTGAAGCAATATCTTGATTGGATGCAATAGTGTATGGCTCCAACTGAAACACCTGTTTCTTTTCCCATTTATGACTAGGAATCTGAGGAAGACCAGATATGGTCCAACTGTTTCGGTCTACAAAGAGAATGAGTGAATTACCCATCCATAATTGAGGGGTACTACCCTTTATATTTAACATTAATACATCAGCACCCCCCAACCCTGTTATTTTTTGCCCCACTACCCCTCTGTAACTCAAACTATGTCTACAAACACCAAAATAGACAGCTAGTCGAGTGTTGGGGACAGTCAGCTAAATCCCCCAACCAAAAAAAGAGTCCCAGACTGCACCTGTGGCTACTGTGGACGGTGTTGTGGCTTCTGACATTCCCTGTCAGCAAGCACACACAGAAGAGCTGTCAGCAAGCACACACAGAAGAGTTCATCAGTGCCTGTTACTCCTCCAAATGTTCCCCGCTGAATGCTATGCCCCCCCAGCACGACGTCCTCCGCCTCTCCTTGGAGTCCCCGAGTGGACGCGGACACAGATATCTACTCAGACATTTTCTGTGCTGTTACACTGCCAGGAAATTCCCTTTTCAGTCTTGAGTCAGCAAATGCCTGGCATTTTACATGGTTCGGTAGAACTGTGAGTAAGTGGCACACCATCAGACAAGTCATCAAAATGTTATGTTATTATTATTACATTACACTTAGCTTACGCTCTTATCCAGAGTGACTTACAGATATTTACAGGTTTTCAGTTACAGTCCCTGGAGCAGTGTGGGGTTAGATGCCTTGCTCAAGGGCATCTCAACTATGGGTAGGGCGGGTTTCGAACCAGCAACCTTTCATTTGCAAGACCAACTCCCTAACCACTAGGCCACAGCTGCCCGTGATGTGGGCCTTGGGAGGAGGCAGAGACTTCAACTGGTTATAAAAAAAGGAAACAACCATATAAAAGTCCAACTGGATAGCTAACAGAGGGCATGACAAGCTGAAAAATGTACGAATGATGACAACTGTACCTGAGATGTATGAATTGCTGTGGAGTAAGGTGTTGCCTTGCGCTTGCATGCAGGACCAAGACGAAAACTGTATCTGTGGCACTAAACAAAACCTCTTAGGCACCGTGCAGCATATTGTGTGTTGTGCAAATTAGAGTGTTTGCAGACACTTGGTGTCTTAATGCCTCCACTGTACACGCACGTGCACACACTGACACACACACACATACACACGCTCACACACACACACACATTTAGAAAGATAGAGGGAGAGAGACAGAGAGAGCGAAGGACACAGACAAACAAATGCACACTCAATTACCCTTTAACATCAAATACTTCACCATCCTCTCCCCATTAGCTGCAACATTAACCTTATCTACCTGATGTCACTGTGTGCGGTTGTGGATGCGTGTGTGAGTGTGAGTGTGTATGTGTGTGTGTGTGTGTATGTGTGAGTGTGTGCACTTACAGGCACGTTTGTGCACATGCATACATTTAGGAAATCCAGTTTTGGTGCATCTATTAACACAGATGTCGAAACTTTCCTGTAGGACAATGGTACCCATAGTGGCACAGACAGAGTTTCTTCCCTTCTGTTACAGAATAACCTTCTGTTGAAAAACCCTATTGAGAAATCACCAATATAGGTTAATGTCTAATTTATCAAAACGTTGTCAAACAATGTCACCCCCCCCCCCACCCCCCATTAGTTCTGCCAATAATACATGCACAAAGGATTGAGAAGATTTATGCCAAGTGTAAAAGATGTTCTAACCTTCATCTATCCAATCCACGAATATCAGCAACCCGTTAAAAGAGTGCAGATATTCATAATATGTCTGATAGTCATACAAAACAGTACTGTTACAAAATTTAATCAACAAAGACATCAGTAATAAAGTGAGATACTGATGTCAGGATGAAATTAAAAAAGAGAAGAAATGCACCCTCATCAAAAGCAACAGATTACAAAATGAGCTTTCTGTGTTTGCTCCGTGTTCCTGATGTCGGTATCGTATTGTATGTGACAGCCTTTGAGAGGATTTCAGCTCCCATGCTCACTTCAGAGAGAAGACCGCCAGCCCTCCAAGCACTGTCTGACTAATGGTATTTCAAAACAAATCTATCACACGGCCCGTCGTCGATTAGACCCAACAGTTATTTCAGAAGACATTTAATGGCCTCATTTGAGAGACCATCAAAGCGTGTAGGTTCTGATCATTGACTGCACGGTGATGAGATTTAACTGATGGACTCGAGCGCTGGCTCCCTGTTGCCATGGCACTGTGAGGTGTCATGAGATTCGTTGGAGGCCACAGTGATGTTTAGGGCACCCTGGACTTCCCTATCTCCATGGAGATGGCTGATGGATTAAAGATTTTTTCTTGATGGGACAACAAATACCTTCAATCTGTGTCAATTGGGCTCACAGCACCTTGACAGGTGGGCAGGGTCTGACTGGCGGTGCTGTGTCAGACAGTCAGTGTCATCCCAAACTATGTCTCTAAGTGACTCAAGGCCAAAAAAAGTTATGGACGGATTTTGATGAAATATTCCGGGTAGCTCAAAAATGGGCTAACTTAAAAGACTGATTAGATTTTGGTGGTGATATGAGCTGCCCTGGAGTACTTTCTGTCATCAATGCAAATGATTTCACAACTTTCTGAGGTCTTTCTCTGCTCAGATCTGTCAGGTCTGCCAACAAAGCTATATTTTAGATTATGTAATGCGATGTCCCCTCCCATTCTGATACAACAGGTGCATTGTGCTTCAGGAATTATGCAATCACTGTTGTTTGTTTGTTTGGATATACCGTCAGTGTTTGACAGAGTAGCGGAAAATACAGCATGTCTTATTCTAGAGAGGCTCTCTACCTTTTGGCAGTTTCATAAATCACCTGATTTAGCACACTGCCTGTCTTTGGAGGGGGGCAGACAAACCGTGAAAGCACCCATGATCGAGGGAGGTAGAAGGAGACAGATTGTTAGTAGCAGAGACGCCTTTACAGCTGAGTTACTGACTGAGGAACACAAAAAAAAACAAAAAAACAAAAACAATACACCACATCTCCCTTTCTTTCCTGGAGGCAATTCCATGTCATGATTTCATTTTATTTTATTTTATTTCATTTCATTTAATTTTTTCTTTACAAGACTCCTGGTCCAAGGCATTAGGGCTGAACACCATGTTCTGTGTTCTACCGCGACATACCAAGTGTTCTCCCCAGCCCGCGGGCGTTCCCTCCACCCTTCCTCACCACGGCCCTCCATGGGGGCCTGTCATTTATTCATAAGAGAGAGAGCACACACTAAATTAGCGCTCGTTAGCTACCTACTGTTTGCTTTATTTTATTTGACATCATTAGGACCCCCCCCCCCCCTCCTCAATAAGGGACATCTTTTTATGGCCCCCTCACCTAGCAACCTGCATCACTGAGGCACCCGTTGCTTACCGACCCAGCCTCCCTCTCCCTCCCCCTCTCTCGCTCTCCCTTTCTCTCTTTGTCTCTCTCTCTCTCTGTCTATCTCTCTCCCTTCCTCTCTCTCAATCTCTCTCTCTCCCTTCCTCTCTCTCTATCTCTCTCCCTCCCTCTCTCTCTATCTCTCTCTCTCTCTCTCTGTCTGCCTCCCTGTCTCCCTTCCTCTCTCTCTCTATCTCTTATCCTTCTATCTCTCTCTCTCTCTCTCTCTCTCTCTCTCCCTCTGTCTATGTCTTTCCCCTTCTCTGTCTCTCTTTCTCTCTCTCTGTCTATCTCTCTGTAAGGGCCCCCCTTGGCCCAGCAGCCTCCCCCTGGCACCCCTCAGCATGTTTAGAGAGTCAATCGGTTGCCGGTGACCCAGGTGTCTCCTGTGATAACGTTCAGCCACACTCCTGCTTTATGGAGCAGAGAGAGCGACGCATGTGTCTTGTCTCTCGTCCTCTTCCTCTCGCGCCACACTGACAACTTTTCCCATAGTTCTTTTGTTTTATCATTATTATTATTATTATTATTATTATTTCTTGTTTTGGTCGTTAAGATTGCACGGCCATGATGACAGTGATGGGGAGGGAGACTCCTTTTTAGTGACGTTAAGTTATTCCATGTCTCCAGCTGTGGGGTGGTTTGAGTGAGATATAAAAAGCCTCTGTGGAAGTGGGAAGTGGCGCTTTGGCATTTCACTGCTGCCCACCTCTGGGATCTCCTGGATGTCTTGACAGTGGGGGACTCACTGCAAGGACGACGCTGATGTCAAAACTAGTCAGCTGTAGTGCACCCGTGTTTGGGTTTGAGCGGGTTTACACCTGTGTCTCCAACAGCAAACCACAGTCAGTACTTTAAGGATTTTTTTTTTTTTTTTGCGTGGTTATCTTTTTTGAAGACTGGATTGACATTTTCAGTATATCCTCAACAGCAAAACTTCACAAGGTGTCCCAGAGGGCAAGGAAACAGGAAGACACTGTCAAGGACCATCAAACCAGTAAGTGAATCATGAATCTCACTCACTCAGCTTCCCACATCCCACTCTTTTGTTACCAAGCTGTGCCGAACCACAGTTTAAATGTGACCATTGTTCGGTTAAATGCTAATTGGGGTTATGGAGTATATTCGCACCACCTTTTTTTCACATGTTATTTTTCTTGATAAAATTTGCTACCAACAGTTCTCTCGCTCCCTGTGGATTAATAGGAAGCCTAATTGGTTACTGTGGTGTCTTTGTGACTGGTGGCATTGTAAATAAATGATAGCTGTTGCTCACCCACCATCTGTCGGTCTGCTACACAGAATGAGACCATATGCTCTCGGAGGATAAGACACTCACCATCATGACCATTCCCTCTCTCTCTCTCTTTTAACATTGTCTTGCAAGATTGTGCTAACATGTTTGTCTCCGTCGTCTTTTTCTTTTTCTTTCTTTCTTTCTTTCTTTCTTTCTTTCTTTCTTTCTTTCTTTCTTTCTTTCTTTCTTTCTTTCTTTGATGCATGCATCTCTTAATTGCAAAACAAAGTAATAATGGCCATAGTCATTAGTATTGTTCCACATTATAAACATCATAATCACTGTGGTAGCTATTATCATTGAGGAAATTCCTCCCTCTCTTCTGCTTTATTAGGTGCAATTACACTCATTTACAACGCACATGCAGTGCTGTGCTACTTTCGTCTTCCAACTTGGCCATGTCATAAAGTTTGCCACACTTGGCCGGCTGCACAGTTACTCTGAGGTAAGAGAACTGGTGGCTGTGGTCTAGTGGTTGGGGAGTTGGTTCTGGGATCAGAGAGTCACAGGTTCAAATCCCACCCTAACCATGGCTGAAATGCCTTTGAGCAAGGCAACTAACCCCACACTACCCCAGGGGCTGTAACTGGAACCCTGTAAGATAACTGTAAGTTGCTCTGGATAAGAGTGTCAGCTAAGTGTAATGAAAGTGAAAGTCCCATTTGTCCCATAATGTAATCTCTAACAGAGGGGATTGCTGTAGCTGAGGCCGTATGCTCCTTGCTGGTACTTATCCATCATTAGGCAACATCCCCCTGACATGTTACATCTTCCTCCCCAGCACCCTGTCACACATCTGAAAGCTGTTTGTCATTAGCAAGGTAAATTACATCCTCCAAACACTCATTAGTCTCTGTAAGGTATCTGAATACGATTACATGCAGTTAGCTGGGAAGTTAAGTGGGCCTTAAATTGATGCTTAAAATGGGTTGAGGATGAATCTATATGTGCACCAGAGATTACAGGTGGGTGAGAAAGTGAGAGATGAGAGAGAGAGAGAGAGAGAGAGAGAGAGAGAGAGAGAGAGAGAGAGAGAGAGAGAGAGAGAGAGAGAGAGAGAGAGAGAGAGAGAGAGAGAGAGAGAGAGAGAGAGAGAGAGAGAGAGAGAGATGTCAATGCCCCATGTGAATTATTGATGTCCTCACACTGCTAAAAATGCACCCACAACCTTTTTAGTATTTAACTAAGGTATCAATTAGACTGGCTGAACAAATCTAGTCTTAGGCAACAAACTTTTAAACTAACGATTTTTCGACATGGCTAAGGACAGCCATATTTTAAACAGCCCATGGAAAAACCAAAAAGGTTATTTTTAATTTATCCATTTTATCCCCGAGAAAAAAATCAAGTTTCTCCCTGCTGTTAAGTGTGTGTGTGTGTATGTGTGTGTGCGTGTGTGTATGTGTGTTTGTTTGTGTGTGGGGGGTGTTGACACTTTTAGCAGCATACCAGTCATCATGCCATTAGCACAGATGATACTAAATCAATGGCTTATAATTAGTTGTTTGGCTGTGGCTTCACTAAGCTGAAGGAGATTGAGAGGCACTAGAGGACAGCTTGGAGAGACTCAGAGCTGAGACTACACGATTCGCCATGTCTTCGCCAAACGTCTTAACCCTTTAGCGCAGGGCATCGGATAAACATGGCCTCCTACCTGTGGCAGTACACGAGACAAAGTTAAAAGCTCTGCTTCAGGAAGCCCATAAGGAGAACGTCTGTAAAGTTCTTCTTACATGGTTATTTTTATATAGCCGGCCTATATGCCGTAACTGGCTATTAACACAAGTAATTATGGCTCCTTTAATGCACAGTTTGATCCACAATGTATTTTATTATAGACAGGGGCGTGGCCATGTGGGGGCCAGGGGAGGGGGCGTGGCCATGTGGGGGCCAGGGGGGGCCATGGCCACCACTGGTCAGAGGATGGCCACCCGGCTGGCACCCCCTATGGACCCACCCTTTGCCTACTTAATTGTTGAACTTAATATTTTGCACTCACAATAAAAGCTTACTAGCTCGACAGATAGTTAAACAAAGTCAGCCAACAATAAGAAGTCAATTTTCTCATTTGGTCTTTACTTTTTAGTGAAACCGAAGCACAATAAAACACGAAATACAAATGAGCATCTGTCATTCAACGGTTAGCATAAGGCTAGCTTAACATTAGAAAGTCAATAGGCAGGCTAACCGCGATTAGCATCGCTATATTTAACATTTACTCTAAACACGTTAGAATCATGTTTTTTATAAAATACTCAGTAGGAATTACAAAAATAATATAAAGTTAAAAATCCGCCAGTACTGTAACTTACAGATATGAATTCTTTGAGTCTTAAAAAAGAAACTCATCTCCTGAACTCAGGCAACTACCTAACTACAGCAAGCCTAGAGGGACAAAATTCACTACAGTTCTTGCAGGTGCAGAAGGTTATTTGTGTATTGATACGTGGGGAATGAAAAAAAAGAACCCTGCTAGAAACATGGCCGTTATCTGTGGAGTCTGCAGAGTTCATCTTGATGAAAAAGTGTAGTCAACAAATATGGATACAAGACGATTTTGTGAAGCATCGTAACAGTGAGCTACCCCTGCTGCTAATGTAAGTAATATGCTAAACTTAAAGGTGTACTTCCATCGTGTTTTCATGAATTTTGTGGTGGTGTAGTATTAATGAATGCCTTGTGAGCTGGTTTTGGTGAAAAAATGCTTTAGTGCTCCTGTTTCAGGCTGTTCTAGTTTGGTGGAGGAGATGGAGCAGGGAGAACGACAGGTTCTCGGCTATGCTAGTCACAGGCTACAATCATTCAAAGCCCATTCGGTCATAGCGAACCAAATAGAAGATCTAAACGTTCTACACGAACACACATACTTACCTATACTTCGCTAAGTGTATGTGTGCTGCAACAAAACTTCTCCAGTAAACACAACTGTGGCATAGCTTTTTCTAATTTACAAACCTACGTCACTTTGTTGGCCTTTTTCTTATTTACTCGTTTTTCCGCCTACTTTCTTTCACTGACTAATGGAGGCAATCGGGTTAGATTTTCACGTGCAGCATGCATATGCAACTCGGGTTGACCTGTAGTATTTCAAAAGAGCAAGTACTAAATGGTTTCTCATGGAAGTAGGGGAGACCGGTTGGTTGTCACACGGGTTGGTTGTCACACTCACTAAAGGGTGCTGATCAACGTCGCTGATATAGAAATGTTCAGAAGTGTTAGTAGTCACCTACATTGACAGTTCAAGTGTTTGCCACAAAGTTTTGAGGTGAGATCAATATTAAGGTTTTTCATGTCAATTGTAATTTTCATGTAAATGTTCAGAACTTTAAGTTTTCTTTTCTAGTTTTGTAACTAATAGGTTGACTTTAGAAAAAAACTATTACAATTAAAAAGTATAAAGACACAGCTATATTTTCAATATGTTTTTTCTTAGTTATGCTACAACTTGTGGCTGCTAGCGTCACTGCTAGCAAACAAGGTCAGTTGGTGTTGGTTGTCACATGTGCATCCAATGGCCATATATGTATTCACTCTCTGACACAGAAACAAATCTAAATAGTAACAATAGGCCTACTTATCTAATTGTTCTAATCTATATTTTGGTGCATAACGTGTATATTTAAATATTATGTTATAAAATAGTATGTATTCAGCAAGTCTGTTTTGTTTCAATGTTCCCAATGTCGATATTCCCAATGCCTGTGTGTTATAGTTATATTTCCAATGCTTGTGTGTTGTACTTACATTCTGAATACATTTCACTTCACTTTCACTCCCCCCCCCCCCCCCCCCCCCGAAATAACATTGTGACAACCAACCCCATAGTGTGTGACAACCAACCCCGTGATGGGGTTGGTTGTCACAAGCTATCAGTGTCTATTTGGCAGCCCATACCTTTTGAACACAATTAATTTAAGGCGAATTACGACCTTCCAGTCCTACCTGACACTTTAAGCTTACATTATACATTGAAACGGAATCTATTCATAACACCGTTTTTGAGGGATTCAAATGAAAGCAAAAAATGTGACAACCAACCCTCCCCTACTCCTTTAACGTTTTCAGGTTAACTCCCCCACGTTTTGGTTTAGTTTATAATCATGCAATTGACTCAACAACATACCAAGGCTAGTTAATCTTTAGACACGTATCCACTGGCGGTCTCGGTCTACTTCTTCATTTAGAAGTTGCTAAACATACGTCTTATTTGTGATGTTATTTTTTCCAATTTTTCTTCTGCATGTCATGCAGTGCATCAATAGACCTGATATTTCCATTCATAAGAAATATCACAGCAAAACACCTTATTAGCAGTAGGTGCATTTTAAGAAATAACTAGGCTATAACAGAAGCACAAAGGAAACCTTTTTATTTCCACAAGTGAGTTGTGTATGATACCATGCCATTGAACTAACATTTCTATTAGCCAAATACACGATATCAGCTTTGTCGTAAATTATTTGTTTATCCTGAAAGCAACAGTTAATCACAATCAATATCACAAATGCTTTTAACCAATTTTAACTTTAGCAAGTGGGAAAACACACTTCACACATTTTTTAATAGTTTTCTAATCATCTGCTCCTTTTGCTCCATAAAAAGAGAGGTGAAAAGAGGTCTAAGGCGTGTGATGGGCCTTTGGAGAAAACACTGGACACTGGACAGGTCCGCCTTAATTGAATGACTACTATATGGCACCAGGTATGCCACCAAATACACCAGAATACAGGAAATCAAATCTAGCTAATTAAAAAATGTGCATGTGCAATATGCATGTGTCTGTGTGTGTGCGTGTGTGTACTACCATAGATGTGATTTCTACATGATGTTTCACACACCATGGCATTGGGAGGTAGCCTTTTCACATGCAAATTATTTTGTCAAAACTAAAGATACTTCCAGTTCTTTAAATTCACACAGGTCTCATAAGAGTCAGACATAGCGAAGAGAGGAATTGGTGTGAACGTGAAGAACAAGGAGATCAACTGAAGTGTCGGGCGGTTTCTGTGTTTGCAGTTACACTATGTCTACAGGTGTCAAGTGGGTGGGGACCTATGCGTGCCGTTGTACAATGTGGGTCTCACTCACATTTCGCTTTTGAGCTTTGAATTTTCTTGACTAATTTTCCCAGACTAACAGAGAGAGAGAGAGAGAGAGAGAGAGAGAGAGAGAGAGAGAGAGAGAGAGAGAGATACATAAACACACAAACAAAGGTGTACAAACAAAGAATACACACACTTGTGCTCTATTGGGAGATCAACAGTCCTTAACCCATGTTGTTGTCATGGCACCTGAACCTAGGTGTAATGTTTACTTTGTTGGCCCAAAGTTCTAACTCCTCCATTTGGCTGAAAGGAGATGAGTCATGTTTCAGTTAACTAAGTCATTTGAGCATTATTGTCTAAAACGTATTATCCTACTTCTCGTGCCACAGGCCGCCTTGGGGTGATGCCGGTAATGTGATAATGAAGTCACATAATTTGAAATGTAAATGAATGAATACACTCCAGATGCTGTGGGACCAGTCGTGATTCTTCATCTTTGTTCTATGAATTTACACGCAGTGTTATAGTCAAAAATATGCAATCAAAACTTCCAGTTCCATCTTAACTCTTACGTTCAAATGTTTTCTTTCATCAGCATTACTCATTGTGCTTGATAGTCACACCAACTTCCAGGTCTTTTAGTAGAAATATTAAAGACAGAGAGCATTGATGTGTTACTGCCACACTCACAATCAGCACCCACGTTTATCAACAGACACATTTTATCGTAGGTTTTAAGCAAAGGACTGTGCGTATTAGCAGCGTTAGTTTTGGACATGCTCATCTCGTTTAACACTGATTGCCAGTATTTTACAAGTTCATTATTTTCACGAACTGGTTCAAAGTTCCGTTCATACAGATAGAAAATAGTTCAGTTCATAGTTCACCATTTTCAAGTTTGAACTAGTTCATGTTTCATATTTTTTAAGGTAAAAGTGACAATAAAAGACTAAAACTGTTGACATGTATTCCTACTTTGGCTAATACCTATACATGTTAAATGTAGACTACAGTTGTATGATACTGTATAAAAATATTTTCTTAGTTTTTCCTTATTTATGCAGATTATTCTGATGTTTGTTTAATAAAAACAACAGATTACAGTGGTAGAGACTAATTTGCAGTAAAAGACATTCCAAACCCTGAGTCAACAAACTTAAGAAAACACAGACCTGTCTGAGTTGTCGCCTATTCTCAAAGCAGGTTGGCACAGTTTGCACAGAATCATTAAGTTTGTACGCTACTGTCGGAATTGGAACTATTGGACGACACTTCCCGCATATAGTAACTAAATAGGTAGAAGCATCATAGGATGCATCATAGGCTACCCCTTGCTTCTGTATCATCTCCCCTTTCATGTGGCATTTCTAGAATAGAACACACTAATCACTGTGTTTAATGTTATCAGTCCCTTCCACATGCTTAAATCTCGCTCTGTGACGTTACCGTGACATTTTGATAGAGTTCACGCTTATATTACAGTCGACTAAAATAAGATAAAAGCAATCATTCCCATCTTCTTGCTTTGAGATCCAGAGGAGGTCAACACCAGTCACTGAACCGAGGTAATGGTCTACTGGAGCAGAAATTTAATTCTGAGATAAATTTCTACAAAGCTGATATTTCTGAGTGATGTCACCGGGGAATCACCTTGCCCTTCATGTAGATAATGTCCTTTTTCAGGCTTTCACTGGGTCTTGTGTTATGTTTACTATTTTATTTAATAGAATATCAATTTCCTCAAAGGCCCAGTATTACAGTAGTAATCCAAATGATATACATCATAAATGTAAGTTTATTTTGCTGTATAGCCATGTTATTATGGGCTACATCGCCATATGTTGTGCTGTGTATGTCACTCCAATAGCCTACTGTATCATCTACAACTCTGCATCGGGGTCTTGTGTTATGTTTACTATTTTATTTATATCAATTTAGAATAACAATAGAATATCAATTTCCTTAAAGAACCTTATTGCAGTAGTAATGAATTACATAATCCAAATGATACAAATCATAAATGTATAATTATTTTGCTGGATAGCCTATGTGATTATTATGGGCTACATCGCCATATGTTGTGCTGAATATGTCACTCCATGGATTCTAAAGCAATACTGTATCATCTACATCTCTGCATGTTCTTCATTAACACTTCCCTGTTCGAAGTGGTATAAATAGTGGCAACTGTGTGGCAACTGTGGTCAGTGGTTAGGGAGTTGGACTTGCAATCGGAAGGTTGCCGGTTTGAATCCCGCCCTACCCATGGTTGAGATGCCCTTGAGCAAGGCATCTAACCCCACACTGCTCCAGGACTGTAACTGAAACCCTGTAAATATCTGTAAGTCGCTCTGGATAAGAGCGTCAGCTTGGTGTAATGTAATGTAAAAATAGAGCTACAGTAGCGTTCGAAGCAAGTTTCTGGTCTCCATGTCGTGGCCATTAAAAGAGGCAAAGGATTGAGAATGCAGTCAGTGACTGTCTCTTAGTGTTGATATGTTACTGCACAAAATGTCTTCTCAGTTTGACATCTCTTAATTAAACAGACTTCACCGGCCCCATGATGCTAATCATAAGGAATATTCAAGCACATCGTGGTGCTATTGCTGTTATTGTTACACATGTAAAAGACCTGCTGTGCAAAAAGGTTATGGTTTTAGCAAACAAACAGATGAATGAATGAATGAATGAATGAATGCATGAATGAACACATGAATGAATAAACAAATAAATGAATGAATAAAGGAATAAATGAATGAATGAATAAATGAATGAAGTAATGATCTGTTGTTTTAAATGAAGGCTTTTGCTGGACCTGTAATCCTTCATCAGCGCCATCTTGCCTCTCTCTGCAGGGGTCAATGACGAGGAGAAGCCACAACAGAAGAGTTCTTCTACCCCTCGCCGCTGACACAAAGGTAGGCACTAGTCCGGACAGGCTACCCACTAAAGCAGCAACGAGATCTCATATCTGGTTCAGACAGGCTACTCACTAAAGCACCAACGAGGTTTACTTTTAATCTCATATCTGGTTCGGATAGACTCCTCACTAAAGCATGACATCCACATTAAATCTCATATCTGGTTCGGATAGTCTACACAGTACAGCACCAATGTACACTTTAAATCTCATATCTGGTTCTGATAGAGTCTTCACTAAAGCACGACGTCCACTTTAAATCTCATATCTGGTTTGAATAGAGTACTCACTAAAGCACCAGCGAGGTCTCATATCTGATTCTGATGAAAGACTGCTGACCAAAGCACCACTGACGTCCACTTTAAATCTCATATCTGGCTGCTCACTAAAGCACCAACGTCCACTGTAAATCTCATATCTGGTTTGGATAGACTACTTACATGGTCCACTTTAAAGGAGAACTTCGGTGTAAAATGAAAAATGGCATGTTAAAACATCATACCGAGTTGGTATGTGTAATAAGGAGCAAAATTGATTTAGCCTGTTGCATTCAGAGTTTAACTATTTTTTTTAGTTTGACCCAGAAGGCTAACAATGGAAGTGGTAGGTGCCCTTAGAAGAAGCATGACGACTACGCTATTTTTAAACCATTAAAACAGCTCGAAGAAACTCCACATTCCATTGGTAGTACAACAAAGGCTCTGGCATTCAAAACGAACCACTGAGAATATTGTAAATGTACACAACGTTTATTTAAAAAGCTGTTCTTACATGCAGTCGTTTGCAGTTGTTTCTCGTTGCCGCCACGATGAAAGTCCAAACAAGTTGATTGTACTACCTCTCCTCCTATTCTTCCTGCTGGTTCGTGTTCGTCAATCGACCTGTGCAGACTTTCATCATGGCGGCGACGAGAAACTACAGCAAGGTACTGCTTGTCAAAACTGTTTTATTAATAAATGTTGTGTACACTTACAATATTCTCAGTGCCTTGTTTTTAATGTCAGGGCCTTTGTTGTACTACCGAGTGGAGTGTGGAGTTTCTTTGAGCTGTTTTAATGGTTTAAAAATAGCGTAGTCGTCATGCTTCGTCTAAGGGCACCTACCACTTCCATTGTTAGCCTTCTGGGACAAACAATAAAAAATAGTTAAACTCTGAATGCAACAGGCTAAATCAATTTTGCTCCTCCGTACACATACCAACTCAATATGATATTTTAACATGCCAATTTTCATTTTACACCAAAGTTCTCCTTTAAATCTCATATCTGGTTCAGATTGACTACTCACTAAAGCTTGACATCCACTTTAAATCTCATACCTGCTTCGGATAGACTACTCACTAAAGCACCAATGATGTCCCCTTTAGATCTCATATCCTGCAAATTTACAGCAAGTAGAATTTGGTCGGAAGTCCAATCTGTCAATGCAATCATAGTTTGAAGTACAGGGAGTACCAGGGGTACGGTACTCCCCGACCAAAACCTGGCACCCCTTAAAGAGACAAAAATAGCAGGGTTGGGGGTGCTGATATTAATGCAATTAGTTTAAAACGTAAAAGGTAGTACCCCTGTAAAAGGCAGTACCCCTGAATTATAGAGGAGTAATTCACACTCTGCTTGCAACCAAGACATAAAATCAATGACATTAAAAATTTACCAGAACTCAACAAAGATTAGCCTATACTTGATTATGCTCAGATGTCTCTGCCACTTCAAAGACACGCTGATTAAAGCTCTTTGATTAGATTGGTGCCTGAAGTATAGGTTTTTGAGATGTACATAGACCTGTTATTAAGCAACAGTTGCTGTGTTTTTGATGGTACTGCTCTGATTTATTCCTCAAAACAGTTATGACACTGATTTTGTCACTTATGTATGTTGTCAGACCTGAAGGAGTTTGCAATGTTCAAATCGCAGGTGCTCAGTCAAGAAGCTGATCAAGATGTTTTCTAGCTGCTAATTTTAAACTTAATACCACCGGTCCAGCTCACTGAGAAGTGCTGCTGACACGTATAATGAAAAATCTAATTTTTAAATACCCCACTGCGACTAATACATGTCCAGGCCTGTTTGAACCTGTTCTGTAATTTCAAGGACTTGTCAGTATTAGAGATTTGTAAAAAGGATTATAGCAGGTCCTGCAGGAGCACTGTTAATTAGTTTTCGGTCTGGTGTGTGTGAAGTGTAGGTTTTTAGGTTTGTCCACATACTTGACCTTGTCCAAATTAGGAAATGAGGTACTATGTTACAGCTATTGTATGTATGCAATGTTTTCATGTCATGTTTCACACAAGTTTTATAACTGATTTAGAATTTCATTGACAACTTAATCCACAGCTTTGAAACTTTAAATTTGAAGTACAAATACTGCTAAAGGCTCAATTGATTTTTAAAGCAACACTAAGAAGTCTTTTTAACCTTAAAATAATGTTTCAGTGGTTCATCATCTTGTAACTAGGTGAAAAGCACTTCTGAAAAGCCACCCTCCATGGGCTATAACTGTAATATCAGAGGAGCGGACCGCCTCTCTGTAGTTCTCTATGAAAGACTATTCCGCTTCCAACCTGTAAGGCGACTGAAGACAAAACCTACTTAGTGTTGCTTTAAAGTCAGGATTCTGAAATAGGACATCAGCATCAGCAGCAGCATCTATGGCACAGACATATTAACTCCATCATGGACTTGTTAGGAAAGAGAATAAGTTCACCTTACAGTACGCATGTATCCTGCGGCAGTTTAACCGCATTTATTTGGCATTGGTTGTGAATCCTCTCATCTTCTGTGTGTCTGACGCATTACATCATGCTTGAGATAACAAGAATAAGCGGGATGCTAAGAGGTGTTGGAAGGGAAGATGTGTTTTTCTGAGTATGCGCCACACTGTGTGTGCCTCATAACAAGACACCGCGGATGCAGGATGGGAGTTTTCTCTGGGTAACCGTGGCAACTGCTGGTACGGGAGTGGGTGGCGGAGAGAAAAGGCAGCGTGTGAGGGGGACGGGGAGGGCGGAGGGGGATTCGGGGGGTGCACTTGAGGAAGGAGGTGGAGTGGGTTTTTGGTTTGGGTGGAGGTGGGGTGTTGGTGGTGGTGAATGTTGAATGGTGTAATTACTAAATCATACACAAAAAAGGGCCTGAAAAGACTGTTGCATCATGGTCTTTCAAATGCTTCAACCAGACCACCAAAGCTGTGTTAAAAAGAAATTAATACAATTCATGAAAGATGAAAGATTAACAAAAGCACCGTGTTTACCTCAGTGTGTTCCTGAACAAAATGCTCCATTTCAAAAAGGGATAGAGGCTATAAAAACAGAGAGAAGACAAGCAGGGAGTGTTTTCGGTGATACTACTGGGGAAACCCCCCTCAACAAGTCTCTGCCTCTTCCGAGTGTTATGTGAGATGAATCCCCAAAAGAGTATGGCCGCCCTGTTGCCTGGAGGACGGGAGCCCCAGGGGGGAAGCAGAGGTAACAAGGATGTCTGCCTCCCATGTCTGGTCATCCTTCACGGTCTGGAAGAACTCTATCTCTCTGTCTTTCTCTCTGCCTTTCTCTCTCTGTCTTTTTCTCTCTGTCCTTCTCTCTCTCTCTTCCTTTCTGTCTCATTTTCTTTATTTTTCTCGCTCTGTCTTTCTCTCTCTGTCTTTCTCTCTCTCTGTCTTTCTCTCTCTCTCTATCTCTCCATCTTTCACCCATTTTCTCTCTATCTCTCCCATACTCTCTCTCACACTCTTTCTTTCTCTGTCTCTTTTTCACTCTCTCAATCTCTCTCCACCTCTCTCTCTATCTCTCTCTCTCTCTTACGCTTTTCCTCTATCTCCACATCTCTACGTCTCTCTCTCTCTGCCTAACTCTCTCTCTATCTCTCTCTCTCTCTGTGTCTCTTACTGTCTCCAGTATGCAAACCGAAGGTGATAGTGATTTCTCTCTGGCTTGTGTTTATGCTAATCAGCCAGCGTGAATTAAAACTCCCCAGCAAGTAAGAGTGAGAGAGGGGTAATGGTCTGACTGCGTTCTGACTCACACACTAATCTCAAGAGCAAATGAGTCAGTGCCTAACCATCCCAGAAAAAAAGACATACTATCACAAGTAGGGGGATGAGACTGGGGACGGAGGAATGGAGAGGGGAGGGAGGGAGGGAGTCAAGTAGAGAGAGAGAGGAAGAGAGAGAGGGGGAGCGTGAATGAGCATGGGGAGGTGTGGTGATGCTGTGAACAGTGCTGTGCGTGTGCGTAGCTTACTGGAACACGGCGCTCCACACTAGTACTCTCTCAGTTCTGAAGGCAGCGCAGGACTCTGGATCATGCCTGCTCACAGGTGGAGCTCAGCTGAGAGGGAGAGAGAGGACAGAGCCTGGTAGGAAACTATCTTTCTTACCCAGGCTCTGCCTACCTTTTTTCTCTCCTCTCTTCTCTTCTCTTCCTTTCGCTTCTCCTCTCCTCTCCTCCCTCTCTTTATCCTCCTTCTTCTTCACTTCTGTATTTTGCCTCTCTTACTCCCTCTCTCTCAGTCTCTCTCTCTCGCTTTTTCTTTATCACTGACTGCCTCCCTCCCTCCCTCTCGCTCACTGCGAGCGACTCACACCAATAACAGAACGTGCAGAAGCCGCATGCAACAGGGCACAGACAACAAACTCAGCTGTCTCATCCACTTCCTCCTCTTCCTCCTCCTCCTTCTTCGTTAAAAAAAGTCAGCAGCGGAGTGACTTCAGCCACGGTGGACGAGTCGGACATGATGGGACACCTGTGGCATTTGGAGCGGAGCGAACTTGTGCTGTGACTGCAGGGGTTGCCCCGGCTACCTCAGGTGCACCGCACATTAGCTAGCCAGGGGAAGAGGGAGACTTTTGTCGTTTTCATTTTTTTTTTTTAAGCGAGGGAAGGAGGAAGAGGGCGGGGGGGACATGACGAAAAGGAAGTGGGGTGACAGGAGAGAGGCGGTGCGGGCGTGTTCCACCCGGGATGACCCCCAGAACCCCGGGCGCCGGACCAGCCGCGGCCGGTTCTCTGAGTCCTGGAAGAGGCTGAGCTCCAGGCAGGGCTCCACCAGGAGGTCTGGGCTCGGCTCCCAGCAGCAGCAGGTAAGGCCCTGCCCTCCGCCAGCAGGCCACGCCCCCACACCTCCATGGCAGCTCCGCCTTTGGTTCCTCATATGGGTGGAAGTGGGACTACTAGTATTGTGGGATGGATGGATAGATGTGGTTGCGGTTGTGTGACAGTGGATATGGACGTGTAGGCATGGATGAGATGAGGGGGTGGGTGTTTATTGGTTAGCCTTAGTGGCATTTCTGCCTGTCTTTCCTAATACTGGTGGAGGTGTGCCTACTAGGCTAGTACTGTTGGAAGAATGTGTGAGCATGGATGTGGATATTTGGAAAGAAGAAGGGAGAAATGAAGGGGGTATTAATTAGGATGGACAAGCCCTATAGTGGCACCTCCACCAGGTGAAGTGTGACTACTAGTAGTGTTGGGTGGATGCATGTGTGGGTGTGGGTGTGGATATGGATGTGGGGGCATGGATGAGACGAGGGGGTGGGGGTTTATTAAATAGGATGGACAAGCCTCAGCCTTACCTCACCTCCACCCCTTTTTGGTCCTCATACAGATGGAGGTGTAGGGGGAAGGGTGTAGGCATTAGTGTGGTGTGAATGGATGTACAGGTGTGGGTGTGTGGGGTGGATGGATGTGTGAGCATAAATGAGATGAGGGGATAGGAGAATGGATCAGAAATGGACGAATTTGTGTTTTTGCCATCAATGCTGTTGCTGTTTAAGCTGGGAATTCCCTCCACCTGTTGGCAGATACAGTCATCGCAGCAACACTGCAAAGTTTTGCCTGAAAGTTTCTTGACTTTGTGAGAGTGGCATGAAATGAAAATAAGGGATTATGTGGGTGCTCTCATTCTTTGATGTGCTTTGTTGTAAATGTGTCACAATCTCAATTTGTCTCAAAGAAGAAGGCATGAAAAAAATATTATTGTACTGTAATACTGTGGTCAGGCCCGCAGCCCCTTCACTCCTCAGGCTGCCTCAGCACTGCTGCCTGAGAATTGCAAACTACCCACAGAATGCCAATAAGCATTTTACAGGTGAAAAAACCCACAATGGAGCGTTTTACGGGTGAAAAACCCACGATGGAGAGTTTTAGGTGGAAAAACGCAGACACAAAGACACAATGGAAGAGAAAGGTGTGAAGCTGGGGAGATGAGCGGTGGTCTTAAGCACAGAGACAGAGACTGAAGCTGGGGAGATGAGTGGTGGTCTAGAGCAGGGAGACAGACTGAAGCTGAGCCCTGCTGGTCTTAAGCAGAGAGACAGACTGAAGCTGGGGAATATGAGTGGTGGTCTGAAGCAGAGAGACAGAGACTGAAGCTGGGGAATATGAGTGGTGGTCTAGCTCAGATAGACAGAGACTGAAGCTGGGGTCTGAAGCTGGGGAATATGAGTGGTGGTCTTAAGCAGAGAGACAGAGACTGAAGCTGGGGAATATGAGTGATAGTCTTAAGCAGAGAGACCGACTGAAGCTGGGGAATATGAGTGGTGGTCTTAAGCAGAGAGACAGACTGAAGCTGGGGAATATGAGTGGTGGTCTGAAGCAGAGAGACAGAGACTGAAGCTGCGGAATATGAGTGGTGGTCTTAAGCAGAGAGACAGACTGAAGCTGGGGAATATGAGTGGTGGTCTGAAGCAGAGAGACAGAGACTGAAGCTGGGGAATATGAGTGGTGGTCTTAAGCAGAGAGACAGAGACTGAAGCTGGGGAGATGAGTGATAGTCTTAAGCAGAGAGACAGACTGAAGCTGGGGTCTGAAGCTGGGATAGATGAGTGGTGGTCTAGCTCAGGGAGACAGAGACTGAAGCTGGGGAATATGAGTGGTGGTCTGAAGCAGAGAGACAGAGACTGAAGCTGGGGAATATGAGAGGTGGTCGTAAGCAGAGAGACAGAGACTGAAGCTGGGGAATACGAGTGGTGGTCGTAAGCAGAGAGACAGAGACTGAAGCTAGGGAATATGAGTGGGGCTCTTAAGCACAGAAACAGAGACTGAAGCTGAGCCCTGCTGGTCGTAAGCAGAGAGACAGAGGCTGAAGCTGGGGAATATGAGTGTGGGTATTAAGCAGAGAGACAGAGACTGAAGCTGGGGAATATGAGTGGTGGTCTTAAGCAGAGACAGACTGAAGCTGGGGAATATGAGTGATAGTCTTAAGCAGAGAGACAGAGACTGAAGCTGAGCCCTGCTGGTCGTAAGCAAAGAGACAGAGACTGAAGCTGGGATAGATGAGTGGTGGTCTAGCTCAGGGAGACAGAGACTGAAGCTGGGGAATATGAGTGGTGGTCGTAAGCAGAGAGACAGAGACTGAAGCTGAGCCCTGCTGGTCGTAAGCAGAGAGACAGAGGCTGAAGCTGGGGAATATGAGTGTGGGTCTTAAGCACAGAGACAGAGACTGAAGCTGGGCAGATGAGTGGTGGTCTTAAGCAGGGAGACAGACTGAAGCTGAGCCCTGCTGGTCGTAAGAGGAGAGACAGAGACTGAAGCTGGGGAATATGAGTGGTGGTCGTAAGCAGAGAGACAGAGACTGAACCTGGGGAAGATGAGTGGGCCTCTTAAGCACAGAGACAGAGACTGAAGCTGGGGAATATGAGTGGTGGTCGTAAGCAGAGAGACAGAGACTGAACCTGGGGAAGATGAGTGGTGGTCTAGCTCAGAGAGACAGAGACTGAAGCTGAGCCCTGTTGCTCCAGAGGGGATTGTTGCTAAGCTGTGTAGACCAGGCCATGCCAGCGACCTGGGGAATAGAGGCGTCGTGAGGCAGTCGTTGCATGATTATGTGGAGCACCTCTTCTTTTTACAGGGACGATAGGCTGTGTGTGTGTGTGTGTGTGTGTGTGTGTGTGTGCATGTACCAATCGATGCTACACATATGGGACACAAATTTCCTCACTAAGGGAACCAGACAAAAGGTGACAAGTGGGAAACACACTGTGTTCCTCACGAATCTTACAATGTTTTTCTTGGTTATTTTGTTGTTAGTTTGTTACATAAAGTGCCAAAACATTGCTTTTCTGTCAGGTTAGGGCTGGGAGTGTATGTGAGTACCCTATAAAAATATAATTGTAAACCCGTGTATATATGTGTGTGTGTGTGTGTGTGTGTGTGTGTGAGTGTGTGAGTGTGTGTGTGTGTGTTTGTGAAGGGGGTGGGGTCTGGGCTATGCCAGTGTGTGTGTTCATGTGTTTGTGTGAAAGTGTGTGTCTAGCACATGTGAAAAGACCCTTCAGCAGTGGTGCCTCTCTGATCCATCTGTCCGCCCTTCTGTTTCCTAGTTATGGTAAACTTTCCCATGCTGTATGTCACTCTCAACCAGCCTGCTACACTGCATTTCTGCACTGTTTCCATTTATTTTCATACCAGTTGATACCCTTTCTAGTCATTTTTTACTTGGTCCCCAGAGGGATTGACCAGGTATTGCAATGACCCTGTCCGTCTGTGTGTCTGTCTGTGTGTCTGTCCGCCCATATGGGGGCCAGGTTGCCATCTCTGATTGCACTTGTTTGGTTAATGAACGAAGTAATTTTATTTTATTTATTTATTTTCTAAAAGTGTCTCAAATATTTACAAAGGGTTTGAAAAAAGAGTCAATGGCAATAAATGCCCATTTCCAGGAATAGCAGATATAATGAAGCCATATGTTATTTAATGTATAAAAATGTCTCTACATATGAGTAGATGCATGTGTGTATGCATGTGTGTTGAGGGGCTGGATGGATGTGTGAAGTGTGTAAATGTGTCTGCATGCATGCCTGTGAGTGTGTGTAGGTGGGATGAAAGCACAGCTACGATCACACATTCATAACGATCCTTTTTCCTTTGCTCTGGAGGTTATTGAGTTGTAGGTCCATTGCTTTAATTAATTCACGCAAGACTGCTTGGGACATGATAACGATGATGGCACACATGAGGAGCGTATTCTTGCCGCAAACTTATTTTTACATTCTTCTCCATACACATGCTGGCTAAGAAAGGAAATTTGTACATTAGAGGTTTGTTTCAGCTAACACACAGCCCCAAAGCATGCATAAAACACTCTGCTAAGGATCTCTGAAGACACATGCGTACAAAAGTCAGACAGCTGTGTGTCTCCCAAATCGTGACAGTAAAAAAACCCATTTGCCTGTGTCTGTGGGCGGCTAAAGTTTCCTCAGTCACTATAGTTACCACTTGTTGTGGATAAATGAGACTGTTTTCGGTGGACAGCTTAAATAAAACATCTCAGGGAAGCAGCATGCCAGAAGCTCGGGGTCTGGAGGGTGTGTGATTATCTTTTGAAGTCCCCTCACTGATCGCAGTGGGCTATGTCTGATTTCAAACGAGCAGCACAGGGGAGGTGATGACGAGAGCAAAGTTTGGAATGGTGAATACTTATTTTCCATCTCTGTGCGCCTTGTAGACTGTTTGGGTAAGTTGTCAAGATAGTGAGATTAAAGAGTGCATTAGGAGACTCACCCCAGACCGACCCAAGTCTTTTGGGCCAAGAGAATGAGGAAGTATCAGATGGACAGTAAAAAGAGCACTGACTGTGTGTGGGATAATGTTTAGCGAGTCAGTCGTTCTTGGAGAATAAGCCCCGACAGAGTGATGTAGGACCCGTGATGTGAAGCGGGGTCCGTTACGATTAGTCAACGGACTACTTGCAGGGTGATATGAAAGAAGCACAAAAACCCTTTGCCATTGACAGCGGCCATTTTCCTTTTAGGGGTTATTACACTACAAAAAAAAAACATTCACCAAAATTAATCAGATGGGGAGTCTTAGTCCTTAACTGAACAGCTAAATCTTGGGAGAGTTATTATAGTTTCAAACCTCAGTTACACTCTATTTTATGGTCCCTGTTACATCATGAAGTGCAGTGAAACAAAGTTTGTAACAATATGTAACATTGCATACTTACACTGTAACTAAGGGTTAGGATTGGGATTAGTGGTAGGTGCAGTGTGAGTGCATAATATTAGCCTACATGTTGTTACATTTAGATGCACTGTAAAAGGAAGCCATAAAATAAAGTGTGACCCAGACCCCACAGACGAACAAGTCTTAGAAGCCCCTTAGATAAAAGCTGGTGAGTAAAGGAAATCTGATTTCTGTTTTTTTCCCCTTTAAATATGAGGCAGTCACTTGTTCAGCTATTGTAACTGCACCATCAAAATGCAAAAAGAAATGGCATTCAATCAGTATTAATTGTCAGTTTCAAATGCCATAATTTCATTAAGAAAGAACCATTGTTTTAATATTTGTGCTAAGTAAAACTTAAAAATAAGCATGTTACAGTCTTCTTTGTTGTTAAAATATCAGAATATTAAATTGTTACAAATATTAGTAAGTCACCTTTCAGAAGACATGGTTATGAGTCGGTTATTGCTAATAGTTAAAGTTATAAATAGCTAGTAGTAATAATAGTTATAAGTCAGAAAATGTAAAATAAGATAAAAAAAATTGTGATTTCATGCTGTGTGCATCACAGGCAAATACACTTACGTTTCGGCTGGAGCCTACAGGAAAGGCCATCAAGGCTAAAGTTTACCACACCATTGTTCTGTACATCAAATAAGAAATACCTTCAGCTTGCATCATGGCATACTCCACTGGTTGCAGTTAGAGCCTATATGCTCAGGTGTTGCCTATATAGTCGGGGGTCTTAATGCTAATGTAGTCTATGCATTGTCGTCTTACTAGCAGGAATGTGATAAGTGACTTCTAGGATGTACTTCAAAATACTTGTAAAACCATTAGTCAAACTAATAATTCAGTAATATAAAAACTGTCTGTTGGGTAGCTATGTATACATAGGGCATCCTAAACACATAGATTCAAATATATTTTATGTCTTTCATTCTCTGGTAACACTTCCTATGAAGCTTGTATTTATAAGACTCTATAAACACATGAAGGCTTATAATGCATTCATAAAATATGTGTTCATAACTATTTATACATACTCATACTATGTCATAAGCCCTATGCCAACAAGTGACACAGTGCATTCTTGGTTATAAAGGCCTGTGCCAACTTCAAGTGACACAGTGCATTCGTGGTTATAAAGGCCTGTGCCAACTTCAAGTGCCACAGTGCATTCGTGGTTATAAAGGCCTGTGCCAACTTCAAGTGACAGTGCATTCTTGGTTATAAAGCCCTGTGCCAACTTCAAGTGACACAGTGCATTCTTGGTTATAAAGCCCTATGCCAACTTCAAGTGACACAGTGCATTCTCAGTTATAAAGCCCTGTGCCAACTTCAAGTGTCACAGTGCATTCTTGGTTATAAAGGCCTGTGCCATCTTCAAGTGACAGTGCATTCTTGGTTATAAAGCCCTATGCCAACTTCAAGTGACACAGTGCATTCATGGTTATAAAGCCGTATGCCAACTTCAAGTGACAGTGCATTCATGGTTATAAAGCCCTATGCCAAATTCAAGTGACGCAGTGCATTCTTGTTTATAAAGCTTCACCTGCCTGTGTGCAGTCATGAGTATGTATAAATAGGTTTAAATATTAATTTCAACCATTTTGAGCTTTATGAAGGCATTATTACCTTTTATGAATGTGTTTATGCAGTCTTATGAATACAAGCTTCATAGAAAGTGTTACCCATTCCCTTTTCCACTGATTCATAAGGAGTGCAAATGTTGTGTCAAACAGTGCTGTCTTAAGGTCAGGCCTTCTCTCATTAGTGAGGCTAGCCAGCGGACCCTGTTCTTAGCAGCAGGGATGTAGTGGAGGATAAAGTAAACGACGGAGTTCACCCACCTATTCAATTTCAGAAAAAGACTTTATCCACCTTTATCCATCCAGAGTTTATCCACCTATCAATGCGGTGTATTCGCCCTATAATGGAACGTATGTACCAAACACAATTTCTAACATTTCAAAATCACACTATGTAATGTACATGTGAATGATAGACCATTAAAATACACTGGGACTGTTCAAACATGTTTTGCATGTCTTTCTGAAACATCTGGTGTTGCACCGTGCATCCACCTTACCGTGATCACTAAATTCATAGTTCACCCACCTGTGATTTTACCACCACACCCCTGCTTAGCGGGTCAGCTAAGCTGACTGCTTTGGAGAAGCAGTCATTTTGCAAGTCGCTCCTCTACCCTCCACTCACAGCCTGTTCAGTGTCCCCTCCAGTTCGTGCTGGACAGCTGGATAGTTCTGTTTACAGAGCAGCAACATGTTCGGAAAGAGTACCCCTGTTAGAGGGAAGAAACAGGTGTGTGTGTGTGTGTGTGTGTGTCTGTTTCTGTGTGTGTGTTTCTGTGTGTATGTGTGTGTGCCCATGTGTCCATGTGCGTGTGTGTGTGTGTGCGTCCGTGTGTGTGTGTAGGTGTGTGTGTGTGTGTCTGTGTGTGTGTGTTTGTTTGTGTGTGTGTGTGTGTTTGTGTGTGTGTGTGTGTATGTGCGCGTATGGGATGTTCATTAAAAAACTGATAGTGAGGCTTCCCCTCATCAGTCACATTTTTCTTTTTGGCTAGCTGTGAAAACTGTCGTCCTGCTCTATATTTGCTTTTCATCTGTACAGGTGACACGCTGCACAAGGCAGAATGTTTTCTCAGAGCTGCTGAAGTGTTGTAGACACACGTTGATCTGATCTTATTACAGGTACAAACGAGGACTTTGACTGGTAGGCAAATTTGATGTGGACCTCATTACCAAGCTGTGATTATTCCCACAGTTGACAGATCGTGAGAGAGCTAAAATAAGATGTTCTCCTGTGGCTTTGAAGACAGTGGAAAAAATCTACAATATAACAAAGTGCTGGAGAAACTTTGTACAAGATGCTGAACACAGTGGTTTACGACATTAAAGCAGGTGACATTCTTCAAAATGTCTCACTTAATCTCAGAAGCATTTCGCAAAATTTCTAATCACCTGTATGTCAATGACTTAGCCACTCTAATAAGCCACTCCAGGTCCATGTGCCTGTCCAATGGAAATAGAGCTTCTTCTCTCATATCAAGAGCGAGAGCCTAAGAGGATATTAAAAGCACTAGAAGTCCCTCCAACGTGCCAACAAAGTTATGCTAAAGGTTTCTAATTGTGTTGCTGAGGACCTGCATTTTTAGCTCTTCTTCAGTACCAGGAAGGTGTATGTGTGTGTGCGTGTGTGTGCGTGTGTGCGTGTGTGCGTGTGTGTGTGTGTGTGAAGGGTAGGAGGGGCAACCGTGGTAACAGTAACTTGGAGACCAAAGGAGCTATTTATCCACTGTGATTACTTGTTGTCGACTTTGCTCGGTAGGAAGTGTTATATGGTGGGAAGGTGAAGTGGAGAACGGGGAACGCTGGCTGCCAAGGCCGTGCTGCTATTGTGTGCGCACCCAGTCTGTTAAGATTAAACCAGGCCACAACGTTTTTACACCTGAGTTTGAATTCAGAGACTGAAAAGAGCAAATAAATACTGCTGCTCTTATGAACAAAAACACAGGCTGTGGCACAGAGGCACTGTGGGTGGCTCCTCAGCTTACCGTAGATATGATTATATTGATGGATATATTGTTGAGATATTCTGAGAAACAAGCCATCAGAATCACTGCGCAGTGGTAGTTATTTTAGCTTATTATTTTATTTGTAAGAATTATGTGTTTCGCTAGTGCTTTGTCAGGCTTACTCTCCACGTCCTGAGATGTCATCACTGAAGTCAGTCATGTGATTAGAGTATCGTTCAGACTAATGAGTCTACTGGTATGGTAACTTCTCTACTCTCACATTGCATCAATTTCACTTAGTTTCAGTGGCACAGTATATTCCTTTGCTTGCAGTGATTATTATTGTGTCTTGGACACATCAACTACATTACAATGGCATAACACTGTTTTAGATACCAATAACAAGACTTATTCATCTCCCTTTCTCTTTTACTCTATCTTTTCCTCTTTTCCTCTGTCTGTATTTCTCTCTTTCCCTTCTCTCTCCCTCTGCCCCCCTCCCCTTCTCTGCGTCTCCGTTATCTCTTTCTCACCTCATTGTCATTGCTTCTCACATCTCCCTGCCGCCAGGTTTTTGTTTATACCTCACCGCGACACAAACGCAGATTACAGTGGCTGCCACATTCAATCACTTTGAAGTTTTCCAGATCTCAGTGGGTTGCAGCCCGAACATTCGAATAATGACTTTGGCTAATAAGGAAGAGATTATGGTGTAAAAACTGGGCTGCTATCGGTAGGGAAGCCGTTTTTTTTTTTTTTTTGTCATTGCCTCAGGGCAGTCGGGCCTCTTAGATGTGTCCTTTTCTTGGTTGTCATAGTTACCCGTCTTTCCCATACAGCACGATTTTCACCAAGCCATCCCCAGAGGTTTCTCATGGCGCTTTTGCTTACAGACTCCTCTGTACTAATAGCTTCACTATGGGAATGCTGTCACTCCTGATCTGCTCGGTTCCAATAAAGACAATTGCTTTCCGATGGTTTACAATAAAACACCCTTAATTAAGTAAATTAATGATTAAAAAGCTCTCTGATGACTCTAATGAACCTTTTCACATTGCCACTGTTTTTTTCATAGCGCTTCTTGACTGAAGATGACATTAGATGTGTGCTAAGGCACAACCTAACGTATTAGTGGTCATTTGTTGTTACCTCCCTTAGATGAACGATCTAAAATAAGATAAAATAAGATAACATAAGATAACATAACAATGCATAACATAACATAACATAACATAACATAACATAACATAACATAACATAACATAACATAACATAACATAACATAACATAACGCTTTATTGCCACACAACAAAGTTGGTGTTAATTGTTGTTAAGGTAGCTCAGTCCAAGGAGAATGAAAAATAAAATAAAACAAAATTAATTGATGAGAAGTAGATCATTTAGATCAGTTTAGTAGTGTTCAGAAGTCTGATTGCTGAAGGGAAGAAGCTGTCTCTGAAACATGTCGTCTCTGTACGAATGGACCAAAACCGTCTTCCAGAGGGCAGAAGTTTGGACATGTAGTGACACGGATAAAAAAAGGTCCTTTGAAAATTATTTTGGAGAATCGTTTTAGGCTGCACTCAGGGTACAAGGAATGGACTAGAGTGAGGTCATGGCCAATTATGTCTGAGGCCTTGGTCACAATCCTCTCCGTTTTTTTTCCTGGTGTAACTGTCTGCACTTTCATACCAGACAGTGATGAAAGAGCTGATGACACTCTCTATGAGGGCTTCATAGAAATGCACCAAAGGATGTCTACTGATATGAAAAGTCTTCAGTTGCCTTAAAAAGTACAGTCTTTGTTGAGCCTTTTTGATGATTTGAATGCTGTCAAAACTTTACACTTACAGTGGGTAAAATTTGTCTTTTCTAATCGTGCCAGTTGTATTTGTCTTTTCACTTCACTGATCGCAGTAGCTGTGATCTGCCATCCCCCCACCCTCCGTCAGGCAGCCGTTGTTACTCCAGGCGTTTTATGGTGTGACCAGGCTAGCGCGAACGGGTAAAGCACTCTTGCCAGACTAAGCCTGCCTGCCTCTCTTCAGATTAATGAACCCACAGTGAGTGAGTGCGTTTTTTTTCTGATAAAGGGTTTAGCCTCAGCCCTGGTGGGCACAATGAACGCCTGCCAGTTTATCCGCAGACACATGTGGTGAGTTTGCGCGCACACACAGACGCGGTCGTGGTCAGCACTATTGGCACACGGACTTGTAAAGCTGCTCAGTTATTTCCATATACCTGCACGCTCATATCTCAAAACCCTGTTGGATCTTTCAAATCACATTTAATTAGATCATGTTTGATGGTCATTCTCTGAACTTCTTGGGCAAACCGTTGACCATTTTTCATAAACTTATAGATGCAAAATTTGGATGTCCAGCTTTCCTATTTGCCATTATTTTATTTGGGAATGAATAGGTGTCCATTTTTAAAGCACACTGTATATTGTGCTGGACTGTGTTAGTTTTAACAGGGAACAGCAAAAGCGAATACAGTGGTCCCTCGTTTATCGCGGGAGTTACGTTCTAAAAATAACCCGCAATAGGCGAAATCCGCGAAGTAGCCAGCTTTGTTTTTTACAATTAATATAGATGGTTTAAGGCTGTAAAACCCCTCACTGCACACTTTATACACTTTTCTCAGACAGGCATTAACATTTTCTCACATCTCTCAAACGGCTAGCGATCAAAGATGTATGTAAATTGTACAAGCTGAACGCATTCTGTACTGTACAGGAGACAGGGCACGGAGGAGATTGATTGACAATGTTATACAGTCCCTTAGCCAATCAGGGCACAGAACACAGTGCTGTAAAAAAAAAAGCATGCACTAAAAAAAATCTGCGAAACAGCGAGGCCGCGAAAAGTGAACCGCGTTATAGCGAGGGACCACTGTACAGTGAAATATCACAGATGGAGACTACACTAAGACCACCCCTCCTAATGCTGCCCTATGTAGCATCTCTACTGCTGCTTAGGACCATGGAATGTGCACCTCAGCAAGAGCTGGAGAATGTTAATCAGGCTTAAAGTAAAACGTACCCCTTATTACTATGCATACCAGGCACTATGCACTACTATGCATAAAGCAAAATGAGGGAGCTTCCACACAAAAATAAATAAATAAATAAATAAAACATAAAATACACAAAATAAATAAATAAATAAATAATAATAAAATAAATATAATAAAAAATAAAATAAAAATAATTATTTGGCTCAAAGAGTGTATCGCTGTAAATGACACATCTAAACACCTCACTTTTTCAGCAGTGTCTCTGTGCTGTCCCCTAACCCTGTTTGCCCCTGCTCAGTGTTTCAGGTATGTGCGCTTGTAGGACAGCCCCCATTTTCTCCCGTGAGAACTTTTGTCAGCCAGCCATTTAGGCATTTAAACTGGCAGGCAGTCATGGCTTCCCTAGAGGCTCTATGCACACCGTGCTCCCGGGGCCCCAGAGGGGTCAGGTGGGGAGACCGGCTAATTGAGGCGGTGCGACTCCCCCATTCTCATCGACTCCCACCGCCTCCAGCGGTTCTCCTCACTGAGACAGCCCTCGGAGGAGAGAAGCAGTAAGCCAGGGGGGTAAATCTATGCTTGTGTCAGGAGTTAATCTCTCCCTCTGTCTAGCTTTGGGAGTATTTGACAGCCTGTTTTCATGCACGTATGTATGTATGTATGTATGTATGTTTGAAATGATGGGTGAGGTGGAGTTACAGACTCGGGCAGTGTCAGTTTCAACGTGCTTTCCGCCACAGTGCTTAAGTGCAGGGCTTTTCATTCAAATCCTGATTCTTTCAGAGGGCCGTGACTTGAGTCAGTCATCCTCTGATATCCGGCCTAAGTGGTCATATTTATTTATCTGCCGGTTGGTTCACTTACGAGTCTGCCCGGTGGGTTGTGCAGTAAGTGCCATCATAAACATCATTATGTCTGCTGGGTTTGTTTTATTGCCCCGGCGTTCTATTAGCGGCTAATTGCACAGTTGCCATGACAACGCCGATGGCTTTTGGAGACCTAATGCAAAATTTATGTCGGGCAAGTGTGGTATTTCCTTTTATTCTGAGAGCACCTGGAGATTTGGCCCTAAGCATCTGTGGGAGGCCGTGGGGATTGGGCTTGATCTTCAGATGAGATGTGCTGACACTCCCTTCTGACCTTTTTTTTTCTTTTTTTTTTCTTTTCAAGCGCAGAAACTGGAAAATGTATGACGACTGTTGTTCTGGCCTTGATGGTGAACAGTCTGCTGCTTTGACATGTTGCTTTTATGTGCTTCTGGTGTGTAGAGAAATGTTTAGACTAAGAGTATGAAAGTTAATTTGTTAGGTCCTTGCTGAATAGCCTCTGTTCCCCACTGCTCTTGAGTTTCTGTAAATCCTTCATTTCTGAGGCACGCTCCCTTTGGATGGAATTCTTGTTGCCATACTAAACCTACTTACCTCTGTGATCAACCTCTGGCATTTAAGATCGTTTACTTGCTGCAGTAGTTGATGGTTAATCAATTAACAATTAATTCCTAAAACAGTATAGGGCTGCACTGTCATGTATCACCATTTTTTATACAGCTCTTTAGAATGCTGACGAACATCCCATTGACTTTGAATAGGCTACTCCAACATGCGGAGGTCAAATATTTTTGTATAATGACCGCAGAAAAAGTATAATGACCGCTACCAATGGCAACTGTTTTTTTTGCTTCTTTTATATCACTTCACAAGTAGTCTTGATGTCATGACTTATTGTCACGAATGTCAACTATAAGCTACAATGAGCTATTTAGCAGCTGGACAAGTTGCCATGCAACAGTTATACATTCTATTTCCTCGATCGACTATTTTTAGCAGCAGAGGCCATGATCAGCAAGGAAATATTTCAAATATGACATTGTCTCATTATTATTTTTAGGCAGTAGTCATATACTAAGCAGGATAATGTTCTACAAGTTGGTCATTCCCGTGGAATAAGTCCCTTTAGAGTGATTCAAGATCTGCATGCCTCTGCAGTGGCTTATTCAACAAGAATGACCGCCTTGCGGAACATTATCCCTTACATAAACACAACTACATCATTTCTGCCAATGCTTTGCCATTTACTTATTTGGCTACACTCTTGCACAAACTGCGAGAGTATCCTTTATGTAGTAATTCTGTTACTTTTGTAATCTTTTAAGGCAAAGCTTTGGGAGATGACGAAAAGAAGAAAGCTCTAATCGCATATTGTGTAATTTATGACTATCCTAGTGGCTGTCATCAATCACAGGCTAGGGGCATAGACACAGCAAATTGCCCCAGGATTGTTTGCACACCTGCAGGCGCCCTGTTTCTCCACATTTTAACAACAGGCTCTTCCCTCCTCACTGCGCTGACAGAAATCCTGCCACAGCATGCTGGGTCTGGTTGTGGCCAGATTCACGAGCAGATTCTGCTCCCTTTCCTCAGACAAATGCTTGTACACGCCTCTGTTGTTATGCTAATGAAGCCTACACATCTTCCTGGGATAATGTAATCTATCTACTTGGATTACCGCAAGGCACCTTATCATGACACTCTTCTACCTCGTGGATTTCTTATTCTTTTTTTTCCCCAGTTCAGTGAATGTTGTATGAATGCAGATGTGTGCAATATCTTTGATCTTTTTTTGCAATGTGTATTATGTGTATGCTGCTGGACACCTTACTTTCCTTCGGGATCAATAAACTCTACTCTACTCTACTCTACACCTGCCCAGACTTACCGACCACTCTTCTCAATGCTGAAAGATTGATATGTTATAATAGTTATGACTTCCATCTTTACAGTTTTGTCCTGAGATTTTAACAAAATAAGTTAATCCACATTAAGCTACACCATTGTCTTCTTCATTCCTCTGTTGTGACTGAAAACGACTCTGGTTTGACTCTTGTCAGTTTCAAATAGTGGTTCCACAAATGTTGATGCTCATGTTCCCATGGTTTGCAACCGTACTTTTACAATATTCAACAAGTGCAATCAGAGATGGCAACCTGGATCAACCAGACACACACAGATGCACAGGGTCATTGCAATAGCTGTTCAATCCCTCCGGGGAACAGGTAATTAATGATATTAACACAGAAACAGGACATACGTTTATCCTTGCATTCATAGCACAGTAGTGCAGTAGTGATATGGCTCACCATAATGAGGATATATCTGAGGACCATTTGCTTAATTTCTTACTAAACTTCGTGATTCAGTTTTCTATTATATTATTTGCTATGATGCAAACATGCATCTCCTTTACAGTACATGTTAATTGAAAATATGTCAGACAGCGATCTGGCCAAAGTAATTAGATAAACATTTTAACTTTTAACGAACTAATTCTAATGTAAAGATTCCATTAACCTATCTGTGGCAGGTAATGTCACAGTCTTTCTGGACGAGAAATACATAACAATGACTGTTCGCATAGTAATGGCAAGAAAATAAAAAAGTTGATCCTTTTCCTAAGAGATATATAAATTAAAAATATTATGTGACCAGATGCCAGGCCCTGAGGCACCTCTATAAAATAGGGCTAGCTTTAGGCAATAAATGGTTGGTTTATGAACTGTGGTTAATCAACTGACTGTCTTGCTATTGTTACTCTGCCAGCTCAAGCAGTGCAACATAAAGGGAGGCCACAGACAGTATTTCCAATAATAAAATAATGTATTGAAATAAAGAATAGAAATACAGACATGTAGTGCCAGTCAGTTTAATGAAAAGAGAATCCAAAATGCAGTGCTAGTCAGGCTGGTATCAAACAACAAAACAATAGTCTAAACGACAGAAGGAGAGCAAAACTGTCAGTGGACCAAGCACAGCCTAGTCCCCTGAAAGCATCTCAAGTTTATGTCAAAACCAAGACCAATGTTATTCACTCTTTTTCAATAGGCAACCTTTCTTTATCTCTCCCTCACCATCCGATTCTTTCCAATATCCAGACACGCACTTGCTAATAAGCACACACGCACTGTAGGCCAGTTGACAGAGGCCTTATTTTGGACGTCTGCACCTTTAATATGGTGTATTAATGCATTTTAAGATCATGCGCATTTGTATTTTGCGTGGCCTGTCCGAAGCTCAGGCTCAATTTCAAAAGACGGTTCAGCACTACGAAAGTCGTAAGAGCAGTGCACGCACATTCACATTACAAGCACTGTTCAGACAGCCTGATCGGCGATGATTGGCGTTTTGGGCGTCGGCGGAGTGTTTTGGGTGTTGTTGGGAGTGTCAGGAGAAAGTTAAAATTTAGTTAACTTTATGTTAAAGAGGTATGCCACGGTTCGGCAGTAACCAATAGAAATGTCGACATCCCTTAAATGCTAAGCTACTTCCCCTGATTGAACATTTGAATGTTTGACGTCATAGCCTACTTTGCCGCTTTTAACGTTGTATGTCCAGATGGGTGTTTTAGGCCTCTTCAGCTACTTTAACGCTTTTACCGTGCTTGTTTTGAACGTACAGTAACTCTAGTCGGAATGGCAAGAGAGCATAACTTTGTTATGTTGATCACACTGGCTTCAGTGTTGTGTTAGCTCGAAGAATTAGAGGGATCAGCCCCAGCCCATCACAGAGGGGACCTGAGGTAGTCATGGCTGCAAAGGTCAGGTATTTTGGGAAATAAATAAATAAAGTGGGGTGTTTGGGTTCACTTTGGGCTGTACATTTTCAGAAAGAACCCTAGCTGGCTTGGACCCCACCATCTGTATGAGTGCTGAGGTCTGTGCTCAGATGAAAAGTTACAAAAACAACCACGAAGCACATCAGTGTCAGATTTAATCTACGATTATTCCTAATGGTGGAGCCAAAGAGCATGTACAAATCTTAACTCAGGACAGTGGAATGAAAAACGTTAAGCTATCATCATCCATCCAGTGGCTAGCTTCCAGGCAGGGAATTAACTGTGGTTTGCTGACATTGTTTCATGTTGTTATGTCCTAATCTAACTGGTGGAGGATGATGCTATGTCAAGAGTTCATTCAAGGCCTTTTTAAATTTCTTGACGAGTAATCCAGTCATGGCATGCAAAATAGGCAAATATTTCTGCCTGCCTGTTGGTTGATTTATCAAGTGCAGCTAATGTAACAGATGGCACATTACTGGCATTGAGAATAATTGGCAGAGATGTTAGTGTTTTGGTATAAAGAGGTCATAATATGAAAAAGAAAACGTAAAGTGCTTAGGGACATACATTTCGATCTCAGAGTGTTTACAAACACTCTTAGTGCTGTTGTCACTATGCAGTTAGAAAGAGCACGAGTCAGAATATGTTTTTTTTAATAACTCATTTTGATTTGCTGCCCCGTGAACAATTTGCGTCTCCATCCACAGCCTAATATAAAACAAACTTTGAAAACTTTACCCTTTGATTTTATTACTTGCATATTAACCTGTAGCGACGAAGCCTGGTATGAAAAGGATAACGACCGCCAAAGTGACCTGTTCTGTGGAAATAACGAGAAGGTGGAGGGAAAGAACAGAGTGACGTTCCCTCCACCAAGTCATAACTACCACGGAGCAGGTCACTTATCCCACTTATGTAATGTACATTTTGAAAGAACAATTTTATAATGTCAGCGGCTATAATTGCATAACACAGTGCACATATTATATACAGCACTCAGTACATATATGTATATATGATATATATATATATATATATATCATATATATGCCTATATGATGTACTTATACTCTCATTCTGTTGCGTCTGTCAGAGGATGACTTACTCGTCCCTCCCAGTAGGGCCTCGCTGTTCAAGCTGTTCAAGCGACCTTCCTTCAAGCGACTTTTCCTCACCTCTCTGCCTTACTCTACAGCGGGAGCACAATGCGGCGGGATTATTGACTTTGCAAAGGTGCTTCCTCCTTCTTTCAGGGGACAGGGCTGGAGGCGGAGGTGTCTGGCTGTCAAAGGGGGCCCTTGGATTAAAGAGTTTAAGGCCTTAAATGTCACATTGATTTTATTAGGCAGTTTATTATTCTGGTTTACTCCATGTACACAAGTGTTTTGGTAACAGCGTTTGTGTGTCTGTGTGTGTGTCATCATACTGTGTGTCAGTAAAGGTGGATGAAATCTTACAACCTGGTATGCTCATCAAACTCCTAGTGACCGCTGTGTTCAAACTGTAGCCTGTACTGTACAGTGGAAATCATAGATTACCAAGCAGACAGACAGATCATAGATTAATTACCAAAATGTTGTCTTTTACATATGATGTCTGTGTTTCGAAATGCATGGATCTTTACTTATGTACGCCTGTGCCACCCTATCTATTAAGGCCCATTCTTGCAGTATAATGTCACATTATTCATTTTGCCTACATGGGCAAAAGCTGGTGATATCACTGAAGCCCGCTATTGACTGACAGGAAAGCTTTTTCCTTACAACCAGATATAAAGTCAACCATCCTACCATCCTACATGGCCATATGCATGAGGTTTACTTACCTTGTCAGTTTGACTGAGGGCACCCACACCACCAGTATCCCAAGTTAAAGGTAAACATCGATATGATTTGTTGACGAGTGTTGAGTACACTGAGCCGGGCATTTTTTTCATTGGTGACTCATTAGACAACAGCTTGTCCAAACACCTCCACCCAGCTGCGGACAGCACAGATGGATCAGTTTTAATTACCCTGCATGATGACTGGGCTATTGTACCACACCGTCTATCCCTTTGTCGTGTCTTTTATGCAAGCTAGACACGATGGGCCATAGTGGTGTTTTTCTGTTTTAATTAGCTCAGAGTTCTTAAAGAAACACTAAGTAGTTTCCAAAGTAATTTCAGTGATTTATCAACCTTGTAACGGTGTGATAGGCACTTCTGAATTTACTTTGCCATCTTCCATGGGCTATAACTGCACTAAGTAAGTTTGGAGGAGTGGAGCGTCTCTCTGTAGTTCTTTATGAGAGACCATTCCGCTTCCAACCTGTAGGGCAACAAAAGACGAAAACTACTTAGTACATGTATTGCTTTAAATACTTTTGTTAAGCGTGTCTTGGTCTTATGGTCTGCCTATATGTGCTGTTGAGTTTTTTGGTGTCTTAAAAAGCTGACGTGTCTTTGACACTGGAAAAGTCGTAGTGCTAATGCATTTACATAACTCACAACCTCCTGAGGAGTGGGTTAAAAGCCTGCTTTTATGTCTGTCGTGGATCAACAGTAGGGAATCTGGAAAGACTATAAAAACAGTTAAAGATGTACAGAATTGTTGGTGTGCTTGCTTCTTTGCCTGTGTTTTTATTTGTGTGGTTATTCGTTTTGTGGGTTTAGTTTGCGTCTGTTTTCTTTCCATTTGAGTTTTAATTTTGCACTGCACTCAGATCCATTTGCGACGCAGCCAGAGGTTCATGTCACGTGGCTCACGCTTGACATTTACCGTGGAAATGATGCAAAACCTTTCCAGCTCAGAATACACATTACAGTAAACATATCATAGGAAACACTTCTTCTGATTATGAACTTTTGCCCCTCGGGGTAAAAACAGTAATTTTTGAACACATGGACAGACACGTGGCACACAGGGAGATGGTTCATTACATGTTATGGTGCAGGTTGCTAAAATCAGACAGACAGCGTCGTGTTGTGTCGCGTGTGTACCCTGCGGATGACAGCACTTTGAAATGGGACAGCGTGAGGCCAAATTACTTTTGTCAGTTTTTTCATCACCACCGCAGCGCGTTTCACCTATCACAACACAGGGTACACCGCACAGTCAAAGCGCCCAGCAGGCACACAGGCAGAAGGCATGGGATGCACTGAAAGTAACATCATTAAAAAAGGCCTTTTTTCTTGCCTCTTTCCTTCCCACCAACAATGATCTCCAATTAGGTTACAATAGAAATGATCACTCAATAATGGCCTGTTGTAATCATGACATTGCCATATAATTTGCACTTCTTTTCCGGTATTTAGCGTATTACATTTATTCTTCACCGCAGAATATAACGCCCTCGTGATAACTCCTTCTCGTGGTGACTTCCTGCCTCAGCTGTGTATGTGTCTGTGTGTCTGTGGATTTCCATGGATGCTTGTGTGTGTGTGTGTGTGTGTGTGAGAGAGAGAGAGAGAGAGAGGGAGAGAGAGTGACTGTGTAGATGTTTGTGTGTAAGAGAGAGAGAGACAGAGAGAGTGTGTACAGTGTGTGTGTGTGTGCGTGTGTGTATGTGTGTATATGTGCATGTGTGTGCATGTGCATGTGTGTGGTTGATGCTGGGCACGTTTGCGTAGACAGAGGATGCTGGTGCCTGGTGCCTGGTGCCTGGTGCCTTCACAGGCAGCCCGGAGGATAAGCGCTCCAGATGGAGAGGGGAAGGCTAACCCAGTGGAGGTCTTCCTGCCGGCGGTTGGAGAGCCCAGCAGGGGCCTGAGCCCACCCCGTGGCTGGATCCCGCGGTGCTGCTGCTACCCTGCGGCCGATGCGGGCCCGGCTGCTTCTGCACGGGTACCAGCACCAGAAATGGCAGCCTCGAAAACAGGAACGCTGTGTATGTGCATGTGTGTGCACACTACACACATATGTGGCCAGGCATGTCAACACAGACATAGGTGTGTTTTCTTACACACAAAGACACACCGACAGACAGACCGACTGACACACACACGCAGAGACAGAGATAGAGAGAGAGAGAGACAGAGAGAGAGAGAGAGAGAGAGCACAGGACTATATAGGGACTATATTATGTGCAGACACACACACACACTGAAAATTGAAGAAGCCGTGAAAACAACCATGGAACCACATATGTCAAGAACATTTCTAGACCTAAAAAATAGAAGAAGTGAATAGAAAATAAATGTTCAAGGTGAAATGAATTTATTTATAAGGTACTTCATAGGGAAGAGTAAAAAATGCCCTTTTGAAAGCAATTTCCCCTCATGCATAGTGTCATTTAAAGAGTGACAGGTGGGAATTGGTTTCACATTCACGCTTATCATTTTGAAAATCAGAAGTGTTAAAAATCTGAAAGACAATGAAGTCTGACAGTATAAGCTCCTGACTTGGTCGTTCACAAGGTCTCTGCTTGAAAATGTGTCCCTCCCTATACTGTATATATGATTAACCAACCGGCTGAAAATATACAAATCTCAACATGTGGTATTAAAGCAATCCAGCCATTGCCCTCTGTGCCCTCTGATTGGGAGTAACGATTTAAGATGGTTAAGAGGGTGGTTTGCGATCATGGCGTACCTCTCCAATCAGTGCCAAAACCCACTTGATGTGCGCTTGACCTTTCAGCATACTTGTTATCTCTTCATAGCAGTCAGATGACGGAGTCAAACCTTTGGCTTAATGTACCGCAAGAGCAAGTTAAAGGTTAAACCTTGCTCTAAATTTTTTGGAAATAAACAAATTGTCATATTAAGAAATAGCACATTTTGGCTGGAGAAAGGGTTAGTGAAGTGATTCTGCCATTCAAGAAAGTAGTACTTAATATTGCTATGTGTTGCTACTATGAATATAATAAACGGGTGCCATTATGTTATGTGTAAGAGATTGTGTTGAGCGAGGCGGTCATTCTTGTGAAATAAGCGATGACAGAGTGATGCAGGACCCTGATGTGAAGCGGAGGCCATTGACAGCCATCGTTATACTTTTTCAGCAGTGATTACACAAAAAATATAGGATATCCGAATGTCGGAGTAGCCCATTCAAAGTCAATGGGACATTTGTCAGCATTCTTAAAGGCCGTAGAGTAAATGTTATGAATATTTTATATGAATGTATAATAGAGTTATCTTGGCCATGTTCATTACCGTCAGCACTGAACAGTGATGAAACGATAGTTGCATTTAGCAACGACATAGTTAAACTCACTCCTTCTTTTGTGGTCTTTCAAAACACAAACTGACGCACATTCCAACAGTGGAAAGAGTCTGTGAAGGCATTAACAGCGTGTCCATTTTATGGGGTCCCAGTGCTGTTATGGAGTCGCATTGCTCCATGATGAATGGAGCCACAGTGACCCACGTGCCCCTCTCCATCTAGGGAGGGCTCAGGTGGGCCATTACCCCCATGTCTGAATCTGTTACTGCTGCCGCACCTGCTGAGTAGGTCCCCTTTCCCCTGCATCCGCGTTTCATAATCAACACCGGTGCACACCCGCATTAAAAATATATATTTTATATCGTAATAACACACTAACCACTATTATATATGTATGACGACAAACGGGACAATTCTTGTCAGATGTTTTATGCATATCTTCATTTAAATTTAAACGTGATGGAGAAGGTCACTTGAAGTTTTCTGACAACACTGAAACATTGCTTGTTAATGTCAGTGTTACGTAATATCCTATTGTCCTTGGTGCAAGTCTGCCTATAATTTTTTCTCTACAAAATATAACCAGGCACAGATGAAGGTGTTCAGACAAAGGAGTACAGAAATACTCTGTGTGTGGGAGGGTAAATATGTAAACACTGTTGAAGCCCCCTTTAAAATGACAAAACCCCATTTATCCACCTTTTCACATCTGCTGAAGTTAAGAATATGCAAAGTGCACAAGCAAAAATGATATGTAGATACTGTATGTAGTTTACCCATCTTTTACCACTACAGCACTGGATGTTATGCCTCTAACTCTCCACAGCGCCACAGAGCTGACTGGTCCAGCATCTTAATTAGACATGCTTTACAGGACATTCATTAGAGATGTTAACAGGTGGCATGGGCAAAAAATAGATGTTTTCTCTCTGACTTTATCACTGTGAAATGCCACATTTAGGCTACTGACATTGCTGCTCAGTTGTACAGTATGTAAATTACTTTACTTACTACATGTAATGTTCGATGCAAAATTACTAATACTGAAGTAGCAGGCAGAATTTGTTTTCCAATCATTGTTTTTGTCATTGTTTAGTTGTGGCAATTAGACAAAGTCTGTGTCAGTATTTGTGGAATCAGGGTAGAATTGTAAGAGTCTGTTTTCTGTAGGCAGAGCAAGTAGTTTGAATGTTGGTAAGAACCAGTATGAAGTCAAAGCCTCATGTTAGCGGCTGTTATAGCAAAAGAACAGCACTAGAACAAGAAAACTATGGTTGCGTTTATGGCCTCATTTTCTCCCGCTGAACTCAACCGCAAGGTAAAAGAGAAACGCTCCTAAGCTCCTGTTGCTCGTTCTGCATCAGAGTATCGCCATCTAGTGTTCAAGAGGAGTAACACAGGAGAATCAGCCAACAACCTTTGGGCAGAGGAAGTTATGGAGCATGTGAGAGATAGACCTAAGGATGGGGTGTTAAGACAACGAGGCATAGTGCAGGTAAGGAGGATGTGGACTGTGGATGCTGCCTGTCAGCCTAATGAAATGTAGCTGTCAGGTAGGAGAAATGCACAAAATCGCAGGACTATGCCTGGGGTGATAGGACCTACCATGTCAAAAGGTTGAGAAGCTCGGGGCAATCTTACAGAGTGTCAACCGTGAAGTGTACAGCCAAAGATATTAAATATGACTTTTGCTGACAACAATGCTTCCATCAGAATGTCAGTCTGAAAAATGCATCACACGTAGAATTTGATGGAGTATTTGTTTCATAAATAAAATATTGTTTATATTGTTTTTTTCACCCCAAAGACAACCACTCCTGTTAAAATTATTCATATACATATAATTTCAGTCTGAAAATTCATAGCTAGCATTAAAGTGTAGGAAAAGACAGTATATGTTATTATATGTTTAAAGCTAGGTCTGAACAATGGGCGCATTGTGTATTTGAGTCAGATCTTCACACCCTTGTCCGAGAAAGATAAGGGGTCGGGACTGATTGCATGATCGCATTGGGTTTGAGTGGTTTCAGTTGACATCACCTCGTTCACTCAAAGAGAGAACAAGAGATGGAGAGATAGAGAGATAGTGGTGGAGGTGGTTGGGATGGGTGCAGAGAAGATAGAGAGAAAGAGAGGGGGGGGGGGGCGTTGCAGAGAAGGGTTGGATGTTAGTTAGATGAGATGTTAGTTTCAGGCAGTGAATCTATTGACATTCTGGCAACATTTCACCCAAACAAAAGGCTCAAATATCTGCACTCGATCCTTTTACTGACTTTAGGAGGACTAAATTAATTCACTGCCCACTGCCATGTTGAGTCAACATATTCTATTCTTTTTTATTGTATGTCATTTATTAAAAAGCAGCAATGCACATTAATCAACATTTCCATCTAAATGTTTTTGTTCTTTATAAGATGGACTGGGCTGGTGCCAAACATGTGGATCCTTATGATAGACTATTATATAGAAGCCTCCATGGTAATAAATGTAATGCTAGTCATTTTCGTGCCCTGTCAATGACCATGGAAGAATTCTATCTCCCCCATACCTCCACCACCACCTTGAAGTGAACCTGCCTTAAAATATGCACAGAGGTCAGCCACTATGATGCTTTTTCATTCATTCAAAAACTGTGCTTCCTTATGCTGCATATAGCAGGGAAGAATAAGGCATTCATAGTGAGTTGTCTCTTTGTATATGTTAACATACATGCGTGTGTGTGTGCTTTTGTGGTTGTTTGTGTGTGTGTGTGCGTGCATGTTTTTCTGTGTGTGTATGTGTGTGTGTGTGTGTGTGTGTGTGTGTGTGTGTGTGTGTGTGTGTGTGTGTGCATGTTTGTGCACGTGCATTTGTGTGTGTGTGTGTGTGTGTGTGTGTGTGTGCGCGTGTGTGTGTGTGCATGTTTGTGCACGTGCATTTGTGTGTGCGTATGTGTGTGTGTGTGTGTGTGTGTGTGTGTGTGTGTGTGTGCATGTTTGTGCACGTGCATTTGTGTGTGTGTGTGTGTCCAAGGCAATACAGCAGTGAGTAAATGAATAAATGAATAGCGAGTAGGGTCGGTGGTCTATACATATCCTGCACGTACATGTCAAGCTCCTGCTGATGTTTATTCAGCGACACCCCCACAACCCTCAGGGGGGCTTACCCTTTGTCTCTGCCCGGAGACCAGTGACACTCGCACAACCCTCAGGAGGGCTTACCCTTGTCTCTGCCCAGAGACCAGAGGGAGAGGTGTCAGGATTGTTATTCTGACACCACCTTAAAATCAAATTCCAGAGCGATAAAGTGAACCTCACTGAGGTGGCGCCTTTTTAATTATTTTTTTGTGCGTGTGTGCATTTTCACTGCACATGGCTATGGGGAGGCCTCCCCACAACAGCAGCAATTAAAGCCAGGCAGCGCGAGTCGAGTTTGAGATGATTCGCACTCGAGAAAGCCGCGCTGCTCCGAGAGAGGGGGTGGGGTGGGGGTGGTGGGGAGGGGGTGTATTTAATCACGAGCGGGGAGAGAAAGATGATCATCTTCCTCTGTACCTGCACATTAAAATGGGCTCCGGGGGCAGCCTGCCTAGCATAAACAGAGGTTGCCATGGCTACGCATGTCCCTGCCCCCGGATTCGCCCGACCCACCACACATCAGAAGTCGTTTAGTTATGAGTTGTGCGGTGGGGGGGCTGAGAGAGAGGGAGAGAGAGAGGCAGAGAACTAGACAGAGAGGCATAGCTTAGGGGGAAGAGAAAAAGAAAGTGACAGTCAGAGGGGAGAGAATGAGATGGAGAGAAAGAGAGTGAAAGAGAGAGAGAGAGCAATGGAGAGAGGGGAGAAGAGATACTGTAGATGTTGTAGCTTGACACATACTGCAGTTAGCATTCTTGGAGCGCTCTCTTTACGCCGGCGTATTTCCATGCGCAGGTAATGCGCTGCGGTGTGCACCAACCTAACATGATTGCCAGGGTTTGATCCCACAGTGCAATCTGCAGAGCAGGCGCCCCGTATGCATCTAAAGGGGCAGACAGTGCTCCTTCCTCTCCCTTCCACATGCACGGTTTGATCCCACAGTGCAATCTGCAGAGGAGGTGCCCTGTATGCATCTAAAGGGGCAGAGAGGGCTCCTTCCTCTCCCTTCCACATGCACGATTTCTTCCAGTCATTTATCTCTGTGCCCACTGGCTCTGAAGAAATCCCCCCTTCTCTCCTCACATTGCTGCCCCACTTAAATGAGGCTCCACTGGACACTAACGCAGCAGGGTCCAGGTTCCTGAGTGTTTAATTTCCCTGCTTTAAAGCCGTTTTACATGCATAAAAAAGCCTACGATGGCTGAGTGGAAACTTTAGATCTGTTTTTTCCTCTTTGCCGTGTATCAAAGAGGAATCTTCAAAGTATCGCTTTGAAATTATTTAAGGATATGTTAAATAATAAATCACTTGAGCATAGAGCAGGTCAACCGAGAAACTACCCATTTACAGTGTTATAAGTGATACCGCTGAGAAATGGTGCATTTAGAAATTCTTTGTTCACATACAAAAAAGGATTTTTCTAATCTTTTCTTTATCATTATCATATCCCTTATAAGTATCACATATCATTTGGTTAAGCATGGTACAGCTTTCTTATCTCTTTCCACAAAGAACAGTCCTGAAAGTCATCCTCTTATTCTTCCGCCTTAAAGGCCTAGTGAAATGCAACACCTTATGGCATGCAAAATCACAGTTTAGGTACTCCTTGACCATTTTCTGTGACATTCGCCGTCACAGCTTTTCGCATAACAAAAGGAGAGCGGAATTTTGAACTTCCCGCCGACAAATCTCGGGGAATTCTTTCTCTGCGTGGCCATTGTGGCCGGAGCTATGTGTGACGTCACGAGTTGGACCGCTCTCGAGCTGTTTGTATTCACTTGCGCTGTTTTCCGTCTCGACTGTCGAAGTTTCTCTAAAGTTTTTGAATTATTATCGGCTTTCTGGTTAGCATATATATTCATATGTGAATAGAGGAGATTGTCTGGAATCTGGCAATATAAGAACCATGATGGTGTAATATTCAGTGGCTTCAATGTTGATAAATATGTAGTCTGTGCCTGACGGAAATAAGGGCATATGTTCCATGTAATAAAGGATATCAGGATTATACAGGATTATGGATGTTATGCAGACATTTTCAGTCATTTCAAAACTGTATGAAAGGTGTCTTGACAGAAATGCATGCTAGCAGTAGAATGGGTAAGTTCTGCTATTATGCATTGACTGATAACTGGATAATTAAAATGGGCGAAGTAAAAATTTGTCAAGTCATTATATAAATAATGATGGCTAATATTTGATCCCTTGTTTTAACGTGATAAATTAACGTTATAATATGTAGGCTACTTGGTGTCGTTGGAAAGCTGAAGTTTGTAGTGATGTGCGTGTCTTATCTCTCCGATCACGGGTTCGCGAGTAATTTCATCGAGAGTAATGCATGTGCAAAGCGCTAATATGAGAGATTTTGGCCAGTCTTTAAATATTAATATCTCGCCGATACTTGGTCACAAAAATAAGCGGGAGGTCACGTTGTAAAGCCCTGGTTCTGTTGTTTTGTTTGGTATAAGTGACCAGTGATAAGCCAACGATGTAGGATGTACCGTTCCGGAGTATTTCAACAGAGAAGAATGGGTGTATATTTGGACGCATTTTGCGTCCATCGGGCCCATAAGGTTAGTCATGGAAGTGATAAGTGAGAAGAGGAAAGGAGGAGGGAAGCGGTGTATTGCTGGTGTATGCAGCAACACAAACGCCGAAGGGGTGTCGACGTGTCTGTTCCCGAAGGATAAAGGCAAGTTTATCATGGCGATTACCGATTGAGTTCTGTTTCGGTCTTCAGAGTAGTTGAAGTATTTTGCTAGGGCGTGGAAGCAAGCTAGATGTATTTGTGGCATTCTGGTTGTATCAGGTTGTAACCTGAGTGAGTGGCTGTGCGTGTGAGAGTGCTGGGATGCGTTTCCCAACACCATAGTTGCTAACCAGTTAGCAATTTAGTTGGTTGGCAATGGGAAATTGCATTGCATCCAACAAAGTAGCTAACTTAGTAAGCAACTATGGTTTTGGGAAACGGACCCCTGATCAGCTGATATGAGTCACTAAAAGTACCCAAACAAAAGCCTAATCCCCCTATTTATCGCCCATTGCCGTGATTGCGGCCACGCTCAGCATCATGGTGATGCCTAGGCTAGACAAGGTAACTTCAGGCTCGAATCTGTAAGGTTCTATCCCATGTAAAGTCTCTTCACTCTGCTCAGTTAGTTCCTCTTCCCTTTCTGTGTCTTCTTCGTCAATAAACGGATCAGAAATGCCGGATGAGGATGAATAATCACTAAATTCTGCGCTCTCCTCGTCGTCAACTGTACGGTCAGCCATAATGTAAACACAATCTGTGTCCAACTCGTGACGTCACGGCCTTATCGTCTGCTACTTCCGGTTGGATCAAAAGTGGTTTGCATTAAGCGCTGTTCTTTGCCAGTTTTCTCGCTGTTTACTGTGCCAAAGGTGGCATCATTTCGTCAGTCAACACAAAAATGTCCCTAGAATCGATATATGAAGTTTACTTAGGAGGCATTTTTTCATTTCGCTAGGCCTTTAAACATGCATATTATGCTTTTTTATTTTTTGATCCTGCACTCTCCTTTTCTCTCTCTCTCTCTCTCTCTCTGTCTCTCTCTCTCTCTCTCCCTTTCTTTCTCTCTCTCTCTTTCTCTCTCTCTCTCTCTCTCTCCCTCTCTCTCTCTATCTCTCTCTTTAAATGATGTATCACTAGAAATTACATATATTAAATGGATTCACCCCCTATCCCGTTCACCTGCAGTGGGTGTATGTGAGTGGTGCACACACGTGTCACTTACCTCTCTCTCCCTCCTCTCTCTCCTCCTCTCTTTGTCTCTCTCTCCCACTCTCTCCCTCCTGCTCTTTCCCCTGTCTCTCCTTCTCTCTCTCCCTCTGTTTTCTCTCTCCTTCCTCTCTCTCTCTCCCTCCTCTCTCTCCCTCCTCTCTCTCTCCCTCCTCTCTCTCTCTCCTCTCTCTCTCCCTCCTCTCTCTCTCCCTCCCTCCTCTCTCTCTCCCTCCTCTCTCTCCCTCCCCTCTCTCTCTCTCTCCCTCCCTCCTCTCTCTCTCCCTCCTCCCTCTGCTTCTCTCTCCGTCCTCTCCCTCTCCCTTCTCTCCCTCTCTCTCCCTCCTCTCAATCTCTCCTCTCTCTCCCTCCTCTCTCTCCCTCCTCTCTCTCTCTCTCTCTCTCTCTCTCTCCCTCCTCTCCCTCTCTCTCCCTCCTCTCTCTCCCTCCTCTCTCTCCCTCCTCTCTCTCTCTCCCACTCTCTCCCTCCTGCTCTTTCCCCTGTCTCTCCTTTTCTCTCTCCCTCCCTCCTCCCTCTGCTTCTCTCTCCCTCCTCTCCCTCTCCCTCCTCTTCTTCTGTCTCTCTCTCCCTCCTCTCCCTCTGTCTCTCTCCCTCCCTCCTCTCTCTGTCTCTCTCTCTCCCTCCTCTCCCTCTGTCTCTCGCTCCCTCCTCTGTTCTTCAAGACAGTGCTGAGCTCCTTTGGAGCTTACAGCTGCTCCCATCCCTCTGCTGGAGTGGTGGTGTGTGTGTGAGTGTGTGTGCACACGCGCTCTTCTCTCTGCTCAGCTCTAGTTTGCTCTGCTCCTCTCCTCTTCTCTCCTCTTCTCTTCTCTTCTCTTCTCTCCTCTCCTCTCCTCTCTTTTCTTCTCTTTTACTCTCCTCTCCACTCCATCCCTCTCTGCTCTGCTTCCCCCTGTTCACTCCTCTCTCTCTCTCTCTCTCTCTCTCTCTCTCTCTGTCTCTCTCTCTCTCTTTCTCGCTCCTCTGGAACGCATGTACCGGGTCACCTCTGGCAGAATTGGGTCTGCCCGGCTGCCGGAGGAGGAGGAGGAGGAGGAGGTGGGACTGGATGCTCTGGCCAGCGCCGCGGCTCCGCGTGGATCTGTGGGGCGGGGAGGGAGGGTCAGGGAAGAGGGGAGGGGGTTTAGGTGAGGGCACCGCGACAGCGGGGAGCTCGGAAGGGGGAAGCGGCGACTACGGCGGAGGCGGAGGAGGTTGCAGGAGGAGGAGGTTGTCGTGTGCTGGTGACAGTGGAGGTATACTGGAGAGATGCTAGCGGGTCATGATTGATGACTTGAGCCGGATTGAGGATTTGGCTGGAGACCGCCACCCCACCCGCCGGCCCCCATGTGGGGTCCCTTCCCGGACAGCGCGAATGCCTGGCCAGGGGCGCCAAGCCAACAGGACACCGCTCGCCCGCTTAACTGGACCATCAAGAAACTATGCCACGCAGCCTTCCTGCCCTCGGTGCGCCTGCTTAAGGTATGAGACCTGGAGGGGATGAAAAGTGCTGTTCCGTGTAACGCAAAAGAAGGCAAAGTTGGGTTTTTTATGTGCTGTTCCGTGTAACACAAAATAAGGCAAAGTTGGGCTGTTATGTGCTTCTATGCTTCCCAAACGCTGTCCTTCACCCTGACACAGAGAGATGAAAGGGAGTGAATGCTTAGTTGTTGACACGTGAGTCCACTGTCCCTCAGGTGAGATAGGAAGCGATGAATATTCATCCTTGCGACACAAATTAAGGTTTGCTGGTCGATTGCTTTTGATCTCTCTTTGAGCGATGTGACTTTATGCAACCAAGTGAGTCTCTTGTAGGCGTACGGGAGGCACAGATCACTCTGTGTGGTTCTGGTGCCTACTGCCGTTTCCTCAAGGCATTTGTGGGAGGTTTAGAGACTAATTCAATTTTTATCTATTGTTTTTTCCAAGCTTGTGTTCATTTTTGAGTAAAGCTCTTTATATATTAGACATCTGCATGATGTTTTTGAGTGGCTTACATATTTCTGTGTGGTTAATAAATGCCAGTGTGGCTGGTACATTTCCGAATAGCTGTGTGAAACCAGATATCTTGATGCATTCTATAACCATGAAGGACATTCAAAGCTGTTTGAAAAACTGCCTTTTTTTTGCTAAGGATATGCATGAATGCCTTCAATTGTAGAGAACCTAAATAAATGCTGCCTAAAGCTAATTGGCCAATAATAATAATAGATGACCTCTCACCTGCATTGTTGTTGGCCCCTGCTTGGCCAGAACATGAAGCTGACGTGGTGGGCAGTTGTGTGAACTGAAAGGTCAAGCGAGCAGAGCAATCTCGCTCGGACCCCTGGTGGGGACTAGTCCCATTAACCACGCAGAGACCTCATCTGTCACGCTGGAACCAGGAGGGACACGAAAAAATCACTTCCCCTGATTTCCAGTGGGAGCTTCCCCGTGTGCTTCCTCTGATGTCCTCTGGCCGAGGCAGTGAAGGTCATAAGCTTAGCCCATCCTTAAATGCTTTAACGATGACACGAAAGCTCATGTGACGTGACCAGTGACAGATGACTGAGTCACTAACTGAGCATGTGCGCTTTTTTTTTGTCTTGTCTTGTATTGTGTATTTAACAGACAACAATATGCAGCATTCATAGTCACTCAAGCAGGCAAAATGGCTGGAGGAATGGACAAGCCAGTTGGCTGACTTATTGATCGAGGTGGATGGGCTCGTGATTAACGGCCTCTCTCGTAGGAATACACACTCGCAGAAGACATTAGCGCGATTGCCTTGTGTGAAAATGGAAGTAAAGGAAAAAGAATGCTCATTGTCTGCCCATTGCAGATGTTTCATCACTGATGCTGTATTTTGGTTTCTGTATCCTGAACGCTGTATTTCAGTTTTTACTGCAGGCAGTCAGGTCTGCACCTGTTTTTACTCGAATGTCAAAGCCTGATGTGTTTAACTGAAGACTAAGATGTTTTTATTTTTTATTTTTCTTACACCCAAATGGAGCATCTCTGATCTCTCACAATGAGTTGACTTCTGCTTAGATGCATCTAGTGTTATGTTAGGACCTTTTTAATGTGCACAGCAGCAGCGTCAGATCATCTAAATGTTGTGATCACAGACTCTCCATGAATAAGGTTTCTCTACTGTTTGTGTGTGTGTGTGTGTGTGTGTGTGTGTGTGTGTGTGTGTGTGTGTGTGTGTGTGTGTGTGTGTGTGTGTGTGTGTGTGTCTGTGTGTGTGTGTGTGTGCATGTGTGTGTGTGCGCATGTGTGTGTGACTGTGTGGGGGGAGGGGGGTGTTTTGTATAATGTAGCAGACTTTGAAGTGTGTAATGGAAAAGCAGAGGCGCCTGTCAGCTGTGCATATGTATAAGGGCATTATCTTTAATTGCCCTGCGATGAAAGCTGCGCTGGAAACACGCGGGGTCACCCTGCGCTTCTGATTTCCCTCTGCCGCTTCACATCCTGCTCCCCAACCAAGCCTCTGTGAGAAGAAAAGGACCCAGAAAAGGAGGAGGAGGGAGAGGGAGAGGGAGAGACAGACAGACACACAGAGAAATAGAGAGACAGAAAGAGAGGGAAAAATGAGAGAGAGAGAGAGAGAGAGAGAGAGGGAGAGACAGACAGAGAGACAGGGTGGTGGTCGGAGTGGGGGAGGTGGGAAGAGGGGATTGTTAATCCAAGCTGAATTGTGGTGCCCTGCCGAGTTGGGTGTGTATAAAAAATGCAGTCACTCCGCTCACTCAAACACTCACACACACGCACAACAGCTCCTCAGCTCCGAGACACGGGACAATAAAAAATGTAAAGCTCTGGAGGAACGCGTACGTCCTCTCCCAAATCTGCTAAAAATACCTTGGCATGGCCTGCACCAACACTGCTGTGCTCCTCGAAGAAGCCTCCTGTACTACAAACCTCTTCTGGCACGGCTCGGACTCTCTCTGGCATCAGCTTTTTCTCTGTGTCAAACAGCCATCTGCTAAATCTGTTAGAGCAGGGGAAGAAATGTGCTCATGTGTTGCTGCATTGTAGCAACAAGCACACAGTAATTTCTGTAGATAATGGCTGTGCTGGTAAAAAAAAATACTACTTTTCGTAAATAACAGAGGTACCCCTGACCTTGCCGTTTAGGCCAGCTTGCATGCTTATTAACAGTTATAAGCACCTGTTCCACCTTTGCTATTACTTAGTTATTACAGGGTTTTTGCATCTGAGCCAACGCTGTATTTTTCAGGCCATCTAAAGCTGGCTATGTTTCACAGTGACCTCCTTTACACGCACTGTGGGTATTATGTAAGCATTAGGGTTCTCTGAATTTGCCTCGGCTTGACGTGTTACGCCTCGAGAGGCTTGTGATCTACGGCACCTTACTAACATCAGGAGCCGCCGCTGGGGTCCGCGCGTTTACATTGCGGTCACGCTCCGCCATTCCTTCGCCTGCCTGATTGTATCCCAGGTCAATAAATACACCCTGCTGTCAGGGCTCAGTCAGAAAATATCAAATATTCAATAACGGCGAAGGCTGCGTATGATTTTGCAATTGTCGGCGGTGATGAAATATGTAGATTAACTGGAAGGGTTTGGTTCAATTACGGCACAGGGGAGCTGTGTGTGTATTCATTTGGCAGACTACTGTAAGCTCTGTTTATGGACTCAGTGACCATCAATGATTGTGAGGACAGGCTGGCACACCTGCAACACAGAGAAAGAAAGGGGGTCATTTCAGGTGCGTTTGCGCAAAGGAATCGAAGGTTGTCGCATCAAGTCCCATCGCTCATTGTGCTTGGGAGAATTCATCATCTAATGACTGGTGCTGTTGAATCCACAATCACAGTATGCAGAACCGTGACAGAACGCCTCGCTCAATGGTGACTGAGAAATCAACACACCCTGGGCACAGGAATAATTGGACTTGACTGTGGGCTTTTGGAATTCATTTAGCCTTCTACATGCTTTGGGATCAAGAACTCTAAAGTGTACTAAATATACAGTATACTATGAATATATACTACATTACTAAATATATAGTATATTCCTTGTGCAAAGTAATTAATACCAGTCTTAAATATAATTAGCTCATTAGCAGAGAGGTTAGCGAGATTTCAAGCACTTTCCTCATCCTCACCTGTCCTACTTCTCACACCTCCTCACGAGTGCCAGTGCTATTTTTGTCCCCCCCACACTTCACCCTTCTTAACTCTTCCCTGCCAACTACATCCCTCTCTCTCTCTCACTCTCTCTCTATCTCTCTCTGTCTCTCCATCTGTCTCTCTCTCTCTCTTTCTCTCTCTCTCTCTGTGTCCCTCTCTGTCTCTCTCTCTCTCTCTCTCTCTCTCTCCATCTCCCTCTCTGTCTATCTCTCTGTCTCTCTTTCTCTCTCTCTCTGTCTGTCACACCCTGTCTGTCTGTCTGTCTGCCTGTCTGTCTGTCTGTCTGTCTGTCTCTCTCTCTCTGTCTGTCTGTCTCTCTCTCTGTCTGTCTTTGTCTTTCTGTCTATCTGTCACTGTTGGTCACATGATCAGATAGAAGATAATGTTCCGTAATAAGCACAGCTTGGTGGTGGAAAGAAGGAGCGAGAGAGAGAGAGGCAGAGAGAGAGAGAGAGAGAGGCAGAGAGAGAGAGAGGCAGAGAGAGAGAGAGAGGCAGAGAGAGAGAGAGGCAGAGAGAGAGAGAGAGAGAGGCAGAGAGAGAGAGAGACAGACAGACAGAGAGAGAGAGGCAGAGAGAGAGAGACAGAGAGAGAGAGAGAGAGAGAGAGAGAGAGAGACAGAGGGAGAGAGAGTGTGGGTTTATCTGCAAGTTTCCTACTTTCACCTGAAGTTTTACACACACGCACCTTATGGGAAATGTTCAACACATTATACAACTGTAGAAACAGTCAGTAACCTCACCCCCCCCCCCCCCCCCCCCAGAATAGTTTTAAGTGCTTAATGCTTGTGTTTAGTTTCTCAGTAATTACGTCAATTAATCCTGTGCTGTGCATAAAATGGCGATTAAACCACTGAGTCGCAAATGAGTTGTTTTTTTAGTGAAGCCTTTGGCACAGCATTCGCTCCAGTTCATCTGCATTTCAAACGTGCAAACTTTCGACAAGTTATTCCCATATGCAGGTTTTAAGCTTTTATCAAAATTGATTGAAGCATTGCACAAGATTCTCTCTTTTGGCGTAAACAGTTAGGAAAGCATCTTTGGCTAAACAAAATAGTTTAAAAACACTTAGGACAATTTAGTCATTAAATTAAACATTTTCATCTTTGGCATAAATGCCCAGTTTGCACTTGTATTTGTTTGAAAGACAACATGTGTCCAAAACGTTGTCTATTTTCTTTTTTTTTCTCCACAATCATTATGCCTCACCCACCCTTAATTCTTTGCAAGATGGTGATACACTACCCATCCCTATACTTAGTGGAGCCTCAAAGACTTACTGGCAGGTGGACTTAATGACCCTTTACCCTGACCATTCATTAGAAGCACAGGGTGGAACCACCGAGACTCTTCAGTTGTTACTGACCAGTCAATATCATCAGCAGACAGGCAGAGTCTAAAATTGTATGTGCGCAATACAAAGTCCTTAAACTGGTCTGAAGCCATACAATGACGCTGGCATTAGCCATAGCAAAACAGAGTTGTCCCTGTTGTTCAGGCATGCATTGTTAGGATATCTTTGACGTATTTGCTTTCTTTCTGAGTTGACATACTCAATGAATCAGAAAATGAGAAGCGTTTGGTCATAGATATATTTTTTTATTTTACACGGTGGGACATAAAACCTTTTTTCCCAGCAGACTCTTCTCGTATGACTACCCTACATTTGTCTAACAAGTAACAGAATCAGGTTCATTTGCAATGCTGTGCATATAGCGTCCTTATGAAAACAAGTCAATGTAGATTTTAATGCTTGTGGTGAACAATATTCCCCTGATAGCAAGACTAACAAACAACTTGATTTACATTTTGACTTTAATCCCCTCTCAACAATTAAAAGTAAAAATAGTATCCATGTTTCTCATCATATCAGCTTCACTGGTTTAACACCATGGTCCTCTTTAAAGTCCTGTCTGTAGTGACTGATTTCTGATTGGCCAGTGGTCACTGATTTACCACTTCCTGCGAGGTGTCAGGACTCCTCCCGCTACAGGAAGTGAGGGCAGAGGAGTGAAATCCCCCTTGTGCTGCTGAAATGGAGAGTCTGTGGAATGACAAGGTGTTGGGGAGGACACCGCATTCTTGCATAATGCAAAAGTTAATGCATAATGCAAACGCACATTCCCACCCTGACTCACTCCTCATTCCTACCGCTCCAACACGCGTACTAATCCTATTGTTATTTGGTAAGTGGGTAGGGAGGTCCTACAGTACAAGCCCTGTCGTGTCATGCTTCAATGGGCCCCCATCACTGCAATATTCATTTTTATATCTGATGCTTTCCCACTGCAATGGGCTCTTTAATATTTGATGATTAGGAGGTGAATGGGGGAGCACGGAGTCCCCTCACCCCTGTCCGTCTCCTCTCTCCTCCCCCCTCCCATCCTCTTGGGGGCATGACCTCTTCAGAGGCCCCTCATCAGCACCACTAAGAGCCAGAGGCTTGCAGCACAGAATCAGGACCAACTACTCCTTTTACATTAACATCTATCTATCTATCTATCTATCTATCTATCTATCTATCTATCTATCTATCTATCTATCTATCTATCTATCTATCTATCTATCTATCTATCTATCTATCTATCTATCTATCTATCTATCTATCTATCTATCTATCTATCTATCTATCTATCTATCTATCTATCTATCTATCTATCCACCCATCCAATCATGAAGCACACAGGCAGGGGTTAATGAGGTTACTGTCAGCCGCAAATCACTACAGAGATTTTGTCAGTGTAGTTTGTCAATAGGCATTTTTTAGTTCTGTATAAATATTCCGTTTTTTTTATTTTTATTTTTTATTTTTTATTTTTTTTTAATATCAGTTCAGTTCAGTTTTATTGCTGCATATACTTTGCAACCCAGCCAGTTGCTGATAGAAAGGGTAGGGGGGAGGATGTCAATAAATAGATATCTTTAGATGTACTAATATTTTGCTGCATCTAAGGTGTATCCAGAGATCTGAGCTGCTTTTAGATGCTTCGTGTTGCGATAGAGTACAGTTCTGTCACTGCTGCGCCTTGTGTTCAGTGTGGCTCCTGCTGTTGCGTGATGCGTGCTCGTTCGCCCGGCAAACACCGGGTGAGTCACATCTTCGCACTTTTAGCCTTGAAGATAAATGGCTTTGAGGTTTCCTGAGGTGTGGGTCACTGCTCCCACCGAGCCCCCGTCACATCATTTGCAATCAAAGCCTCGTGACTGAGATGGGAGAGGAAACACCTCAAAGGCTGGCGGCAGCTTTGTTTGAAGGCCTGACGGAGTGCATCTCAATCAAAGGGATCCATTAGACTTAGAGGCCATGCGTGGCAGATAGGGGCTTTCGATTGCAGCGTTTAATGATTTGCTCTCTGCTTTGCTTGTGCTTGTGTAGCAGTGTTTGTGGGTGCGTGAGGAAGTGAGGAAGTGGGCGTACAGGAAGGTGTGTAGGTGTACACACAAACAGAGGCGATTCTAAACTCTGTTGGGACTCCAAGCAAAAACTTACCACTGCTACTGAAAACTGCTTTGCCGCCGCTGTAGTTCAAAGATTTGTCAGCCCTCCAAGGTGCAGAGGTTGCAGTTTCCAATGTAGCCTGCTGGCTAACTACACCTCTGCACACAAATGCCCATTGCCATGTCAAAGCTAACAACACACATCAAAACTACAGTAGGTGGGAAAGCTAATTACACCCCATGTAGGGTTGTTTGTATTATGTCAAATTATAAGCTTACACACTATCAAACATCTGGAATCCACAACTGACCAACATTTACTGTACTTTAATTCGACTGTGTACTGGACTTTTGCAAAAAGAGATGGTTATTTCCATTCAACTAGCTTTGATTCAATAGTTTTTTGGCAACACACAGCATCTCACTCCCTCAGCCCCATCCCTAACCCCACCCCACCCTCTCATTAATAATAAATGAGTAGATTTTAGGTTTTCTTAAAAAACCAATGCGCTTGTCAGCTCGAGTCTGATCTGTACTCTGGAATGCCTTTCATCAAGTATTTAGGCAACTGTGGAGTGAGAATTGATTGAAGAATTGTACCTACAGAAGCAGCATACCCAGCAGTGAGCTCACTGGGCTGTTTAATTCTCAATCAGAGTCAGAACTGTACTAATTGCCAAGTCTATACAAACAAAGAAGGATTCTTTTCCAAATATCATAGTGCAAGACAGGTTAAAAATAAATAAACATGCATTGGTATAATGAGGCAATAATAGAAATAAAACAACTGTAATAGATGACATCAGATAAAGAATAGAAACGTGCTATGAACAAGAGATGTACAAGAAAATGTGCAACAATGTGCAAACTTGTGCAGTGAGGCAATGCCAGATATTGGGAGGGAGGAGGTGAGTTCAACTGTAGCCTGCAGTTCATAGTGTCCATGTTTATCAGATGGCAGCCAATCAGCTCCTTCACAGAATGTACAACACCCTGCAGTCTGCCTTTGTCCTCAGCAGTGGCAGCCAATCACCCTGCAGTCTGCCTTTGTCCTCAGCAGTGGCAGCCAATCAGTTTCTTCACAGAATGTGCAAGACCTGCCTGCATTTGTCCTTAGCAGTGGCAGCCAATCAACCTGCAGCCTGCCTTTGTCTTTAGCAGTGGCAGCCAATCACCTGCAGCCTGTTTTTGTCCATAGCAGTGGCAGCCAATCACCACGCAGCCTGCCTTTTTCCTTAGCAGTGGCAGCCAATCACACTCCAACCGGCCTTTGTGCTAAGTAGTAGCAGCCAATCAGTTTCTTCACAGACGTTACAACAACCTGCAGCCTGCCTTTGTCCTTAGCAGTAGCAGCCA
>CM050217.1:7835000-7875000 GCA_027475355.1 Coilia nasus
AATTTTTGATAAATAGTTCTTTCTTTCTGTGCGTATTGTATTGTTATAGGTGATAATATGTTCTTTAAGGATTATACGATTGACTTCTAATTTAGATTTTCTCCATGCTCGTTCTGCTGCTCTACATTGCCTTTTTTTCTCTCTTACTGACTCATTTATCCATGGTGAGGTTTTAACTCGTGAGCTGCGTTTTGTTTTTAAAGGAGCAACTTCGTCTAAAATTTCCTTTAGGTTGCTATTAAAGCCAGCCACCATTTCATCGAGCGATTTGTGGCCATTGAGGAGGTCGCGGGAGCTAATAAGTTCGGTGATTTTTTGTTGCGCTGATTCATTTATGCATCGTTTGTGGGTTGCACCGGTCTCTCTATTGCTATGTATAGTAAATGGGAATTCAAATAAGACGCAGTAATGGTCGGAGATGGCTATATCCGATACGGAAATGTTGTTAATATTTGCGGGTTGCGATATTACTAGGTCGAGCGTGTTTCCTAGTTGATGGGTGGCTTCTGTTACGTACTGATGTAGCCCAAAACCATCCAAGGTGTTTAGCAGGTCTTTGCCATTTGAGTCACCGCTTTTATTAACATGAATGTTAAAATCTCCCGTGATAATTATTCTGTCGTAGTTTGTAAGTACCGCTGACACGAGGGTGGAGAAGTCAGATAAAAAGGTTGGTGAACTTTTTGGCGGTCTGTATAGCGTGATAAGGAGTAAGCTGTGATCGGTTTTAACTTTAATCGCTAGGTACTCAAATGACGTGAAGGTGCCTAAATTTATCTCGTTACAGCTGAGTTTATCGGAGAAGATGACAGCTATACCGCCACCTCTTTTATTGCCTCTTATCGATTGATAGAATTTATAGTTAGGGGGACAGGCTTCAATAAGGGTGGCAGCCCCTTCTTCTTTTAACCAGGTCTCCACAAGGAACATAAGGTGTAGTTTATTTTCCGAGATGTAATCATTTATAAAGAAACTCTTGTTGGTGAGGGACCTTACATTAAGGACAGCAGCATTTATGACGATTTTAGTCTTATTTACCCAGCGCCCGAGCTGGATATTAATTAGATTGTTAGGTATGCAGCCTGTGGTTTTATGCTTACGTTTCCTATGGTGGGTTATAAGGGAAGGAATTTTGTGGAGCAGATTATCTGACTGAGCCAAGCACACTGTATTCCGAGCACTGGTGGTAAGGGGGAAAGATATATCATTATCTCGGACTAAGTTGCTATTGAGATGTGCTGGCTTGGAGCTTACTTGTCAGCGTGGCGTGTGATGGGCTTCCAGAGCTAGCTCCAGGTTGCTAGCTAGCAGGCTCGCCCCAGCCCTGTTCAGGTGTCGTCCGTCTCGGGCGAACAGGCTGCGTCTTCTCCAGAAGCTCCCGAAGTTGTCCACGAAAGGGACCCTCTCGCGACTGCAGTACCCCACCAGCCACGCGTGGAGCTGGCGGATACGAGAGAACTGCATGTCTGAGAAGCAAGCAGATGGGATAGGGCCTGAGACGATACATTTTTTGCCAGTAGCGAGTATGGTTTGAATTAGAAAGGTAAAATCGGACTTAAGTTTTTCGGACTGCTGGAGCCTGATGTCGTTCGACCCGACGTGGACCACGATTGCAGAGGCGGTCGGGTGCTGCTCCACCACCTCGGGCACCCTGGTCTGGACGTCCTCCACACGGGCTCCGGGCAGGCACCACGTCTCGCTCCTCGGTAGGGTCACATGGCGCACCATGGAGGACCCTACGAGGACCGCGACTGGTCGGATGGAGGACGGGGGGTGGCGGGGTCTCTCTCGGGCGACTCGTCTCGGAGCAGGCGGCTTCGGAGGCGGAGCAGTCGGTCTCGACTGCTCCGCCGAGCGATGCTGTGGGGGAAGAGGAATGGTGTGAGCAGGGTCGGCTACGTTACTATCGGCTAGCACTGAGTACCGGTTTGAAAGATTGAAAGGATTGAAAGGAGGTGGAGAGAATCTCTTCAGTACTCCCCTTTGACTGCGAGCGACAACTTCGGTCCAGGGTTGGTTCTGTTGTGGGGTCGAGCATGCCGGCTGCGAGGTGGTGGCAGGTTCTTCAGGGAATTTAGTCTGAAACGACATATCAATTCGGCTTTGAGCCTGGGCTCGTAGAGTGGAACCGTATGCAGAGATAAGTGTATCTTTCCTAACTAGGTCGTTTGTAAGCCGGCGAATGTCTCTTTTAAGAGAATCAATCACCATGTTGGCTTCGTGGAGGAGCAGAGGGCCCCTGCAGCTGCAATCCAGTGTATCCATGTTGGTGTTTGTAATTTATAGGATGTTTACGTGTTTATAGTAGTATGCAGCTGCTTTTACCGAGTTAGCTTAATAGTTTAGGATGCTAGGTAATGCTAAAAACAAGCTGAATGTGCGGTGTATTTAGCGCTAATGAACAGGTGTATGTGGTGAAGTATAATTTGACTTGATGCAGCTAAGTAAGTTTTTAAACAGAGATTGTAGTAAGTAATTGAGAAAGGTGTTTGTAAAGCTTTGTAGAAAACTTAGCTTTTTGCTGGATAGTTTCTTCTTTCGTTCCGGCGTTTGCTGCTGTTCCGGAAAGAACACACTGCTTTACTGAAGAGTCATCACAGACTGATGCAACTTGGGCCTTTGACGCACAGCAGAAGTAAAAGGTTTCACTCTGTTGTCACTGAGCCCAGGCTAAAACACTCTGAATGGCCGTATCACAGAAAGACGCACACACACACACAGACACACACACACACACACACACACACACACACACACACACACAAACACAAAGACACACACACACACACACACACAGATACATATACACACACACGTGCATGCACACACGCACATGCATACACACACACACACACAGATACACACACACATGCACACACATACATACACACACACACATACACACGCACATGCATATACACACACTCGCGCACACACACTCACACACACACATGCACACACTCTGAATGGCCGTGTCAGACACATTCTCCTTGGCATTCGCCGAAAAAGATGGAATTCACCTCTTCCATTTTTTTTCCTTTTTGACATTTGGCTTCTGTAAGTGGAAACCAATCATACATACGCTTCTGTGGCTAATTTTGCAATGCTCCGTCAGCAAAGGAAAAAATCGTATCTGCCACTGTACGTGATTTTGTGTGTGTGTGTGTGTGTGTCTGTGTGTGTGTGTGTGTGTATGTGTGTGTGTGTGTGTGTATGTGTCTGTGTCTGTGTGTGGGTGTCTTACGGTGTGTGCAAAGGTGCGATTGGTGGAAGGTCACTGAATGGGGCATGTGTGTGTGTGTGTGTGTGAGGTAAAGGTATGAAATGAGGAGCTATTTCCAGTGTCGACTCCCCACATCCACCCCCCCCCCCCCCCACCCTCACCCATCCCCCTGTACACCCCCCCCCCCCCCCTCCCCCCCGGCACAGTATAAAGTCAGGCCACACAAGCAAGAGCTTACACAAAAAATCCCACATATAAAAAGATCTGCTCTTACTAAGACCCTCACAGACTTTTGAAGAAAACCTGCTGCAATCAGTAATCATGCTCTTCATTATGTTCAGGATGTTTTCACCAGCTGCAAGGAGAAATTGATGGGTGACCCAGACAGTATTGTGAATCATATCCTTTGGTCTCCAAAGCCTAATAAAGCCTCCTCTAAGACTGAGAGCTTGAGGCTCATTTACTTAATTTGGCCTTTGCAGGAAGACAGGTTGTAATGGGACACATCAGTGGAATATAATAGCCATGATAGCTAGATTTGGCTCCTGTGTATTCGCAGCAATATGAATCGATTTTTATGCTCTGACATTTTATATAAATATATATAAATTAGAGATATATATATAAAGAAAAAGGAGAAGTGTATCAAAGAAATATTAATGTTAACTTCATCATTATTTTAAATGGAGACTGCAGACCACTAAGACCTTTCTGTTGCGCTCTTCCATGGCAGTCAGATACTCCTTTCCTGTGTCCAGATTTTTTGTCCACTACAGTTGTCATTTCATAGTGTTTGTATGGTCCCTCTGTGATAATGTGATATCTTAGGTATAAACAACCTTTTGCAGTGAGGGGTTTTTGGTATGTTTGCCAAAAGGCTTTTGGTATGTGTTTCCCTAAGTCCCCATTCAATAGACAAACAACTCAGGTTGTTTTTGTGTTATGCCGTATGTCTTTGTTTGTTTGTGTGAATGTGGTTTTTTGTGATGCTTCACTGAATGTCCAGCCAGAGACTCAAAAGGTGTCATTATCTCTGACACTGACTAGTTTTGTTGTGGCAAAGAATGTTTCTGGCAAGGCTGTGGATGTGTGACGCATAAAGCATTTGCACAACATAATGCAGAACAGGACCACACAGAGGGAGGTTTCACAGCATCCTTGACATGTTTCACAACAGCAGTGCATTCTCGCCACTGATTTACGAGTACAAGCACAGTCCAAGTCAACAGCCGACAGCTCCAGTATCAACCCCTTATGTCCTGTGGTTGCAGAGGGGGCCCGTCTCTGATTGTCTCCCTCGTTCCTGCCCCACTCTTTCCATATAAAATAACTCCCCTGGGGGGGGAATCGGATGAGAGTGTGTTGCTCCGTCAGGGAGAGGAGGGATGGGAGGGTGAGAGAGGAGGGAAAAAAGCAATTAAACAGTCGGCAAATTATCACTCGATAGGAAAAGTAACTTTGGGATGGAGTCAATCCCCAGATTAATTATCTCAGAGCAGAGCCATGGAAGCCTGTCAGACGCCATGTTAGTGGGAAATACAAGACCCCTCCACATCAACCATCTCTCTCTCTCTCTCTCTCTCTCTCTCTCTCTCTCTCTCTCTCTCTCTCTCCCTCTCTCTCTCTCTCTCTCTCTCTCTCTCTCTCTCTCTCTTCTCTCTGTCCTCTCTCTCTCTGTTTTTGTCTTTCTCTCCATCTCTCCTTCTCTCTCACTCTCACTCATATTCTCTCTTTCAAGTCTTTCATATTCTCACCATCCTTCTCTCTCTCTCTCTCTCCCTCTCTCTCCCTCCCTCCTTCACATCCCTGATATGGCACTCTCTCTGTAATACATCAGAGTGGTTGCCGGGGGGGGGGGGCACAAATCAGGATGCAATTTTCATGAGAGGAGCAGAAGGATGTAACCGCAGACAAATGGTTGATATCAAGGAGCTATTGCAGATATCACCGTTAGCACAACGCGGCACTCATCTCCAACGGCAACATGGGTCAGCAGAGAGAAGGACCCGCAAAGAGAAACACACTCAAGGAAATGGGAGATTTTTCAAGGGTATCCTGATAAGAGCTGGCTTTTGCAATGGGATTTTTTCCCTTGGGTTAAAACTGTAAAATACACAAGAGAAGGAAAAACATATAGACTGCTTGTTTAAGCCAGCAGCCTGTATAATTTAAGTGCAGGAGAAGGGTGCTGGCACCAAGTCACAAGTCTACAGCAGGAATATAATTTACAGCTTTTGTAAATTCGTGAGAATCGGTGTTCCCACAACAACAACAAGACCGGCATGTCAAGGCAACTGTCCTCCGCAGGAGCCTCCTAGCAGGCATGTGGTCCCAGCTCTCGCTCTCTGCGGGGTTTCGATTTTGTTGACTGTTTTTAACTCCACGGGCATCTGTAGCCTGCACACACACACACACACATACACAGACACACCACGCACACACACACACATACACACACAGTGTGAGGCTCACAGGTTGGGTTGTTGAGACTTTAATCCTCAAACAGTCGATGACTCTTCAAACAGCAGTTCCCCAAGGTTCTCACTAAAAACCAACATGGCAGAGGTCACGCTCATTGGATAACCACATGATGTCTTTCTAAAAACCACCTTGTAAATCATGGCTGAATTTACAGGTAAATACAGGTATCTAGGGACAGAGGGGAAAAAAAACAACAGTCATGTTTCGGCAGCTAGCAAGGGCCTTTGCGTCTTCATCATGAAGTCTACAATCATTAATCATCAAGAAACTGTGAACACAGACAGACACAGAGGAATCTGGCAAGCCACTGCAGACTCGAATGTTTCACATCTCTAGTTCTTCTCAAATCCAAGCCCTGAGATAGAAATACAAACGACTGGCTTTCCATGATCTCTCAAAATAGTTACCTGTATACACAGAAGTAATGTAGCCTCTGTGGGACTGGGTCTTATTTAGTCACAGTGTTTATATTTATTTATTTATTTATTTATTTATCTATTTATTTTTTTCCTGCCTGTCACGCGCTGCTGTTCTGATCATGCCAGGGGAGAGACTGAGCTGAGCTGAAGCAGCTTTCTCTCATCTGTTTTTTTTATTTCTTTTTTGAGCTTTCCAGGGACTGCCACATCGCCATGGCCGTAGATATCTGAGGGCATTTTTTCAGTGTGACTTTGGGGAGGATGAATTTTTGATTTGGCTCTACAAGGGGCTTTTATGTATTTATCCAATCCGGTCGTAAGCATTCCTTGCAGGTGGAGTTAGCAACCAAAAAAAGCTCATTTCACAAGCTGTAATACACATGCCCAGACACAAATACCCTATAGTGTGACCTTATTTATATTTTCCATTTGGTTGTTTTTTTAAGCATATACGGCATCACGCCACAAAGTGGTAAGAAACACTTATTTTATTTATAGAAATGTCTGCATATAGCGGTTGCTGCCTCCAGTCCTTTATTTCTTTTTCGGCGCGATGCTGCACTGGCCTGTCTTCGGTGTTGGCTGCCAGGCGAAAGGCGTCGCGTCGTCGCTCCTCGTAATCCCTCCCACCTCTGATCCTCTTCAGCCTGTCAGACACGCTAAAGAGCTAACCGCCGGCTCCACTGAGCTCCGCAGATCAGGGCTAATTCGTATTGGAATGAAAAATGATGCTAAAGAGAGAGGCACACTCAGAGAGCGAAGTATGTACATAGAGAGAGAGAGAGAGGATGGAAGAGAGTGGGGGTGATAGAGAGAGAAAGACAGATTGACAGAAAAATAGAGAAAAAGGAAGGAGGAGGGTGTAAATGGATATGGGGGGGGGCATCATTAAAAGTGGGGAGGCCGTTGACACAATCAGAGAGCGAAGTATGTACATAGAGAGAGAGAGAGGATAGAAGAGGGTGGGGATGATAGAGACAGAAAGACAGATTGACAGAAAAATAGAGAGAAAGGAAGGAGGAGGGTGTAGATAGATAGAAGAAAGAGAGAGAGTGAGTAAGAAAGAGAGATGGGGGGGCATCATTGAGAGTGGGGAGGCCGTTGACACACTCAGAGAGCGAAGTATATAGATAGAGAGAGGACATAACAGGGTGGGAATGATAGAGAGAGAACAAGACAGAGAGAGAGAGAGAGAAAGAGAGATAGAGAGAGGGGGGGCCGTTGACACACTCAGAGAGTGAAGTATATAGATAGAAAGAGAGGATAGAAGAGGGTGTGAATGATAGAGAGAGAACGAAATAGAGAGAGAGAGAAAGAGAGAGAGAAGGGGGGGCATCATTAAGCGTGGGCAGGCTGTCAAACTGGCTTTGATCTGGGCTGGGTATTCTGAGGCAGGGCCTTATCAGACCTACCAGGCGTCCACAGCCACGTGTCTGTATCTGCGGCGCTCGGCTTGCCTGGCCTGACCCCTCCTCAGCGGCGCTCGGCTGGCCTGGCCTGGCCTGGCCTGGCCTGACCCTGCTTCAGCCGGCCACTGCATTGGTCTGTCAATATCAGAAGCGGCCAAGAGCAGGGATATGGGCGACCCAGTGAGCCTGCTTCTGAGACTTTCGGTTCAGAGTGGCTGATCTGGATTTGGCTTTGACATGAATGAAGGCTCCGTCAGAAGAAGACTGCTGTTGGAAAAACTGCTATGCAGTCAGGATGTGGATACAGTAGTGGAGCGAAGAACCACTTGCACTGTTTTGTGTGTGTGCCCTTGACAGTCTTGGTTTTCTGCTTTTGTTGGTCGTGTCCTTGTCTTTTGTTCGTTTGTCTCGCAGTCACAAGGACAGTCTGAGTGAGTCATACATCACTCACCCTTTGTCAGTGACATGCACATACGCTTGCCCATAATACTGTGACTGTGTCATATTGTATTGTTCTGTAATGTATTTTTCTTCTTAAGATGTCTGCCTGTGATATCTCTCTCCACTCCCCCCCCCCCCCCAATCATTGATTCTGACAGTCTTGCCAAAGTCTTCACTTTGTCAACATCAGCCTCCCCCACGTAAGAACTGACTTGGCACAGACCTTTCAGGACTATCAGGACTGCTTAGTGTTTGCATTTCACAAGGACGGTGAGAGACACATGTGGAGATGGGCTATGCACTGCAGGCTGCCACAACCAATTGAGGAGATTTCACTGGAGTAGTCCCTTTGTGCAACAAAACCATCCTGGCCCTTCTGTCAAAAAACACAGTCCTGTGGTAACCAACCCTTTCTCATAAAACACAGCTCTTTGGGGGTCTTGCTGTGTCGCAAATGTATGTGTGTCCATTTCATATTCAATATCACAGGATAGTTTTAATGTCATAAGGTCAAATACAGCAGTAGATGTTTTGTTAGGGCTCATTTCCACCAAACACTCTTTGTATACAGCGCGTGCCCGTTTTCTGTCTGCATTCGTTTAGAATGCATGTTAACAAATCGGACTATTCACACCGCACGCGTGATCTGAGCGTATTCTGTCACTATACAAACATATTGTACATGGTTACGTTGCGTTGCATTGCGTCATTACGACATTGCATTATTGTGTCATGCAAGAGCCACGCACGTACACGCATGTACACGCTTAAGTCGGTGTGAATGAGCCCTTAGATAGCTGCTGGTAAGTCCTGATGTGGCTTTAGCCCCAGGCAACAAAACCCTCAGGGTTCTCTTGGCATGCCCTCAACCCACTGCTGTCTTTTTAGTGGCACTTTCACAGTGGTCACCTGAGGGGAATACTGAGTAATAAAAAAGGAGCTTAAGGACATCTTGTTTTAGGAAAACCTGGGAAGGGCTAGCCTGTTAAACCAGCCCCTCATACTTCATTTAATTTGGTACAGAGAGTCTGGAGCGGAGTCCGCGAGAAACCATTTCTTCCTGGAGATGTGGACTCAGTTGAAGTTTAAAACAAGTGCCTCTGCCTTTACCCAAACGTCTGGTCACGTATGCAATTAACCCACCTATGCACTGCAATTCAAATGTAACACACAAAGTCAACGTCATGGCTCACAAACAAACCCTCTGTTTGCTGATTGGATAGGAGTTGCTCGGTCCTCTTACATGCCCCTCAACAGATTTCGGTCCAGACCCTCTGTACAAAATAAAGTGAAGTACGTGGGGCGGGTTCACCAGGCTAGGGAAGTGCTGGACCGAGGGACAAAAGCTTAACATTGTTTGTATATCTCATGTAGACGCCTTCAGGAAATATTCACCTCATTTCGTTTTTTCATACAGTCTGCCTAATCACCAAAATGTGCAAGGGAGCTCTGCGGTACATTAAGAAGGAAGGAGAAATAGCTTATGTGGCAAGGTGCCACTGTGATTTGAGGGACTAATCCTGTCATTATGTTTGCCACAGGGAGCTCCAACTCAGCTATGCTTCATTTTAAATTTGTTCTGGTTGTCTGTTTCCACTATGGTTTTAAATTGCCTTATGAAGAGTCTACCATTACAGAGCCTTCAGGCTCATTTACTGCTGTACCACAAACTGTTTGGCTTTCCTGTAACTCTAATCCTGTAGTTTCCTGTAAGTGTCTAATGGGCCTGTTAGACCAAGAGTTGGTGGTAAGTTAGACCGTAATAGGCAATATATGGTCCCGTTGTTCTGTCAAGTTGAGTTGCTACTGAGCTACTTTTAACCCTAACCCTAACCGTAGTCCTTTGGCGGTCACCGAACCACAACAAAATTATAATAGGGATGTCTCTTAAAGGGTTAAAGCAACACCAACTAGTTTTTTCAACCCTAAAATAACATTTCCAAAATCGTTTCAGTGGTTCATCAACTTGTAACTGTGAAAGGCACTTCTGAATTGGCTTTGCCGCCCTCCATGGGGTATAACCGCACTAAATAAGTTGGGAGGAGCGGACCGTCTGTAGTTAGAGAGAGCGAGACAATTACGCCTCCAGCCTGTAGGGCGACCGAAGAGAAAAACTACTTAGTGTTGCTTTAACTCTAACTTTCTCCGACTGCACTTGCGGCGTAGCCAAACTCAACAGATAGCCCAGTTTAACTGAACACCAGTCGTGTTCTCTTTTCCTCCTTCCTCCTCTAATCTCTCTGCTGCCATTTGAGTCTTACCTCCCCGCTATCCACTGACCAATTTTCACTTTAATTCAGTTCCACTTATCTGTGACTCATAGCACAGAATAACACATAAAACCATCTGAAACAATCACCAAGATGTGCAAGTCCAGTAGGGAAGGTTTATAACACGTGTTATAAATCTATTTATAACACTTGTACATAACCATTTATAAACAGACATTTCCACATGCCTTAAATTATGATGGTGTTTTCTATGCTCTTCACCACCCATTTTTAAAATTGGCTAATTTTATGTATGAATATTTTATGAGCCTTTATGCATGTGTTTATAGTGATTTATGGATACTACGTTTAAATGAAGTGTTACAAGTATTAATCACAGTTATACCATTCCCCATACTGCTCCAGCATGTTTCACATTAATTATCATACTTTTTAAATGACATTTTTCTGTAATTATTTTCACCTCACATGGTTATTATCCCTGTGGGTATACTCAGTGTAAAGAAGATTACAGCATGCTGTGTATTGCACTTAATGCCTTTCCGTCAGTGCTCTGCCAAGCAGAGGTAGTTAGCTGAGTAATACATGTACGCTGTGTGCTAGGAGATCAAGCTACGGGCGCTTATATTAGCCCTATTCACCAATAAGCATGGAGATGTGTGTTTTGACATAACCGCCACTCAGAGAGGTAATAAAGTGAGTCTCTGTCTTTATTCCGTCCTCCTGTCCTCTCCTCTCCTCCTGTGCAATCGCAGGTATTACTCTTTCTTTGTGTCATCCCTCCATCATCTCTCTTTATCCCCCCGTGTTTCAACCCCCCTATCTCTGCGCCTCCCAGAGCTTTTGTCTCCATCACAATCATATTGATTTCCCGTCTTTGATGTTTTTTGCCTTCGCGCTTTCCATCTCTGCAGTGCCACCCTTCCTGCCATTGTTATCGTAGGCGCTCATTTCATGCCTCGAGTCCCTCTTTCACTGCTTCCATGGCCACTCTTCCCCCCCTTCCTCTCTTTCACTGCTTCCATGGCCACTTCCCCCCCTTCCCCTCTTTCACTGCTTCCATGGCCACTCTTCCCCCCCTTCCTCTCTTTCACTGCTTCCATGGCCACTCTTCCCCCCCTTCCTCTTCCCCCTTCCCCTCTTTCACTGCTTCCATGGCCACTCTTCCCCCCCTTCCCCTCTTTCACTGCTTCCATTGCCACTTCCCCCCCTTCCCCTCTTTCACTGCTTCCATGGCCACTCCCCCCCCCCTTCCTCTTCCCCTTTCCTCTCTTTCACTGCCTTCCATGGCCACTCTTCCCCCCCTTCCTCTTCCCCCTTCCCCTCTTTCACTGCTTCCATTGCCACTTCCCCCCCTTCCCCTCTTTCACTGCTTCCATGGCCACTCCCCCCCCCCTTCCTCTTCCCCTTTCCTCTCTTTCACTGCCTTCCATGGCCACTTCCCCCTTTCTCTCTTTCACTGCCTCCTTGGCCACTCTTCCTCTTCCTCCTTCCCTCTTTAACCGCTTCCATGGCCACTCTTTCCCTTCCTCTTCCTATTTCCCTCTTTCACTGCTTCCATGATCACTCTTCCTCTTTCCCTCTTTCACTGCTTCCATGGCCACTCTGCCCCTTCCCCTTCCTCTTCCTCTTCCTCTTCCCCTCTTTCACTGCTTCCATGATCACTCTTCCTCTTCCCCTCTCCTTCTTTCCCTGCCTCCCATGCCCACTCTCCCCCTTCCCCAGCTCAGCGCCGTTCACAACACACTCTTTCCTTCCCCTTTGTCCTCAATTCCACCTTCCCCCACAACACAAGCAGCACCTCCTTGCTACTTACTTGTTCACGTATGTCCTGAAATACCCCCCACCGCAGCCAACCCCACACCCCACCCCACCCCACCCCAGACCCAGCCCCATCCTCTTCCCAAATCTGTGTGCCCTTGAGAACTTGGTGCCTTGCAGGTGTAGTTCTCATCCCATCATCCTCTATCTCCGCTTTGTTGCTCGGTTCTTTTTTAGTTAGTTTTCTGTTGGTTTTTCATAACAAAACTTCATCGTGAAGCAAACAAGAATGTCAGAGCTTGGTGAAACAGCTGCAGAAGCACAAAAACAGAAATCATTTACCGATCCGTTTCACAGTGTGCCAGCTTTGCTTTACTTTCTTAAGTTTCACTGAGGAAACCAGCGTCTTGAACACTCATTTGTCATACTCCATTCTGGTCTTATAAGCCCTTGAGCAAAAACATAAACAACTTCCCATCTTGCACAATGCTGTTTGGTCTGCTGCGATGGCCCACAGCATTGTTTTGGTCCACTGCGATGTTTAATTGAAAGGAAAGAGAAGGGGAAGAGAATTAACAAATACTTGTGCCAACATTTTTAATGTTGTTGACCTGGGTTATTTCTTACTAAAGAGGTTCCTCTGTGTGATGATATGGTCATTGGTTCATATGTGTTTTTATTTCACTGTTGTAAATGATAAAATCCTTTTGTGGTGGAGAAGACCACAACCTACAATCAGCATAAAATCTCATTTTAGTGAAAAGCTTTTCTCTCATTAGAGATACACAACAGAAGCTGATTAAATGTATAACACAGCGTATTGTTGGAACAGATTTTCATGATAACAGCACTAACTGTACATAAATTCTAGAATTTGTCACTCACTATTTATAGTGTGCAATTACTCTATGCTGTGGTATTGGACAATAATGAATAGCCCAAAGTGATGGTATTTAGTGAAAAGATTATGCATATACCTATGCATGTTGCATTTTGGGTAATTACTTTATACTTCGTTGCCTATTATTCCCCTTATACCTGGAATGCAACCTACGGTATGCGTATACGTTTAAGGGAATATGATTCGGAATATTAACAGGACATTTAAAGTATTTCATTCAATTAATTAATTATGAGTCGTTGGAAGTAAACCTATGTAATGAACATTCAACTCCAGACATATATATCACGACTGGCAGTAGATCTGTGTTGCACAAATATGAAGATCAAGGTTTTAATTTGTTATGTGACCTTGAGAGTATGTTCCTACAATTCGCACGTTGCTATTGCTGCCATCGTAGACCAAACTGTGTTGTGGCATTTAGCATATTGCAGATGTGTCATTTCACTGACAACTTGGCCTGTAATGCTGACTACAAAGAGAGGGTATAATTCTGCTTATTGGTCATTTAGATTGGATTATTGGGGAAGTCCATATTTTAACAATTTTTGGATAGATTTGGGGAAGTTGCAAGTTGCAGTCTGGTAACTGGCAGTTTTTGTGACTATGTATATCTTGCATCTTGGCTACAAGACTGCAGGAGATGATTGATGAATACCTTTTCTCCCGTATGAAACTAAAAACAAAACAACACAAATATATTTTAATGTAGTGTCACAATTTGAACCTGCGACTTCACACTAATTTTGCTAGATCAGCACATCAGCCTGTGCATGCTCCTACATAGAAGGATATGCAAGTAGCGCCAGGATATGAAACCCTAAGAGAAAGCTTTTCCAGTGTGAAAATTCTCCAAGGTCATAGTCGTAATTAAAAGGCTATATATCATTACTAGTCATTTACTATGAACATGTGCCTCTGGGCACTTTACCACCCGGTTTCATGATGGGACTTCCTTCAGAAACGATCCAGCCATTACCTACTGTACTCTGTGCAGTGCACATTGAGTATTACACACTTTACATATACAGATGGCTAGCTTTCCCGATGCTCATTTAATTCTCACAAGTCGAGATTCCTGCAGTCGCGAGAAGTGTTTACCACTGCCGCCGCTAGGGACAGCATAGGACCACAAAGGTTTACGCTGAAGTAAAGATCTCACTTCCGAGGTTGACCCACCCACAGCAAGACTTGCAGTATTTAGTTGACTGTAAAAGTGCTATTATCTCGTAATCCTCACGAGAACCTCACGAGATTCCTTCTGAGAACTGAGAATCGGGAAAGCTAACCATCTGTATATCTACAGTGTGCTTGGGGAAGGTTCATCAAAGGCTGTGTTGATGTACTTTGTTCTGTCTCAAGTATTACCTTTTGCAAGAATGCAAGAATAATTCAATAATTCAATAATTGCAAGAATAAATCATTTTGATGGCCTTTTTTTCCTCATTTCCTGACTTGCTCAGAACGTGCATTGGTTGCTGATGCAATACCTCACCCTTTTAACATAGCAGTAAATCAAAGAGCAGTTCCATGGTACCATTACATTCTCAATTACTAGAACAACCAATGGAAAGAGAAATCATCAGGAAAGTTACATTTCACACCTGGGATAAACCTTAGTGTTACGCTTGCACTTTCCCCTTCAACAGCTCAAAATGCCCTTGTTATTTTACCTGACTGAAAAGCAACAAATAACTCATTGCTTCTTCATACAACACGGCACAGCAAGGTTATTTGCTGGACTGTTGCTTCAATAAAATAACTGACATTAGACCTTCATGTTAGCACAACCAGGGTGTGTACAGGAGGATTGGATTTGTACAGGGGAATGGGAGAGATTCCCCCTTCTGGTTTTTTATATCCCTAAATGCTAATTTTTTTTTTTTTTATCTCTGGTGGGCAAGGACTATCCCTCCTTCATAGCAATTAATGCAACTCAACTGATGTTATTTAAAATCTCCCAATCTACAAACATCGGCCCATACATCTATAGTATCAGAGTAGGCTATGCAATTGGGCCAGTGCACTGCACAACTACACTTAATGTTTCTGAACGTCGTCAAATTAAACTAAACAGGACCGAGCTAAATATGAAACGCCTTCAGAACAGCGTATCGTCCTATTTTACAGGATCTGCACACGAAACACCTAGGCCTAAATTAACACCTGGGAATGACAGCACACAGAACAGCGTGTCGTCCTATTTTACAGGATCTGCACACAAAACCCCTAGGCCTAAATTAACACCTGGGAATGACAGCACAAGAAATGATGTTGCAATGGAGGTTAGCACTCATGTACAGGACAATCCCCATCCTCATGATCAAAAGCTCTGATGTAGACCTGCTTGCTCATGTGGTAGGAGGGTGTATTTTTATGCCTGTGCACTTTACCAAATGAAGAAAGGGTCGTGAGTGGCTTGCTGTCAGCGCAGACAGGTCAGTCAAGTGTCGAGCTTGTTCCAGCGTTAAAGATTTAGGACCACATACACAAGAGAGACTTCATATAGACTCTGCCTTCATTAACGGTGACAGATTAAATGACAAGACGCGGAAAGTGTCAGAGCCAAATCAAATGCCTTGTTTAATGTCTAGTTGTCTGTGTAGTGTTCCTGAGTGTTAACAGCATGTGGTGCTGTTTAGTGAATTATTTTTGAGGGTTACATTGAAATTCAGACATAAATCTTTCATATAAAATATTGTAAATATTGTATTGATGGATTGTAGAAACCAAAAGTAAAACATTGCTGGAAAAAAATAACCTAAGCTACATAACAGGCCTAGTTAGGCAAGTTAATCTAAAAAAAAATATAAAGTGTATTTTCTAATTACATATAATGATCATATCCATTAATAAAAAGAAAACATCCCCCCCTTTTTCACAAATGGCACACTGAACACAGAGATAGCTTGTTCTCCAGTAGCAACAGTGCTGCTGAGTGCTTCTTAGAGCAGACCCACATGCAAATTTGATACATAATTGAAGATGTTTTGGATATTAACCATATTTCCTCTCTGCTCGCGTGAAAATATTCCCTTAGGGATGATGGGAGTTATTTCTGCAGTTCTGAACAGTTCTGAGTTATTGAGCTTAAAAACTTCAAGTTCTTCAATTTCTTGACCTAGTTTTTCACATATTAACAGCAAAACCTTAAATAGTGCTTCAGACCTCCTCGCGTAATGCCAGTTAATGCAGATAGAGTAGGAATATGTGAATAACTCAATTTCTACTCAATTTCAATTGCAATGGACTCATACAGCATATGTGCCACTTATGGGACCAGTTCTGTGCATGAAGATTGGTGGCCAAGGTCACTTATGGGACCAGTTCTGTGCATGAAGATTGGTGGCCAAGGTCACAATGACATGGTTACTGTAGCCAGTTCAGTGCATGAAGATTGGTGGCCAAGGTCACAATGACATGGTTACTGTAGCCAGTTCAGTGCATGAAGATTGGTGGCCAAAGGTCGCAATAACATGTTTACTGTAGCCAGTTCAGTGCATGAAGATTGGTGGCCAAGGTCACAATGACATGGTTACTGTAGCCAGTTCAGTGCATGAAGATTGGCGGCCAAGGTCACAATGACATGGTTACTGTAGCCAGTTCTGTGCATGAAGATTGGTTGCCAAGGTCACAATGACATGGTTACTGTAGCCAGTTCAGTGCATGAAGATTGGTGGCCAAGGTCGCATTGACATGGTTACTGTAGCCAGTTCTGTGCATGAAGATTGGTGGCCAAGGTCGCAATGACATGGTTACTGTAGCCAGTTCTGTGCATGAAGATTGGTGGCCAAGGTCACAATGACATGGTTACTGTAGCCATTTCAGTGCATGAAGATTGGTGGCCAAGGTCACAATGACATGGTTACTGTAGCCAGTTCAGTGCATGAAGATTGGTGGCCAAAGGTCGCAATGACATGTTTACTGTAGCCAGTTCAGTGCATGAAGATTGGTGGCCAAGGTCGCAATGACATGGTTACTGTAGCCAGTTCAATGCATGAAGATTGGCGGCCAAGGTCACAATGACATGGTTACTGTAGCCAGTTCTGTGCATGAAGATTGGTGGCCAAGGTCACAATGACATGGTTACTGTAGCCAGTTCAGTGCATGAAGATTAGTGGACAAAGGTCGCAATGACATGTTTACTGTAGCCAGTTCAGTGCATGAAGATTGGTGGCCAAGGTCACAATGACATGTTTACTGTAGCCAGTTCAGTGCATGAAGATTGGTGGCCAAGGTCGCAATGACATGTTTACTGTAGCCAGTTCAGTGCATGAAGATTGGTGGCCAAGGTCACAATGACATGGTTACTGTAGCCAGTTCTGTCCATGAAGATTGGTGGCCAAGGTCGCAATGACATGGTTACTGTAGTCATTGTAACATTTCAGGACAGTAGGCTTGATGAGCAGACAGCTACTTTAAGTTCGCACACACACACACGCACACGCTCACACACACACGCACATACACACACACACACACACACACATACACACACACACACACTTGCAGGTGTGCACACACACACGCTCGCACACAGACACACAGACACAGACGTGCTCACACACACACACACGCACGCGCATACACACACACACACACACTTGCACGCTCGCACACAGACACACACACACAGACACACATACACACACACACACACACCTTGGGAAATAAACTGTCACCTCTGCCTCTATTAGTGGCACAAAGAGAAGCACGTCCTTAAGGCACTCAGCAGCTTAAAAGAATTAGGGAGAGCATTTGGGGCAGACTAGGTCGATGTCGAGCACTCAGTTCTTCAGTTTGGGAAAAGAACATTGACACGAGTTTCTTTTTTTTTTTAACCTTTTAAAGCATAAAATCAATACTGTACAACACCCCCCCCCCAACACACACACACAGACACACACACACACACACACACACACTTTACAGGGAGACAACGAATGCATTTAAATGTTATTCATGTTAATGAATAATTCTGTCTGGTATTGAAAAGCAAGGCATGTAACAGATGCGTGCTAATGAATACGCAGCCGCACTAAATACACTATAGATAGCCATTTGATGGAAGAGTGTTGTCATTTGTTAAACACATGAAATGGTCGGTCTGGCCCCTCTCTTTGGTGTGGATGACATTCATTTGGGCCAGGGCCGGAAATTGGCACCAGCCACCAGCCAAATGCTGGTAAAATATGAAAGTGGCTGGTAAATTTTCGGACGCCAAATAATGATTTACTGTTGACTGACTGGTGAAGTTTAGCATTTATTTCTCTATGGCTGGTAAAAGTTTCCATTTTGCAAAGTTAATTTCCAACCTCTAATTTGGGTCCTTGAGGTGTGCTCAGAATCTGGACTGTTTGGCCTGTTTGGGAGTGAACGTTCAAACACAACCCTGGCAGAGTGTTGGCAGGCCATTTTGCACTTCCTGGTTCTGACAGTTTATTATCAGCCAGTGTATCTGACAACAAGACAAGGCTAATCATAGCCAATCAGGTTTGCGGGGGTGATTTAGCAGAGGATATGTCAATAGACAGGTGCTGGCTTGTTGGCTGCCTCTGAAATCTCTGTATCTCTCGGGTAAAACAGGATTTGTTTTCCCCCCTCACTTGTGTGAAACGTTAAGATAAGGAAAACAGTGTTCAGTGAAAGACACAATCTGGGGTTTTGCTGTGATTGTTAGCAGTGTTGTTTATATCTCTGCATTTGATAAGGTTGACAGTAATGGAGTGGATTTTACAGTTTTTTTTACTCACCTGATGCTGTACATCCATGCTGCTAAAACACAAGGCAAAATAAAAGGATGCTGTTCATCCATGCTGCTACAACACAAGGCAAAATAAAAGGATGCTGTAAATCCATGCTGCTAAACCAGGCAAAATAAAAGGTGCTGTTCATCCATGCTGCTAAACCAGGCAAAATAAAAGGTGCTGTTCATCCATGCTGCTAAAACACAAGGCCAAGTAAAAGGATGAGAAAAGTAATACATACAATAATCACAAAGCACAAAATCATGACAAATGGCCACATGTAACATATTTAGAGAAACAATACTATACACTATACATTATACATTATATTATATACTATATTATAATGCAGATTTATTTTTTACAGTTTTTTTTTTTCATCATCACATGACCAATATCAGTAGTTCCTTTAAAACATTCTATGCTGCTTCTGAACAACAATGGCTTGCAGATGCCTTAAAACCTGATATGTAATGAGTGTTGTAATCAAGTATGTGAGGCTGTATGGGGACCGTCATGTCTTCTGTGATGGTGTCCTACTGGTCTCTGTGTCTGCACTGGATGAAGTGGTGGCACAATCCGATCACATATGTCACAGAGAGCTTCTGCTCTGCAATCTTTCCCGAGTGGGTCATGAATATGTAAAGAGTCTGGCAGGATGGGCTGGCAGCTGAACACAGGTGTACCCGTGTACCCGCTGTGTGATTGCCTGGCACGATGTCAGCGCTGTCTGTAATTCTGTCCCTTATGAGGATGAAGAATAAGAATCACCAACGGCTGTCCTGGTGCCCTCAATGTAGGGCAAATGTGATTCTCTTTTTGTCTTTCTCAGGCTTCTCTGTTGCTGTTCCCTCTCCCTCTCTCTCTCCCCCTTTTTCAATTTTTAGCTGCCTTTCATCTTTTTCCCCTCTCTCTCCCTCTCCCTCTCGCTCACACACACACACACACAGTCGCACCTTTCTGTGTAAATCTATTACTGTACAGGCTAAAATTAGACCCAGCTACTACAATGGTGTCAAAAGCTCCATTCAGTGTAATCTCATATCCTCTTCTCGCATGTGATGTATTTTCATTCTTTCCCCTGCTTGCCACGAGTTGACCACGTTAATATGCAGAGAGAACACAACACAGCCGAGGGCTCTAGCCAATCTGTTGCCCTCCCTGCGCGATGTACATGACAGTGTGCGTAAACAAATTAAAGTGCCACTTCCTGTCACGCCAAACGCGGCAGGCTAAGACATTGGCACGGACGCGCTCGGCTGTGGAGGCCGGGGACGGGGTATAAATTGAGACCAGGGACAGGGCAGATGGGAACTGTCACCGAGAAAATGAGGGGACGCCACCAAAGGCCACCGCAGTCTGAGGTAGCTGTGGGAGGGATATTGATTTTAATTACAGCTCTTAATTCGACTGAGCTGTTTGGTGGATAAAGTCAAGTCCGCTTTCCGGACGTTGCAAACAAGTCCATACATCTCAATTCAAGCTCTACCAGTAACTGACACGTTAGCTCCCTGATGTAGCCACATTGAGATAGTATACTTCTACACAGGTTATGTTCATGGCCACAGCTAGTCACTAGTGTTTCGCTTTCTTTGAACATCCAGCGGACTTTTTCAGCTAGTGAGACATACAGTACAGGTACGCGTCTCCGTAGTTCACCTGATGTATCCAGTGTGGACAGATGCAAAAAAGGGAACGGCACAATGTGTTACATCAAAAAAAAAAGTATATATATAAATATACACATACATCTCCCATCTATCACGGTAGTTACGTTCCACAACCCCCGCGATAGGTAAAAGTCTGTGCTATAGCGAAACATTACAAAACATTTTATTTAATAGTTTAAGCCTTAAAGTACCCCTCCCGCACCCTGTTTTAATACATTTAATGTATGTATAATTGAATTATTACTGCATTTTAATTAATATTTATATGTTACAGTATAGTGATCATTAATTATAATATTGTTCTGACCTTTACAACATAGAGACGTAGCATGCACATATTGCTGAAAAAAATCAACGATATAGCGGGACTGTGAAAGGTGAACTGCTGGGGATCACTCACATGTATATAATTAAGATTATATATACATCATTATAATATATATCATATATACATTATATATTTATTTGTACATCCTGTTGTGTAACGTTGCTCATTACAGAGCCTGCACACTGGCACACACTGACCGCGCGGTCGCATTATGTCCAGCCTTGTGGTTAAGCGATGCGCCTGTGTCCAGCCTCCGCAGCACCATCTCTGCACCGGTACAGACGGAGCTGGGTGAAACTAATGAGCAGCAAACGGTGCAAGTGGAGCTGATGTAAGAGACTCTGATCCGCCTTCCCTCAGGGCAGGTCTGCTTACATTAACCTCCGACTAAGGCCTCATAAATCTACATTAAAGCCAACTTAGATGGTAATGCCACCAACATGAAGGATGAACAGCAGCCAGCCACCGCTGAGACAAAGCCAATCAGACAAAGGATTTAGCCCAAGCCCAGGCACTGCAGAAGGGATGTCTATAGTACGTGTGGAAGTCCACATAGAGTCTTTCTTATGAACAGAAGTGTGCTGAAGACTCATGGGCATTCCATGCACAGTTCAAAGGATGTGCAAAGGAATATGAAGGTGCCTTCATTTTTAATGATGATGTGCCTAGTTTTAGTGTGTGTGTGTGTGTGTGTGTGTGTGTGTGTTTGTGTGTTTGTTTGTGTGTGCGTGCGTGTGTGTGTGTGTGCATGTGCGTGTATGTGTATTTGTGTGTGTGTGTGTATGTGTGTCTGTGTCTGTGCCTGTGTGTGAGAGATGGGGGTGTGGGTGGGAGTTTGAGCCAAGAATTATGTAAGGCTGAAAAAGTCTGCTGACAGGTGGATCAGATTTGATGGTTTGCCATTTGTTGTCTTCAGAGCACATTGTCAAGTGTGTGCCAGAGCAGCAAACAGGAGCGCTTCACTCCTCTGGTGGGTGGACGTGTATGGCTCCGCGTCTTGCTTATGTTGCGGGGGAAGGTGCTGAGAATCTCCCTCTTGGCTCTAAAAATACTTTGCACAGTCTCTTTAGGTTGCTTCTGTTTGTGCATGACCATAGCTTTGGAAAAAACAAACCAAAATACAAAAACATCCTGGCATGAGGTACACTGCAACATATTTTGCAGAAGCCGTGGAATTGCATTTTCTCATATCCTGCATAAACAAAATATGATAAATTGCCCTCTCAACAGACAAACAGAGAGAAGAGTTGACAGACAGAGGACATGTGTCAATATATCAATGCATCACAACACGCGTTTTCTGCAAGAGTATAAGCAGGCTCCTACGCTTGGATGTTCCAATTATGTGAGAACTGTGAATACTGCTTTGATATCTGTCACAACAGTTGTAAGGTCAGTTATGGTTACCAACAACAATAATAATTAGGCGTCGGCTTATTTTACATATGGTACAGGAACATGCATTAGATATATGCAGGGGCGCTACTCTGGGCCGCCTGAAAGACAATAATTTTGGGCCCCACCCCAACCATATTATAGTCCTCTGTGTGCCCCTGTGAAGCTCTGGGCCCCCTGAATCGTCCTGATCTACCCCCCTTAGCGCCACCCCTGGATATGTGCAGCTAAATCTAGCAGTATCAGCTTTAAAAGGTGGAGTAAGCGTCCCTAAGACCAATCAGTCAGACTCTATTAGATTATACTTTTGCTTGTGAGATAAATATGCCCTTTGCAACATTTTACAAAAAGACTCAAAAGAATAACAGCATGGCTGGGCATAAATGAATTAATGTATTTTTGTTCTCTGTTAAATATACTCTAAAACAAAAGGTAGAGAGTTACATTGGTATTTATAACTATAAAAAAATGTTTTGCTGAAAAGTTGCCTCTTATAAAGAAATACAACAGATGGCTTTTAAACAAATAAACGTAAGTACACAGAATGCAGATTGGCCCAAAACAAAGTGGTGTTGTATGAGTGAATGAATGAGATAAAGGGATGAGCGGAGCGGGGGGAAGGAACAGAGAAGAAGGGAGAGACGGAGAAGGAGTCAGTTCCCAGGTGGAGTGGCAAAGAGGGGGTAAGAGCAACGCTGCAGAGAGGAGGAGAGCAGAAGAGTCCTTGTGCCTGGAAAGGCTGTCTGTATAGTGCATACTCTAATCTCCAGTCTTGTGATTCCATCTGCTGCAACTCAATCCAGTGATACTGATTTTCTGAAGCAATAACCTTCTGCTCAACTATCCTTTTGATCAGGTGTCGAGTTTTTTGATTGCCATCATAAACAAAGTGAAACTCAAGTCAAAAACACAAACATGCACAGATACTGTACTTTAGATTATAGTTACAATGTTAGACTACTGCCCGTATTGAAAAGATGAATTGAAGGCTAAACCTGAATGTTCTTTCTACATGCATGTGTACATTTGAAGGTTAAGTCCATGGCCAGATGGTGGAGGCATACACTTACATTTTGCATGAACTTGCAACCTCACAATGGGTGGTGTGACCTGTTACCTTGGATATGTCTTAAATACGTCCATAAAGTCTAATGTGGGGTTGATTCCACACTATAACGCATGTCCGCTGTGTTGAGACCATCGGACAGGTGAAAGAGCGAGAGATCTGCATGTTAAGCCTTCATTATTATTTTGGGGGGAGGAAACTTGTCTTCTGCTTGGGGGCAGAAAACTTCTTTTGCATTTAACCCATCTGGGAGGGTAGTATACACACAATGTGAGCCCCACACTCAGAGCACACAGACCCACACACAGCAGAGAGTTGGCGTTAATCCATCATCCCGGGAGCATTTGGGGGTTAGGTGCCTTGCTCAAGGGCACTTCATCTGTGGCTGTGGATATGGGAAGAGCACTGTACAAACACCCAACCCACTCATGTTTTGTACCTGTCGGGGGATCGACCCAACCACCATCTGGTAATTAGTCCAGTTCCCACAGATGCCCCCATGTTCATTATTAAGACTCGCACAGGTTTTTATACTGCTGCGCAACATGTTGGTGACTCAACACTACATAGAAATAATCAAAATCATCAAATATACTGTACATAAAATTGCACTGCATTTAGCTGATGCTCTTATCCACACTTACACTCAATTAGGTGCAGTCCCCCTGGAGCAATGGGCACTTTAGACAGGAAATCACTGTTTATCCACTTCAACACCCACCTACCACTCCTGAGACCAACTTCTTAACCATTAGCATACAACAGCCACATTATACAGCTTGGCACAATACCAGGTTGAAGATCTTGGACTAAAATGATTTTAATGTCATGGGCTGCCTTTCCAGGAAACTGCAAACATAATACAGGTATATCATGTAAAACAATGTAGTTGGAAAGGAAATGCCTTCTAGAGGAAATGCCACCAGATGTCTCTTTACCAGTAGGCCCATATGTGATCGCAGTTAATTTACCACAAATAAACTTGAAAAAGAAAGGAGCCTCTGTCAGCTTGTGCAAAGTTGTGCCGTGGGTGGGCGGAAAGCCCCCGCAATATTTGCCCATTTGTTCTCGCTCTCTCTCCCTCTCTCTCTCTCTCTCTCTCTCTCTCTCTCTCTCTCCTCCCCCCGTCTCCCTCTCTCTCTCTCTTTTTCTCTCTCTCTCTCTGTCTCTCTCTCCCTCTCTCTTTCTTTCCTTCTCTCTTTCTTTCCCTCCCTCTCTCTCTCTCTGTCTCCCTCTCTCTCTCTCCCTCCCTCTCTCTCTCTCTCTCTCTGTCTCCCTCTCTCTCTCTTTCCTCCCACCTCCCCGCCTCCTCTCCGTACATAATGGGAGATCGCTTCTGCAGCCAAGCGGGCGAAGCCGTCTTGCAGGCGAGCCTGCAACCTCACGAGTCAGGCGTGGGACGGACTCCTCTTATAGCTGCCGCTAACGGTGGGCGCAGCCGGTTTTTTCCTGTGCAATTAGGACGGTGTTCAATTAGGCTTCCCACAAACATGTGCTCTCTGGAGCACCGGTAATGCTCACCGCTAATATGTGGGATTTCTGCAGAGGATCTTTTATTAGAAATAAAATAATAGGATAGAGTTCCCGGAATGAACCGGACAGCCATATGGACGCGTTAAGCCATGCCAGGTGACAAGTCTCGAGTACACACTTCTGAATGGCCTGGCTCGCTGTGTCGTTTCATCGTGTCGGTTGAAAGTTTCCAAAGTCGTGGGTGTCAGAAACTGAAGTTACATTTCTGTAACTTTAAGTCTCTTTAACTTTTTCTCTTTCTTTTTAGTTGGCATTATCCTTTCTCTGCACCTACAACACTTTGAGATGTCTACATCCAACACATCTATCATACATTATAATCACAATGTTTGTATCCCTTATCAATTGGATACTGCTCACATACTGAATGATAGGGCACAGTACATATACCTTGACAAAAAAAAACCCTCATGCGTGGCCATATATTTGCTTTGATCCATTTAATACTAAGATACATCTAAAAATATTTAACACTTACATTTGCTTTACGCATATCATTTCCAGCCATAGTAGACATACATTTTATCTGAAGCTGACAGTTAAATTGTGTTTCTGTTCATTAACCTGGGTTTAAGCAGCCAGTGTCACAGCTGACATGTAATCCAGCATCCATATCTGACAGCAATGAAATAACACGTCAACTGTTGACACAGCGCCTATTGCTAAGTACCCCTTGCTGTTCATCGTAGCCCAATGTCATTTGTTTCTGTCTGCGAGCGGTGATTTTGTCATAGAGTAGTACAGTATGTGTTTGTGTGTATGAGGTGGAAACAGTGGTGAAGGCACCGACCAGCACCTCAGGAGGTCGTCACTGCACAACACTGCAATTTGAACTTTAATACGAAGGAAAAAGGATTAATTTCCTCCACAAGCCATATCCAGGGCACGCGTTTGGAGCCAGGCCTGGTGGTGTAAAATTGCTAACTTAAAAAAACATAGCTTAGATGGGTGGCCACTCAGGCAGAGAACGTGGACGCATTCTCCGGCACAGGCTGGTACCATAAGGATAAATCAGAACATCTCCCACAAGTAGGCCTAATCTTTTACAGGAATCCAGAGGACTAGAGAGGAGAGGAGGGAGAGAAAAAAAATCCTCCTCTGAAATGAAGCAGCGCGGTTGCCTGGGGGCATACTGTGCAAAGCAAGATGAACAACATTAAGTCTTCATTTGGACAGATTTCAAATCCCCTCCCCAGTGGCTCATTCATAGCTGTGCACTTTGGAGAGCATCCACCACATTTCAGCACGAGTGCGATTGTGCCTTAAAATAAATGCAGGCTTAACACCCTGGAAATGGGACACATTCGGGCCCCTCATATCACCTCTGTCGTGCCTGTGTCTCACATTAGACACTGTGTGGTGTGCAGCGATGGGAGTGTTTGGCTACCTCAGTCATTTTAAATGGATGCAGATTGTTGTTTGTTCACTCTCTTTCTTCACTTTCTTTCTTTCTTTCTTTCTTTCTTTCTTTCTTTCTTCTTCTCTCTATGTTTCTCTCTGCCTCTGTCTGTCTCTCTCTCTCTCTCTTTCTCTCTCTCTCTCTCTCTCTCCCTCTCTTTTTAGTGGTGTGAAGCATGTAACAGATTTGAAGGTGTTGATTGAGCTGGGCATTTGTGCAGACTATCCCTTGCCACTCGTCATCCTCCAGTTGTTTGCAAAGCCCGCTTCTGCTGATCATAATCCCTTCTAATGGACAAATTAACAATTCCAAGAGCTAATTTGGGCCTAATTGAAAAAGATAAGACTGAAAGTGGATTTGCACCTCCTTCGAAAAAAAATGCAAGATGGAAAACGTGCATGTTCAGAAGCTGATGTTCAGAAGCTGAAAATTGTTTTAAAGCCTTGTGTTCTCAAAGTGAGAAATGAAAGTGCATGCAAAGACATATAGACACACACACACACACATACATACACACAAACACACCCACAGCACAGGTCCTTATCTAAAGTTAACCTGCACGTCTTGGTGTGGCATTATCATAAATGTCGTTGCGTTCCCCTGATGGTTGCAAGGGAAAGGACACAGCACAAATGAAGTGATACAGCTAAACTGATAAGGACGAGGTTTGGTGTAATAGCCATGATGTAAATCCAGTGGGAAGAGATGGGTTTACGTGAAGGATTGACAGTTGCCTTTTCATCCTGCACACAGTATCTGATCTCATGTGACAACCTCCACAAGCTTTTCCCCCCACTAAATGGCCAGATTACCGCCTGACGTCTTTAATGCAGCATGACAAGTTATTTCTTTTCTTTTTTTTTTTTTAAGCTGGGAATTTAGCGGACCATTTGTCTTCATGTCTTTTATTTGTTGAGACCATAAACAAGACAACAAGGGCTCGTTAACCAGCCAGACATCAAATGTGATTTGATGTCAACCACCATAAGAAGTATAAGGGACAAAGCCATTAAGGCCCATTCAGAAAAACTATAACGATTGTGATAACTATGACTATAACAATAACAATTACAATATGAGTGGCCACACTGAAAAATGTTCTCTATAGTATAGCTGTCGCACCAAGCTCATAGACGGAGCTTGGTCTGGCAAACCTCCCATAGACAGGAAGTTCTCAAGGCGGGATCAACGGCGTCTTTGCCTCTGTGTACTACTGGACAGAGCTACAACCACAGACCACTTATTCCAATGATGTATGAGTAGTGTTTGTTTTTCATTGGTTCCGGATTTTTCCGGACCAGGAAGAACTGAGAATAGGCAGGTTCAGCAGACTGATTTAAACACGAAATTCAGTGTAGCGTCACAGGCAGTATGGGCAGTCTCAGGCTCTGTTCTCTATAGTTTCGAGACCACCTCTTCAGTCCTTGTACATATGGAATATGTAACGGAGTGGAGAGATGTTTTTTTCTCTCAGCAAACCAGACTTACAATGTAACCCAATGTTCTCTATCATCTCTAGACCATCTCTCCACTCCATTACATATTCCATGCGTACAAGGACCGGAGAGATGGTCTCTTCACTCAAACAACCATGCTTACAACGTAACCCAATGGTACTTTCATGCAAAGACTCTGGGGTTGTAAACAACTAATAGAACATGACATCCTGTACATTCCTCTGCATCTGTGTGGCTGTCAGTGTTTCTGTTAAAGTGTTCCCAACAATTAGACTGGTAAACCAGCCCCTTGTACTTCATTTCATTTTGTACAGAGGGTCTGGAGTCGCTGCCGTTGAAATTCATGTGTGAGGACCGAGCAACTCCTAGCCAATAAGCAAACAGCGGGGGAGTTTGCGAGCCATGACGTTTGCTTTGTGTGCTACATTTGAATTGTAGTGCGTAGGTAGGCTAATTGCATATGTGGCGACCAGACATTAGCGATTGGGTGAAAGCAGAGCCACTGGTTTTAAATTTCAGCAGAGTCCACATCTCCAGGAAGAAATCGTTTCTCAATGCAGCGACTCCAGACCCCCTGTACAAAATGAAATGAAGTACGAGGACCTGGTTTACCAGGCTACTCAACAATATCGTTCAGCCCTGTTGTTGTTGTTGTTACAGCTAAGGTGTGAGCCACCATACTGAGGTTACTCAGTAACTACTTATAAAAATACATTGTGATATTTACAGTTATAGTTGTTCCCTAGTGTGAAACACCCTTCAGGCAAAGATGCGACACATATAAGTGCAGACACATGTAAACAAGTAATTTAGACCGAAACAGAAAGTTGTGTTATGTGTTATGTGATACATTTTAACTTAATAGACCCCATTACCTCTGTGTGTGTGTGTGTGTGTGTTTGTGTGTGTGTGTGTGTGTGTGTGTGTGTGTGTGTGTGTGTGTGTGTGTGTGTGTGTGTGTGTGTGTGTGTGTGTGTGTGTGTGCGTTCATTGGCATGCCAGCACTCCTGTGTGCAGTGTCCTTAGTTTATGGTCTGCCAGCGGGTAGTGTAGGTTGGTTGGGGCTGATTTGTGTGTGCAGGGAGCATGTAAGATTGTGTGTATGTCTGTGTGTGTGTATGTGTGTGTGTGTCCTTCTGACTCTGTCCTTCTGTGTGTGTGTGAGCCTGATTGAAAGAAAAAAGAGAGGGGCAATGGGGGGTGTTTTTTTTTTGGAGCAGCGTTGATTATACAGCCCCTCGGTATCCATAGCAACCCACAGCATGACACGTGACACGGTGCATTCTAGAAGGCATCTCAGGAGCCCCAGCCAACAGAACCCACATGGGGCAGGTTGGTGGTGAGGGGGAATAATGATCCTCATCACCAACTATAACAAACCCAGTCAAAGCAATCTCAGAGTAATTACCACAACACTCTAATTGCTAACACCACTAGCTCTAATAACTAGCTCACTGTTGCTTTATGGGCTTCACTGCTTCACTGTTGCTACACTGTTGCATTCTTGGAACGTGAAGTACTCGTGTAAAAGAATAGCGTTCAGGCGCTTCTTGATGGTAGAGAGGCATGGAGCTACTCTCATAGCAACTGGTACAACGTGTTTCACCATTGAGGGACGACAACCAAGTACCTTTGGGGGCGGCATTGTTTTGGGGGGGGTGGCAGTGTGATTATAGCATTTAAGCAGCCTGGCCCAGCCAGCAGACTCCAGGGCCTCGCTCAATTTCAGTCGGTTATACAGTCTGAACCCTCCACATGAATATTACATTACATTACATTTCGGTCACACACTTCGGTCCAGAGCAAATTACAGTTATTTTAGGTACAGGGCAGCATCCCTGGAGCAATGTGAGCACCTTAAGGACACTTCAGCCACGGATGAGGGTGCAGGAGAGCACAGGCTTTTTATTTCCCCACCCACATTCTTCCTACTAGTGCAGAATTTGAACCTGGGACCACCCGATCCCAAGACCAACTCACTAACCACTAAGGGAGCATCTGGCCCATTAGGCCACAGCTGGCCCAAATGACGTGGCTCTATAGCAGGCTAGCACAGCGTTTCTCAGTCTTTGGGCCAACATTTGGGTCGCGGGATGATCTAAAAGGGTTGTGTGACCCTTATTGTTATTGGCCTGATAATTCATGCTGATTATTTATTATTGTGTCAGAACAGTAACACTGACTCTATTAGCAGTGCTAATGATCAAGTAATTATAATAATTGCGATACGATACACCATCACCCGTATAAATCGCTCTCGTATAAAATCTGTCTCATAACCAGCCTTGCGTGCCTCTGACAAACACACACACACATGCTCGCATACACACACACACACACACAGTCAAGCTGGACATGTATTAATTATTGCAGAGATGCATCTCAGTCTGTCATTCGTGTGTGGATGTGTGTGTGTGTGTTTGTGTGCGTGTGTGTGTGTGTGTGTGTATGTGTGCGTGTGTGTATGTGTGTGCGTGTGTGTATGTGTGTGTGCACTCCAGTGTCTCCACTGCCTGTCTAGCTGTGACCGGGGCCATCATTTTGTGGCCAGTGCGCTCCATCTCCGGGCTGTCTGCGGAGGCCAGGCTGTCTGCGGAGGCCAGGCTGTCTGCGGAGGCCAGGCTGTCTGCGGAGGCCAGGCTGTCTGCGGAGGCCAGGCTGTCTGCGGAGGCCAGGCTGCCGCGGTCTCTCTCTCTCTTCGCGGAGGCTGGGTGACAGATGACAGGAGACTCGGTTCAAAGGAACACATACCCAGCTCTGCTGGGGACTGCTGGCACGGGCTGAGAGGGAACCGCAGAGGAGGGAGTGGGGACTGTTGCATAACCCGAGCGAGAGCAGTCTGTCGGGTCTCACCAGCCCTGGGACAGGGCCAGGCAGGGGAGGGGAGGGATAGAGAGAGAGAGTGAGAGAGAGAGAGACAGAGAGAGAAAGACAGAGAGACGGAGTGTTTCAGAGAGAGAGAGAAAGAGAAACAAAGAGATAGACAGATAGAGAGAGAAAGACAGAGACAGAGTGTGTGAGAGAAAGACAGAGAGACAGATAGAGAGAAATAGACAGACAGAGAGTGGGAGAGAGATAGAGAGACAGAGAACAAAGTCATCATAAAGAGGGAGAGAGAGAAAGAGAGAGAGACAGAGTGTGTATGAGAGAGAGAAAGACAGAGAGACAGAAAGAGAGAAACAGACAGACAGACAGAGAAAGACAGAGAGAGTGGGTGAGAGACAGAGACCGAGAACAAAAGCAACATAACGAGGGAGAGAGAGAAAGAGAGAGAGAGAAAAAGAAAGAGAGCGGGAATTGGATGGCCTATGGATGGTGCCAGAGAAACAGGCAGACAGACAGAAAGAGAAAGGCAGAAAGAGAGTGAGAGACAGAGACAGAGACAGGGAACAAAAGCAACATAACGAGGGAGAGAGAGAAAGAGAGAGAGAGAAAGAAAGAGAGTGGGAATTGGATGGCCTATGGATTGTGCCAGAGTTGCGGAGACGTCCTCACATGAGATGGCCAAGGCCTGTCTGGAAGGCGGCCATTGCCTTGCTCTCAGTCCAAGAGGGTGAGATCAGCCTCGGTGGGGGTATATTTGGTGCGGTCTGAAAACACTGCTGCACAATGGCAGGGCAACCTGGGGGAGCCTCTTGGCTGAGATGCCAGGTGGTGCTCTGCTCTGGTGTGCAGGAATGGAGAGCAGACCAGTATGTCTCTCTGTGACCCGTTAAGAAGGACAAGACCATTTCATTCATACATTCCATTAAATTATATTACATTACATTACACTCAGCAGACGCTTTTATCCAAAGTGACCTACAAAAGGAGGACACAACAAGATAACAGAAGTGTAGAGGAACACAGAGTAAACAAAGGCATGGCAAAGTTAGAGCAGCCTAGGGTGCACACAAGTAGATAGATGTGCCTTAGGTAAGTTTCCTACACCAGAGCCCCCCCGCAAATTTGTCAGATGATGACATCTTCACTGCCCTCACTCGCTTAATATTGTGGGTGGGTGTCTGAGAGCAGCAGTCTAGCCAGTGTCTCCTCAAAAGCTAATCATTTTTGTCACAGAGGGAGCATAACATAATTTAAAACAAACGAATTGCTCTGAGGTGTTTTTTTTTGTAAGAGTCATTTTTATTTTCTGTCTGTGTCATTCACACTTATGTTCCGACAGTCTTTTGTGTTTTTGCACTCTCCTACAGGGAGAATAAGAGAGAGAGAGAGAGAGAGAGAGAGAGAGAGAGAGAGAGAAAAGAGGGAGAATGATAGAGAGAATGAGAGAGAGAATATGCTAGTTCTTATTGTCAGAATCACACAAAAGTTAGATTAAAGAGTCACTGGGCTGACTTTGGGCAGCATTATAAGTTTCTGCTTTTGGTAGTTAATTATTTCTTGAAAAGCTCCATTATTGTCTGTCTGACCGTGTCTGTGTGGGACATGAACACACACACACACACACACACAGACACACACACACACACACAGAGACACTCACAAAAGCACACGCAATCACCCGCACACACACACACAAAAAGTCTTCCTGCGGTTTTAAAGCTGAGTATATATTAATTAGTGCTTTTCTAATCAGTGAGGTGCTCTGCACAAGCGAAGCGATTCAGGGGCGCCTCTTCCCGAGCGACAGGGCCAGTGTTCCCTGTCATGTTCCTCTCATGACAGCACTGTCTTCATGAGCCAGAGGTGAGATTCACTCCAGGAAATTAAGGAACTAATTCCTCCCACTAATGCCATTCATTATGAGCATCCTTCCTGCAAAGTGCGACACAGGGGCCCTGGAGGGCTTCCTCGTGCTGGGGATGTCACACAGGCTTTGTCAGTACCCACAACCACTGACATTAATAAGTAATACTGCAAATCTCCCTTACGCTCAGCAGAACACATACATCCACCTGGTACATGTGTGAAAGTGCATCTCTATTTCTCTCTGTCTCTGTCTGTCTGTCTGTCTGTCTGTCTGTCTGTCTCTTTCTCTCTCTCTCTGTATGTGAGTGTTTGTGTGTGTGTGTGTGTGTGTGTGTGTGTGTGTGTGTGTGTGTGTGTGTGTGTGTGTGAATAATAGAAAACAGAGAGAGAGAGAGAGAAAGAGACAGAGAGTGTGTTTAAAGAACAGAGAGGGAGAGGAAGAGTGAGTTTGTGTGGGGTGTGTGTTTGGGTGCTCGAAGTTTTCATAAAAAGAAAGAACAGATGAAACTGTTCCTTGCTCTGGTAGCCGTGTGCAAGTCCACTTATATTTCCCAAATTGAAAGTGTTATTTCACTTCTTTCACACAGAAGGAGGCCAGATGTAGCGCTTTATTGCGTTTCTCCCAACACTGTGAAAGCACAACTTCCACCGTGAGAAATGGGAAACATTTCGAAAGAAAATATTGCTTTGAAACTACCCTTCCCATCAAAACTACAAACAGTTGGCTAGTGACATTTTCAGATACTTTTTTTTCTAAAACTCACAATCCTGAAAATAAGACTGACCCAGATACCGTGGTCTAATTTTAAGCTCCTAAAAGTTTTATAATGTCTATGGGAAACGCAGTTGGGAAACACAGAAAGGTCAGTTTTTTTGCGATGTCTGTAATCTCCAAAACAACGGTATTAGTGCAGTTTGGAATCAAGATTAATAATGAGATTAAAATTAACACAATGACTCACTTCATTCAAAGGGGAACACAAAGGATGTTTGTCTTGTTCTCAATATTTTGGCAACAGCTGTTTGTTTGGGATTAGGACTGATTCAACTGCCTTTCCTAGCTGATACTCATCCCTAAGATTTTTCCAAGCTTTTCTCTAAAGGCAGTTCTTCCATGGGTGAGATGTGGTGACGCGAGACAGGGTTTAAGCAGTCAGATCGGAAAAGCAGAAAAGATAAGTAGGGTTAAAGCGCTGGAGGATGTTTTCATTCGAAATTAACCTTGACTGTGGTACTCCATGTCACGGCTGTGCCAGGGAATGGGGATGGCAGGGATGGGTGGGGGTGTCGGGTGGGGGGGGGGGGGGGGGGTGTCGGGGGGTGCAGTCCGAGCATCCAATTTGCCTTCTTCACTCCCAGCAGCCTCTTGGCTACCAGACAGCCGTCATTCGCTGATCAAGCGGCCATGCTGCATCCTCAAGGTCAGAGAGGACGACCATAGATCTTTGACTTGGCTTGTGAAGTGGAGCGGGTACTACTGGCTGTCCATTGTGATTGGCTGCCATGAGGAGGTCAGCTGTCCGTCAGAAATAAATAGGCTGAGGTAGGCTGGTGGGAGGGGAGATGGGGGGGTGAGGGCCAAAAGAAGTGCACTGTTAAAGGCTGCCAATTTTGCTAACTAATTTTATTTAAAAAAAAACTGAAACTGTCATCATTTTTACCTAGTGTTTATTTTGATACTTGTAAAATTCCCTGAAATCAGCAGTGTTTATGTATACTTGTGATCAAATGAAAAAAGAAAAAAAGGATTGGGTAACCCTTAATATCCCAGACACATACACACACATGCACACACACAAACCGTAAACAAACCGATATAAAGACATTAAACACACACACACACACACACACACACACACACACACACATAAAAAAGGAAGAGACTAAGCGTCAAGGATTACAAGATTAAAGGATATGAGGCATGTAGCGACTGCCATTACCATGAATAGCCCATTATTTCTGAACCGCCGGCAACAGCCAGTGGTGAGCAGGGAGACCGTGAGGCACCAGGCTCTCTCCCTGCAGAGCAGAAGTGCTGGTGGTTATCACGCGCTACGCTCCAGCGGAGCCCAGGGGACAGGAAGCCCTCTGGGGGCCACATATTTAATAAGAAGCACTGGGTGTGACTGACCCGTGGAACGCATCGATCTTAGGGGGGGGAGCAGCAGCGATAGAGAGAACCGGCGGGGAGGAGGGGGAATGAGTAGCGAGAAAGTGAGGGATAGAGAGGAGAGGGGAGGAGGTTAGAGGGGGCTGGAAAAGGATAGAGTTCAGAGGAAAGAGAAGATAAAGAGGATAAAGGAAAGTGAGGGTAGAGGAATGCTGTGTAGAGTATAGTACAGTAAAAATAAGAGGTTAAAGATGAGTGCATAGGAGGTGGAATGGAGGGGAGTGGAAGTGGAATGGAGTGGCGTGGCGTGGAGTGGAATGCAAAAGAGGAGAGAGGACGAGAGGACGAGAGGACGCACGGTTATCTATGACTTGGCCCCTTTTTTGTCATTACCGCCCCAGTCTTCCCACAGTCGCATACGTGTGCCCCGGAGTCACGGAGAACGAAAGGCAATTTCACAGCCTTCACCTCCTGACACCTGCAGCCGTGCAACACAGCAACACAGGCACAGAGACAGGGAGGCAGGAAGCAGGAGGCAGGTTGCCGTATAGGACAGTACAATAGGATAGGGACAGGACAGTACAGTAGGATAGGGACAGGCCAGTAGAATAGGATAGGGACAGGACAGTACAATAGGATAGGGACAGGACAGTACAATAGAATAGGGACAGGACAGTAGAATAGAATAGGGATAGGACAGTACAGTAGGATAGGGACAGGACAGTACAATAGGATAGGGACAGGACAGTACAATAGAATAGGGACAGGACAGTACAATAGGATAGGGACAGGACAGTACAGTAGGATAGGGACAGAACAGTAGAATAGAATAGGGATAGGACAGTACAATAAGATAGGGACAGGACAGTACAATAGGATAGGGACAGGACAGTACAATAGGATAGGGACAGGACAGTACAATAGAATAGGGACAGGACAATAAAAAAGGACAGGGATAGGACAGTAGAATAGGATAGGATAGGGACAGGACAATAGCATAGGATAAGGACAGGACAATAGCATAGGATAGGGACAGGGCAACAGATAGAATAGGATAAGGACAGGACAATAGAATAATATAGGAACAGGACAGTAGAATAGCATGAGGACAGGACAATAGAATAGAATAGAATATTCTAATATAGTCTGGTCTGGGTCGTTTCCCAACCCTACCTCGTCTCTCTCTCCAACTCATTTTCTGTCAACGTCTTCACTGTCCTAAAAGCCCAAAAATATAGTATATATATAAAAATCAAAGCTGGCCTTTGGTGCGGCGCATGTTCTGTACGTGTTATATACAGCTGGTGTGTCTTCACTAAATGCAGGAAGTGCAGAACAGTGTGAGCTTGGACCTACCACAGTAACCTTGCATTAGAGTCATTTAAAATGTGTATTCACACTGGTAAGATCAGAGAGAAAGTGTGTCAGACAGGTGGTGGTCAAACAGATTGATCTGTACCTGAGCTAAGGAGGAAAGTGGCATTGTATGCAGGCTCCCCTGGCGTACAAGTGCAGGGTGCATGGGAAGACGTGACCTCTTCTGTGTCTCGAGATGCTCAGTGAAGCCACGACTGATCTGAGACACACGTTGCACACACACGCTGAGTAGGTCATGTTTTATTGTTTTGATCAGACGCGGATGGAAATTGATTGTCACCACGGTAAATGTAGCCTGCAGATGCATGATTACATAATGGCTGGGACTCACCACATCTCTTTCTAGAGTTTTCTATCGCAGACAATTTTTTATGCCACTTATCTCACTATGGTTCCTGCTACTGGTGGAATGCAGAAAAGAGTGTTTTTTTGTGGCCCTACTATTTTAAGCACTCATACTGTAACCTTGCTGTATTCTGGGGCAATTCGTTTGACACGCTGATTTAGACGTAGTATTATGAATCCTACAGCCTGTCACACGGTAGAATTCACATGGCCCAGGTCTAAAGTTCAGTCCATAAATTACAGCTGTGAGGCAGCGCTGTGACAATGTGACAGACATGTTCACGGTCCACTGTGGCTCGGTGGCAGGCCCCTCAGCTGCCTCCCAACCCCCCACCAACCCCCAGAGCGCCATGCCCTGCTACCCTTCGCTATTACCACCACATTATGGATGTTACCCTGTACATGGGGGGTGACAGAGGACTGACAGTCTGAGGCACCGCAGGGCGTAGTGTGCACTGCGCAAAACGTTAAGGCTTCAAATCACCAGATCCAAATTAGCTGATAGGCGACAAATATTTTTGACGAACACAGAAAAAAAGCCCAATGAAGACATGGTCTCTCCATCTATCCGCTGGCTCTCTGTGTGGAATTGAAATGTTAAGGCTTCAAATCACCAGATCCAAATGAGCTGATAGGGGACAAATTTTGACGAACACAGAAAAAAAAGCCCCATGAAGACTGGTGATGGTCTCTCCATCTATCCACTGGCTCTCTGTGGAATTAAAATGTTAAGGCTTCAAATCACGAAATCCAAAAGCCCCATGAAGACTGGTGATGGTCTCTCCATCTATTTGCTGGCTCTCTGTGTGGAATTGAAAGCATGTTAACTGGCTTTGGCACGATGTAAATACCGCAGGCAATTTGGCACCCTAAAGCTCCTTATGATGTTTGGATATTTGTTATTTGGGGGCCCTCGCTTCCTCCACACATTCGTTCCCCCCGCCCCTCTCGCTGCCTTGCCAGGCATTAGGCGGTCATGTTCTCAGCTGTAGCCCACAGAATGGGCTTGCCACAAGCGATTACGGGCCGCTTGAGATGGCGCCGTGGCAGGCTTTGTGCAGGCCTATGGGAAAGGAGGCCCCTGCTTATTCTGCAGGGGGGAGCGCTATTGGGAATGACACGGCTAAAACAAGCGCCGGCCTTCTGCTTCGGCTGCTCAATTATTGTGTTTGCGTCTGTCTCTTAACACCCGCAAACACACACAGACTTATACACACACACACACACACACACACACACACACACACACACACGTGCGGGCAAACAGAGAGACAGATAGAGACAGAGACAGAGACACACAGAGAGGGTGAGAGAGAGAGAGAGAGAGAGAGAGAGAGAGAGAGAGAGAGAGAGAGAGAGAGAGAGAGAGAGAGACTAATACCTTGTTGTAGGCAAAAGAACCTACATACATGTACATGTACATATGCACCTATATACATAATGCATACTGTACAGTATGTACAGTCCTTCACACATACAGCAATAAGCAACAATTATAAAAAAAATCCTCACTTGCTATTAATAACAATTGTAGCCATTTTCCCATATTTTTTACAAAAAGCATAAAAAGCTTTACATTGCCAGTGGCCCAAGAGAGTGCATGAATTATAGATCGGTTCAGTATCATGTAATTTGTATGAGCAAAGAATCACTTTGAAATACCTCTGAGATGTGTTGCTGCCTCGGGAGAGACCAGGATATGTTACATCTGGCTCTGTCTGCTGTTAATAATTCATGAGTAACTTCAGGTTTGCGCCCTGTATGTCCATGTGTGTTTAAAATAATGAACTGTACATGAAGCACCCTTCATCTGTTACAGGCCTGATGAAGCTTTATCAGTAGTACTATAGAGCATACTCAGGGAATCAATGGAGCAAATAGCTGTTATGGCTCAAAGATGGGAGCCTGGTAAACCAGCCCCTCGTACTTCATTTTGTACAGAGGGTCTGGCAGTGCTGTGTTGAGAAACAATTTCTTCCTGGAGGTGTGCACTCTGCTGAAGTTTAAAACAAGTGGCTCTGACTTTACCCAATTGCTAACGTCTGTCCGTCACGTATGCAGTTAGCCTGCCTACGCACTACAATTGAAATGTAGCACACAAAGTCAACGTCATCGCCCACGAACACTCCCTTTGTTCGGTGATTGGCTAGGATTGGCTGGTACCTAATACAGTGATGTCATTGACAGCATGGCCAGACCGTCTGTACAAAATGAAATGAAGTACGACGGGCTGGTTTACCAGGCTACAAAGATGGTGCCATTGTGGACCAAAGGCATTTCCCAGGTATCTGTGGTGGTCTTACCCCAGTGCTACCCCGGGAGCAGCACATAAGTGGAAGTGTTTGCAGAGGGTACAATGTAACGATCGATTACACTGTAACCAACTGGAAGTGGCTAACCCAGATGCAAAAGCCCAGCATAAAAAAATGTAAAAAGACCAGTCTTCTAAACAGAAATTTCACATTAAAACCATTCTGCAACCGGTTCCGCAGTGTAGTCCAGTGTGGATTTCAAAGTACCACATATAGTGGCGTAAGAGTGATGGATCATTAAAATAAGTTACCCTTGGTTTACTATCTTTATGTATTTGTATGTGTGTGTGTGTGTGTGTGTGTGTGCGTGTGTGTGTGTGTGTGTGTGTGCGTGTGTATGTGTGTGTGCAGTGTCATGTATACATCTGCAGTAAAGTAGTAACTTCACATGCTAACTTTGTTGGCCACTTAATTACTAGACAAATGTCTGCAAATAGATTCATTACAAGCTAGCATCAGACACAGCAAACCCAGTTGCAGGATGTTGTTCTTGGTAGGTTGGATCAATAGAGCAGCAGGCTAGTCCATTTTATTCTGCACCATATTGTAACCAAGATCAGCAAAACGAGTTTTCTTCCAACTCAAAAAACAACTCAGACAGCACAGAACTTGGAAAACAACACAGCTGTGCAGTAGGGCAAACTGCTCCCTTGAAAGCCCGAAGCAGACACAAAAGGGGCATTTACAAGGATGGCTTGATTAGAACTTTTCTACTTCTTCACAATCACACAGTTCCTTGCATCGCCTGCCTGGCTGGCTGGCTGGCTATTTAAGTCGACTGCATCCTTTGTTGCGCTGTTACAGATATTTATCGATTTGGTCCTCTGCTGTGTCTCTCCGAGATGATAACAGAGACCTAGTCTCTCCGTTAAAAAAGCGAGTCCTCGGGGCAGCCGGGCAGACAGCTGTAATGTATTCAACCCGGCTATTAATCATTCGTTTGCTCCGGTAATAAGGCCTTTGCTGAAGCACTCAGAGCACTAAGATCCATAGGAATTTCTTATGTGCCCCCACTGCCAGCCTCAACCCACACACACCACCTTCTCAGCCTCAAAACACACACACACCGATGTGCACACACACACCACCGTGCCCACCTCCTCACACCTACACACACATACACTATCGCCCCCGCCTCCACACACTTACACACACACACACACACACACCACCCTTCAAGTCTCCACAAACACACACACCACCCTCAAAGCCTCCACACACACACACACACACACGCATACATGCACACACATACACCACCCTTATAACCTTAACACCTTTGAGATTTGCCTGAGGGGTTTGGCAAGCCGTGTGTTGTGTACTGGGCAAAAGCAAGCGGTTATATTTAAGCCCGCCTGCGGATCACCCTGGGATAAACAGTCTTTTAGCTAATCTGCAAAGGCTTTAATTAGCAGGGGCTATGGGGAGAATGGCACGAATAATATTCTAATCCACATTAAATGAACCCGCTAAGGAATGTGGCCTGATCAGGTAGCTGCAAGCGTTTGAGCGTAGGCTCAGGGCAGGGACCCTACACAACCCGAGCAACCTTCAGGTCAAATCAGGTCTGATTAGGCTGTGCTAGTGCCTATAGCACTGCACTTTATAATAACAAGATCCGGTGGACGACACGGTGTTCGGATATCAGAAAGTTAATGCACGTTCGAGGGGGTAATGCGGGCACGACGCGAAGCAGATATCAG
>CM050217.1:7880000-7892500 GCA_027475355.1 Coilia nasus
AAGCAGGTAAACCCCTTACTGAATCTATTTCTCCCGTTAGCTTGGTCTAAGAGAACTTGATTTGTGTTGATTTCCTGCTCTGTTGTTATGTGTTGCGGTAATATGGTGCTTTTCACTGTCTACCAGACCAAAGCTGTTCCCATGCCAGATCTGTCACAAAGTATCTTGTTGAGCTCGGATCTACTTTGTGCGTGTGCACCGTGGCGTAAAGATATGTGAATGCAGCCTGTCAGTGATGCGCTGCTGAGTGCTGAGTCATCACGTTAAGTCTACTTTATGAAGTTGACCTCCCCACCGCTCCCGTCCTAATTCTTCTCGTTTGCTAAAAAAGTTGTCTTTTAGAAGAGTAGAGCCACTGGTTCACAATCCGGCCCAGGTAATTTGAAATGGTTAAGAGCAGAACTCCAGACACCGGCACACACACACCAGCGATGGGCAGTTATTTTCTGGTTCTGGTCAACATTCTGATTGGGCTCGGGAGTGGGTGTTGGGGGTGGAGGTTGGGGGGTGGTGACGGGGTATGATGTAATACTTCCTGATGTAATCCATAAAATCCATCTTTCCATGTCAAATGGCACCACATATCAACCACCTACCTTAACCGAAACAGAAAACTGAACATAAAGTAGTCTGTGTGCTGCTTGACTTAGTGAGCTTCATAGTGTGACTGTGTTATTGGGTATGATGTCCTCTGTCACAGCATAACTCATAGCATAGCATGCTATAGCTAACACCTTCAGACTGATCTACCTTCACATCAGCCATGCAAATTAATAGATCTAACGTTGACATAGCCCTTTAGCGGTACCGCTGGTGGAATGACTCTCTGTAAATAAAATAAAAAAATAACTACAACATTACAACATTACTACGACATTACAGAGTGCCTTTAGTAACACATTACAACTTGGTCATTGCCATTCAGGTAACAATAAACTTATAATAGGGGATGTCTCTTAAAGCCTTAGAAATGCACATCTATTTTCCATCGCAGTGGTTCTTAAGCAGGTTCTGTAGAGAAGAGGACTCACAACATAGATTTTCTGCCTTGCCTATCACTTCTCAAACACATCAGAATGTGTTAATAAGTGTGTAAATCCCCTTTTCACCTTTGAGTGTGTTTGGTTGCACGTGTCATCAGTGTGTAAATTGTCTTTTGTATGTTAATGAGCAATGGTGTCTAGACATGCATCTGCCGGTTAGGAAATGGGATGAAATGCTCAGCTGTCTTCTCCTGTGCACTGGACGATGAAGGGAGAACAGTGGTATCACCTGTGAGCATCCTATCACAGTGTTCCTCTTTGATTTATTTTCTATCTTTTTGTTTTGTCCTCTGCGCAGGCACAGAAGTCCTGGATTGAGAGAGCATTCAGCAAGAGAGAATGTGTTCATATCATAGTGAGCGCCAAAGACCCCCATAGGTATGTATTGTAGAACTGTATTGAACTTTTGCCTGTTCAGATTGTGATGTACAAAATATATGCAAGTAGAATGTGCTGCCTTCTTTTCGTGGCCTCACTCTCAGTGGGTGCATACCAAGCACAATAGAATAGAATAGAATAGAATAGAATAGAATAGAATAGAATAGAATAGAACAGAACAGAACAGAATAGAATAGAATAGAATGGAATGGAATGGAATGGAATAGAATAGAGTAGAATAGAATAGAATAGAATAGAATAGAACAGAACAGAGTAGAATAGAATAGAATAGAATAGAATAGAATAGAATAGAATAGAATAGAAAGGCTTTATTGTCATTACACGCTGTACAATGAGATTTAATGCCTTCCTTCAGGGTGCAGCGTGAAATACAAAAGTATAAATAATGTGCTAATAAAAACTACAAAACTACTATGCTATAAGAAGACATATGCACACTCTCTAAGTATGCAGACAGACAGACAACAGATAACACAGACTTGACTTTAATTGGTGAGCAGCATACTGATTGGTAGAGGTAAGTTTAAGGGTTAAAAAATCCTAAATGGTGCCGATAGTTTAATTTTTGACATGGTAATGTAATGTTAATCAACAGCACTGTTTAAAATGTTATGTACATCCATTTTTAAATGTTTATCTCTCCACCTGCCACCCTCCACCTGAAAACAATGGAATGTTATTTGAAACAATGTCATTAGTTACTGCATAGCAAACACCACTCCTCATTTGTATAAAGTTGAGCACTGTTTACTTGTCATCCCGCTTGTACCGCCTGCTACTTTCCAACTGAAAAGAATGTAACGCTCGCCGGCGCTCACTGGCATGTATTTTGGTCGTATGTGTTGCAGTGTGAATATGTTCACAAATGATTCTGATCAACCTCAGGGCATCCTGATGAACCGAACCGCAAAGCCCCCTCTGAGCACGACAGGTGCAGAAATGTCACGATGTGTTGACATTCCATAACAGCTGAGCCCTCTGTCCCTGCAGGTGCTGTTGCGGCCGTTTGATTGGCCAGCATGTGGGCCTGCCCCCCAGCATCTCCTCCAATCAAAACGACAAGTCAGAGCGGTTGCCAAAGAATGACAGCCTTTCCGAGAAATGGTCGATCAGCAAGCACACGCAGCTCAGCCCTACCGATGCCTTTGGCACAATCGAGTTCCAAGGAGGCGGGCACTCCAACAAGGCCATGGTAAAATCTGTTACAGGGCCCTGGACTCTTAAAAATGAATTAAGCTTGTAGCTTTCCAATGTGCATCACTGACAGCAGCCATAGTTGATATTAAATGGCTTGCACTTCAAGACCTAAGAATAGGCACGGTGTCAATTTGCTCACAGAAACTGGACTGAAGTGGATTTAGTGAACTGCTGTACAGGAAATGAATTCTGTTTTGCAGCTTTGTACTTTTTATTATTAGTAATAAAAGTAATTATTAAAACATGGTTAGCTTTTTAGTAGCCATTGACAATAGCCATAGTGAAAATGTAATGGCTTGTAAACCTAACTCTTTAAACCTAACCTAACCCAATAAAAGACAGTCTAAATTTGGTCAGAAGAAAGATACTGAAGTGGATTTAGTGGCTGTAACAAATGTATTTATATGCCTTTCACAGAAGATTTTTAATCTGATTGCAAATTGCATTTAAAGTAGGAAGCTTTCAATGGGCCACCTAAGAATACCTCATCTTATCACAGGCCCTTCAATCATGGAATAATTCACCAGCATGACAACATAATGGTGTCTCTTTTATTTCTTTGTGGAATTACTTTAATGTGCTGTGTGTCTGTTGTGAATTAGATTTCCCCACACCATTTTATTTCAAGAAAAACTTAATAATGCAATGCAAAAATAATGTGTGCCTAACAAATGAATACCTTCTCTAGAATGACATTAGCAGCAGAGAAATTAACAGTACAGAAACAAAAAAAAAGTGAAATAAGTAAACACAACACTAATCAAAACACTCTCATCCATCATGAAACATGAAATATAATGAGATGCATATGCAGAGTGTTAATCAGAGTGTTAACGCACTAATGAACTGTGCCTCTCTCCAGTACGTGCGGGTGTCGTACGACACCAAGCCCGACCTGCTGCTGCACCTGATGACCAAGGAATGGCAGCTGGAGCTCCCCAAGCTGCTCATCTCCGTCCACGGCGGCCTGCAGAACTTCGAGCTTCAGCCCAAACTCAAGCAGGTGTTCGGCAAGGGCCTCATCAAGGCCGCCATGACCACCGGCGCCTGGATCTTCACAGGAGGAGCCAACACAGGTGTGTGTGTCAGGAACCTCCTGCTCTGAGGAGCCAACACAGGTGTGTGTCAGGAGCCTCCTGCTCTGAGGAGCCAACACAGGTGTGTGTCAGGAACCTCCTGCTCTGAGGAGCCAACACAGGTGTGTGTCAGGGAACCTCCTGCTCTGAGGAGCCAACACAGGTGTGTGTCAGGAACCTCCTGCTCTGAGGAGCCAACACAGGGGTGTGTCAGGAACCTCCTGCTCTGAGGAGCCAACACAGGTGTGTGTCAGGGAACCTCCTGCTCTGAGGAGCCAACACACGTGTGTTTTTTACGGAGCTCCTGCTCTGGGTAGCCAACACAGGTGTGTGTCAGCAACCTCCTGCTCTGAGGAGCCAACACAGGTGTGTTTTTTACGGAGCTCCTGCTCTGGGTAGCCAACACAGGTGTGTGTCAGGAGCCTCCTGCTCTGAGGATCCAACACAGATGTGTGTGTCAGGAACCTCCTGCTCTGAGGAGCCAACACAGGTGTGTGTGTCAGGAACCTCCTGCTCTGAGGAGCCAACACAGGAGTGTGTCAGGAACCTCCTGCTCTGAGGAGCCAACACAGGTGTGTGTCAGGAACCTCCTGCTCTGAGGAGCCAACACAGGTGTGTGTCAGGGAACCTCCTGCTCTGAGGAGCCAACACAGGGGTGTGTTTTACGGAGCTACTGCTCTTAGGAGCCAACACAGGTGTGTGTCAGCAACCTCCTGCTCTGAGGAGCCTGCATTGACTCACACACCACCGTTCTGGACAGACATAAGATTAGATAAGATAAAATATATAAGATAGTCCTTTATTACTTCCTCAGCAGGAAAATGTACATTGTCATATATATGCTACGAAATTTAAAAAGTAAGAATAGTTTAAAAATACAAAGAAGCTTAAAAATACAAAGCATACATTTCACATTGTTGGTTGTAACTGAGAAGTATATTTCACATTGTGTATTGACATATGAAATATTGTAAATGTCTAGTGAATTGGCAGTCATTTTCTGTGGTGTGAGGGCTAGACAGAGCTTACTGAATGAATGTAAAGACATCTACTGAAGACATGTATGTGGATGAGGACTAGTATGTGGGGACAAAGGAATAAGGTAGTGTCATCCCTGTCACAGTGTGAGTGAACAGTAAGTGTAGGGAGTGCCCAGAAGGAGGTAGGTGTGTGTGTGTGTGTGTGTGTGTGTGTGTGCGTGTGTGTGTGTGTGTGTGTGTGTGTGTGTGTGTGTGTGTATGTGTGTGTGTGTGTGCGTGCGTGTGTGTGTGTGTGTGTGTGTGTGTGTATGTGTGTGTGTGTGTGTGTGCGTGTGTATGTGTGTAGTGAGGTTGTTACCTCTATCCCCCACACACCAACATGAATTGAGTGCAGACCAGGGGCCTGTTTATCTAAAGGGGCAAGCGATGCGAGTCCCCGGGCTGAGAGAGTGTTTGCCTTTCATGTCAGCTCTGTATCTCAATGCCTGTGTTTTTTCCTGCCGCTGGCACAGGGGTCATCCGTCATGTCGGAGACGCGCTCAAGGACCACGCTTCCAAATCTCGTGGAAAGATCTGCACCATCGGTATCGCACCCTGGGGCATCGTGGAGAATCAGGAAGACCTCGTGGGCAAGGATGTGAGTGATTACAGTACAATAAGAGGGAGTGAAGTGTGATTGTGTGTGTGTGTGTGTGTGTGTGTGTGTGTGTGTGCGTGTGCGTGTGCGTGTGTGTGTTAGTGAATACATATGTGTATACCTCTATATCCGTCTGTTTCTGTGTGTATGTTAGTGCCTCCTTGTATGCGTGCTTATGGGGGGGTGGTGGTGGGGGGAGGCGGTATATGTGTGCATACTTTTATGTAGGTATGTGTCTGTGTGTCAGTGTGTTTGTGTGAGTGTGTGTGTGTTTGTGCATGTGCGTGTATGTGTGTGCGTGTGCCTGTCTGTCTGTGTGTGTGTAAGTGTGCACATTCCTAAAACACACACCATCGATGTGTGTGTGTCTGTCTGTGTGTGTGTGTGTGTGTGTGTGTGTGTGTGTGTGTGTCTGTGTGTGTGTGTATGTGGGTGTGTGTCTGTGTGTGTAGGTGTGCACAGCAGTGACTTATCTGCGGGCTATATAAATACAGCAGGGCAGGGGTAACCACCAGTGCAGACCTAAGCCAAAGGATCTTTCTGAGACGCCTATTAGAGCAGAGGGGCACTGGGAGTCACTCTTCCCTTAGATCCTGCTCATGGTTCATATTGCTGCTACTGAGGAATGCTAATTTCCCCATTACATAACGCCATCATGCGCTCAGAGAGTGCTTGCCGCCGATTCAAACAGGGGCTCGAGTAGGCAAATGCGAGCGTTAGCGCTGGCTGCTGGGATTTCATATTCATGACTTTCCTTTGCCTCCATATACCATTTCACCCTCTCCTCTCCTTCCTCCCTCTTTCTCTCCTTTGCCTCCATATACCATTTCACCCTCTCCTCTCCTTCTTCCCTTTTTCTCTCCTTTGCCTCCATATACCATTTCACCCTCTCCTCTCCTTCCTCCCTCTTTCTCTCCTTTGCCTCCATATACCATTTCACCCTCTCCTCTCCTTCCCCCCTCTACCATTTCACCCTCTCCTCTCCTTTCCCCCTCTACCATTTCACCCTCTCCTCTCCTTCCCCCCTCTACCATTTCACCCTCTCCTCTCCTTCCCCCCCTCTACCATTTCACCCTCTCCTCTCCTTCCCCCCTCTACCATTTCACCCTCTCCTCTCCTTCCCCCCCTCTACCATTTCACCCTCTCCTTCCCCCCCTCTACCATTTCACCCTCTCCTCTCCTTCCCCCCTCTACCATTTCACCCTCTCCTCTCCTTTCCCCCTCTACCATTTCACCCTCTCCTCTCCTTCCCCCCTCTACCATTTCACCCTCTCCTCTCCTTCCCCCCCTCTACCATTTCACCCTCTCCTCTCCTTCCCCCCCTCTACCATTTCACCCTCTCCTTCCCCCCTCTACCATTTCACCCTCTCCTCTCCTCCCCCCCCTCTACCATTTCACCCTCTCCTCTCCTCCCCCCCCTCTACCATTTCACCCTCTCCTCTCCTTCCCCCCCTCTACCATTTCACCCTCTCCTTCCCCCCCTCTACCATTTCACCCTCTCCTTCCCCCCCTCTACCATTTCACCCTCTCCTCTCCTCCCCCCCCCTCTACCATTTCACCCTCTCCTTCCCCCCCTCTACCATTTCACCCTCTTCTCCCCCCCTCTACCATTTCACCCTCTCCTCTCCTTTCCCCCCTCTACCATTTCACCCTCTCCTTCCCCCCCTCTACCATTTCACCCTCTCCTCTCCTTCCCCCCTCTACCATTTCACCCTCTCCTCTCCTTCCCCCCCTCTACCATTTCACCCTCTCCTTCCCCCCTCTACCATTTCACCCTCTCCTTCCCCCCCTCTACCATTTCACCCTCTCCTCTCCTTCCCCCCCTCTACCATTTCACCCTCTCCTCTCCTCCCCCCCTCTACCATTTCACCCTCTCCTCTCCTTCCCCCCTCTACCATTTCACCCTCTCCTCTCCTTCCCCCCCTCTACCATTTCACCCTCTCCTCTCCTTCCCCCCTCTACCATTTCACTCTCTCCTCTCCGTCCCCCCTCTTTCTCTGTGTCTCTGTTGTTCTTTGTCTCTTTCTTTAGTGAGTGATGTAACCACTGCTATGCAGACGCTGAGCAAACAGCTGCAGTGCTGCAAGCTGATAACAGCAGCGTTTACCGTGCAAAACTTGTTTCAAAGAAATGTGGTGCAGTTGTGTGTTCACTGTAAATGAGAGAAGAAACGCTTTCATTTGTTATCATTGCAGTACAATAGCCATAACAGGATACTGTATAGACTGTGTGTCTGTTATTTAATGAGTTAATGTGTACCTCTTTGAGGTCCATCAGTGATACATTGACATTTTGGGCATTTGCATAATTGTACATGTTGTACGTGCGTGTGTGTGTGTATATGTATGTGTGTGTGTGTGTGTGTGTGTGTGTGTGTGTTTGTGTCTCTCTCTCTGTCTGTTTCTGTGTGTCTTTGTGTGTATTTGCTTGTGATTTTTTTCGGTGTGTGTGTGTGTGTGTTTGTGTCGGTCTGTCTGTGTGTGTCTGTGTGTGTATTTGCTTGTGAGTTTTGTCTGTTTGTATGTGTGTGTGTGTGTGTGTGTGTGTGTGTGTGTGTGTGTGTAGGTTTGTGCTCACCTCCCGTGTGCAAACCCCCCATCTCAGGTGGTCAGGCCCTACCAGACCATGTCCAATCCCCTGAGCAAGCTGACCGTCCTGAACAGCCTGCACTCACACTTCATCCTGGCCGACAACGGCACCACCGGGAAATACGGGGCAGAGGTCAAGCTTCGCCGGCAGCTGGAGAAACACATCTCCCTGCAGAAGATCAACACTCGTGAGTAGACCACCACACCACCACACCACCACACCACAGCACCACCACACCACCACACCAGCACACCAGCACACCAGCAGAAACACATCTCCCCGCAGAAGATCAACACTCGTGAGTAGACCACCACACCACCACACCACAGCACCACCACACCACCACACCACCACACCACAGCACCACCACACCACCACACCAGCACACTATCCCACCACCACACCAGCCCACCACCACACCAGCAGAAACACATATCCCTCACCAGCATGGCCACTCTCGGGTCATGCTGACACAAACAACAAGACGACAGGAAACAAACAGCAAATAGATGTCACTGATCAACACCAGTGGGGACCAGTGGGGAAATCTCATGTCAGATAGATATGATACGCCATGCTGTGCTTTGCTGTGGAGTATATTATGAGAGGGTCACTAGACACTATTTGCTTTTCTTTTTCCCTTCTATTCTCTTTTTTCCCTTTCTCTTTTTCCCATGATCTGTTATTGTTTTTCTATTGGTTTTCTCATGTTCAAGGTCTGCTGGGGTTTTGCTCAAATAACACACAAATGCAGTGATCGTTATTTTAAACCTGTGACACAGGAATGTGCATGAATAAAACACGCATGGCTACATTAAAGAATTCAGATGCTGCATTTTCTCTTAAAACATAATGGACGGTAGTGGAACGTTTTCCGTCGTTTTCCTTGATCGATGTCAGCCAGTCTGATCAAGAGTTCCCAGAATGCCTTGCTCTATTCCTTCCCCATCACTTCCTTGCACAAGACTCCTTCCCCATCACTCTCTGCGTCCCTGCTTGCTGCATGTTTAAGGGGAGACGCACCCTGGCATCTTCATTAGTTGGTCTGCTCCAAGATGCCTCCACCCTGGCATCTTCATTAGTGGGTCGGCCTGCCTGTGGGATACATGGAGGGTCAAAACAACAGCGGAGGTGCTGCTTCACCTTTGACCTTTGACCTCCCCTTCCCAGGTCACATGACTAATGGGCTTCCCTTTGTCATCCTATGCCTGGGGTCATCAAAGGGGGCTGGGAAGGCAAAGGGACGTTCAGTCGTCATCATCAGCATCAAACTAATAACAACCCCCACCCCCACCCCCCTCTGCCCGTCAATACACAAGACTCCTTCTCCACCACGAGCTCATTATCCACGGATGCCACCCACACACCACACACATATTTGCATTCGATTTCAGCTAGTTGCATCATTGCACCCCATGATTGTAAGATTTTGTTTGATTGCAATCTTTCTCAAAAGGCCACAAACATTTCTTAGAAAGATGTTGACATTTATGCAGAGGAATCCTTTCCTCTTCTTCCTTTCGCTTTTCTGTCTTTTTCTCTTTCTTTTTCTCTTTCTCTCACTCTGTCTCTCTTTCTCTCTCGGCGGGAAGCATGTTTTGTATCAGGTGGGTGGTTTGCTGCGTGGCGAGGCTCATTCCTTGATTTGATTACCTGTCGACTCAGTCTGGGGGAGGACATCAATCTCACTTTTAGCCCGGGCTCCAGGGACACGTGTGGTGGCCCACTGCAGGTCCTCCCCCGGCTGGGTAAAAACTCTGTTGTGTTGGGGGTGTGGGTGTGGGGGTAATGCCAGACTGTAATACTACTTAAACATTCATGTTCTGCACCATGTGCAAGGCGTCTACATAAATCATAAAAGTTTGCTTTGCACATTCTGCTGCTTTAAATACGGTATGCCTGGCCCCTTAGAATAGAATAGAATAGAATAGAATAGAATGCAATAAAATAGATCAGATAGAGTAGAATAGAATAGAATGGAATAGAACCAAACTTTAAAAATCCCTTCAGGAGGTCCCTTTAGGGAAATTGTTTATGTGGATGAGATGTCTAATTCTCTTGTTCATGTTCATGTTTCATGTTTCATACTTAATTTTTATTATATTTACTTAACAGTTAGGTATTATAAATAATAATATAACTAATATATAATATATATATTAAATAATATATAAAGGTAAGTCATGGTATAAAACATAACTATGTCCATGTATAATCTTTCTATCACCTGTGAGAATCTAATTGTTTATGTAAACAGCTGTTAATGATGAGGTGTAGATTCCCTGATGTATCGCATCTAGAAAAAATGCTTCTTTCAAATTATTTCAGTTAGTGGCTGACTTGATTACATAGTCTATTTTACTTTTTCAAATATGGATTACTTAGCACTTGGCATAATTAAATGCTTGGTTGAAATAGTTTGATGTCCACAGGTATTCTATCCCATTCACTTACATTTAGGCAATGTCATAAGTTAGAATATGATGGATTTCAGTTTTTATTACTGTGGTACAACTGCTTGTTTTTTCCTGGTGACCCAAGGTCAGTTTCTGTAATACAATGTTTAATGGAACTCAGCAAAATCAACACAACACAACCCATGGTAGGAAAAAAACCTTAAACATTACCTACAGTTATTTATGGCAGTCTGATCACTTTTTGTAGCCTACACCTGAGACTAGGTGCCCTGCGGATTGATCTGATCCCTTCAGCAGGTGCCCACAGTCACCAGCATCACTGCCTTTGTCTCTGCCTCTGCCCTCATCCCTGCCTCTGCCCTCATCCCTGCCTCTGCCTCTGTCCTTATCCTTTATCCCTGCCTCTGCGTCTGCCTCTGCCTCTGTCCTTATCCTTTATCCCTGCCTCTGCGTCTGTTTCTGTCCTTATCCTGGCAGTCCGTACGGTCCCTTCCATCTCCTCCTCCCTCCTCCCTCCTCCCTCCTCTCTTATCTGCTCATGTCTAAGGCAGCGTGACAGGCTGTGGTGGTGGGACTTCCTGTCTTCTGCAGTGACTGCCATCCATGCTGCCATCCAAGATGTCCTGTGTGGACTCCCCAAACACATGCTTGTGTGTGGCTCTCCCATCACAGCTGTGCTGGCTGTACGCCCTGCTGCAGTGCACCACAGCTCCGCTTTCGCCTCCAGCTTTACACTTAAATGTACTATTTAGTCTGTACATTAACTCCCATAATGTACTAATTGTAGATGTATTGATTTAGCATGCATAGCTAAAATCAAATTGCATACAGCACCCGTGCATTGTCGTATTTAGAAAAGTTATGACACATCTAAACACAGGTGAAGTGATTTCTATGTAAAGTATCTACGCTGTTTCCAAAGGAAAGGGCATTGACCAGATCTTCAGTCTCAGGAACATCATTGAGCAGTGCAGTGAATGGCAGCGACAGTCCTGTTTATACTTCCAGAAGGCTTTTGACAGCATGCATCAGGATAGTCTAAGGAGGATCATGAGAGGTTATGTCATACCCTCCCACATAGTTAACATAATGCAGCAATTTTACACTGGCTTGTCTCGCACCGTGTGGACAAGCACCACCAGCTTTGCCGTAGCATCCTGAGGCTGCCAAGGATGTGTGATGTTAGTGCTGCTTTTCAGCCTTGCTATAGACTGGGTTAAGAGAACAACCACAGAATGTGTAGATTTACTGACCAGTTGAACATGTAGATTTACTGGCAATAGTTAAATTGTATGTAAGTGTGATTGAACATTCTGATGTTTCAAGTCATGAGCGACATGAGCTACTGAGACCGTTGGTGTTTGGGCATCTTTAGCTGCCTTATTGCTTTGGTAGCTGCTGATCTGAACGCACAGTGGTTGTATCGTGACATATTTTGTGGATTTAACTGGATCGTGAGGAGGAGATAATGCAGAGGCGGTGACACGAAATAAACAACTAAGCCCCGTTTAAATGGTAAACAAGGCAGATCAACACAAACATGGGTCTGGCTCAAGCAGTGTTTACAGAGGGAAAAGCCGACACATTCACCCTGCCCCTAAGCTCCAGTCCTGCTTCGTTGTCATGGTACCAGATTAGAATCTTCAGAACCCATCACTTGTCTTCACCTTATCGGCCTGAGTACTTTTGCCCCCCTGCGCCTCCTCAGGCACACACACACACACACACACACACACTGTCACACTCTCTCTCTCTCTCACACACACACACACACACACACACACACACACACACACACACACACACACACACACACACATACAAACACACACACTCGTCTTCACCTTATCGGCCTGAGTACTTTTGCCCCCCTGCACCCCCTTAGGCACACACACACACACACACACTGTCACACTCTCTCTCTCTCTCACACACACACACACACACTTACACACACACAAACACACACACACACTGTCACACTCTCTCTCTCACACACACACACACACTCACACTCACTCACACACCTCTTACTGAGCCACAGGATGTGACAGAGCCCTGGAGGTGCGAGGTTTGTTTTTTTACAGCTGAAGCCAAACACGGTGCCCATGTGTGCTATTAAAAGAGGAAAACAGGGCGAGGGAATACAGTGGTTCTAGAGG